>VZQC01004060.1:1699818-2043189 GCA_009823505.1 Rhizomys pruinosus | reverse complement strand
TGTATCTTTGCCTGGTTTTGGCAATAGCATGATGCTGGCTTCATAGAAGGAATCTGGGGGAACTCCCTCCATTTGTATCCTTCTAAACTTGAGTAGTAATGGTTATAAGTCTTTTTGAAATATTTTATAGAATTCTGCCATGAAACCATCTGGGCCTGGGCATTGTTTGGTTGGGAGGCTTCTTATTACATCTTCAATTTCTTCATATATTATTTGTCTATTTAGACTGTCGATCTCTTCTTATTTGAGCTTTGGTGATTCCCAGGATTTCAGATATTCATCCATTTCTTCTAGGTTTTCAAACTTAGTAGAGTATAGGTTTTGAAGTATTCCTGTATGATTGTCTGGATGTTTTCATTGTCTGTTGTGATATTTTCCTTTTCTTCACAGATTCTATTGATTTGGAATTGTTCCTTCTTTCTTTTGGTTAACTGGGCTAGAGGTCTGTCTATCTTGTTTATTCTCTCAAAGAACCAAATTTTGGATTCATTGATTTTTTTTTGTATGATTTTCTTTGTTTCTATTTCATTGATCTCTGCTCTGATTTTTGTTATTTCTTCTTGTCTGCTGCGTTTAGGGTTCATTTGTTGTTGTTTCTCAAGTATTTTTAGCTGCAGTGTTAGACCATTCACTTGTGCTCTTTCTGTTTTTTTAATATAGGTGCTTAGAGCTATAAATTTCCCTCTTAAGACTGCTTTTAAAGTGTCCCATATGTTTGTTGTGTTTTATTATCATTGTCATTCCGTTCCAGGAAAATTTTTATTTCTTTCTTTATTACTTCCTTGACCCATTCATTATTCAGGAGAGAGTTGTTTAGTGTCCATGTGTTCTTGTAAGTTGTACAGCTTATCCTGGTATTGATATTGAGTTTTATTGCACTGTGGTCTGATAGAATGCATGAGATTATTTCAATCTTTTTGTATTTGTTGAGGTTTTTCCTGTGTCCCAGTATATGGTCTATTTTGGAGAATTTTCTGTGGGGTGCTGAGTAGAAGGTGTATTCTCTGGTGTTTGGGTGGAATATTCGATAGATGTCTGTGAGGTCCTTTTGGTGTATTGTATCATTCAGTTCAGATGTCTCTCTGTTTATCCTTTGTCCTGTTGATCTGTCTAAAGGACTTAGTGGGGTATTGAAGTCCCCTACTATTAGAGTGCTGGGGTTAATCTGTGCCTTGAGATCCTGAAGAATTGTCTTTATAAAGTTTGGTATGCCAGCGTTTGGTGCATATATATTCATGATTGTGAGATCTTATCATCAATTGTTCCTTTAATAAAGATGTAATGGCCCTCTTTGTCTCTTTGATTTCTTTTGCTATGATATGGCGTGGGGAGTTTCTTTTCTGATCTTGTCTATTTGGAGTTCTATGTGCTTCTTGTATTTGTATGGGTTTGTCTAATTTTAGTTTGGGGAAATTTTCATCTATTATTCTGTTGAAATTCTGATCAATACTATTCTCTTGAGATTATTCTCCTTCCTCTATTCCTATGATGCAGAGATTTTATCTTTTCATAGTGTCCCATGTTTCCTGGTTGTTCCACTTTTGTGTATTTTTAAATTTTTCATAATCTTTATTTGAGCTTTTTCGTTGTCCTGTGTTATCTTCCAGATGTGATATTCTTTGTTCTGCTTCCTCCATTCTATTTCTGAGGCTTTTTCCTTTCCTTTCTTCTTGATTGGATGAGTGTTCTATTTCCTTTTTAGTTTCATCCTGTCTTCTTTAGTATTTCCATTTCCTTTTTGAGCTTCTCAATCTCTTCTTGGTGCTCCTTACTTCACTGTTTGGCTTCCTTTTTCAGTGTTTCTACTTCCTTCTGGAGTTTGATTTTTTTTCCCCCCTCTAGTTATTTCTGGAGTTTGTCATTCTCTTCCTTTAGTCCTTTCCGAAATTTGTCATTGTATCCCTCTAGATGAGTTTTTCATTCTATCTCCTTAGTTCTCTGATTTCTTATTTTCTTTAATTTCTCTGCATAGGTCTGCAATTAGTCCTCTAAGATCTGTTTCTTGGGTCACCTCCCGGGGGATCCCACTGTAGCTATCTCCTACAGGGTTGGTAGAGCTTGATGCGGAATTATCCTGCACCTTTCCCATGTTATCCCTTCACCATGTCCCTGGCATGAGGATTTCCTTTTTTTGTGTGTGTGTGTGCCTGCATTCCGATGCCAATCACAAATGTCTTTTCACTATGTTAGAGGCTGGTTTTGCTTGCCTCCTTCTGATGCTTTTTTTTTTTTCTTCCTCCTTGCTTATGAAGTATTGACTTGTCTAGGTTTCAGGCTTTCAATTATGTTTATATATTGGATATTGGAATTCTAAGTCACTCTTCCCTTCCTACTCTGAAGGTTCTCCAAAAAAATCCAGTTGGATACTTTCTCATCAATTCCAGTTGGGAGGGGGATATGCCTGACTTAGCCTGCACCCAGGTACATGTCTGGAATGAGTTCCGGGCTCCTGTGCTTCAGGAGCACTCTGCATAAAGACACAATGGTGCCAAACCAAACCAAACCCACCCTGCACTGGCTGCAAAGGCGAAGGGCGGCTCCGCCCAGACAGCCACCCCCTACAGGGGTTTAAGGTTTAGACCCTTTTCCAGCAACCCAAGAGTCAATCTACCCTAAAATCTACCTGTATGGAGAGAGTTCCAGCCTTCCGTGCTTCAGGAACACCCTGCACAAAAACACAATGGTGCCAAAACCTATTATTGTTGTTTTAATAGTTGTATTATTTGGATAAATTCTTTCATTCCATGTATCTTTTGTAATATTTTCTCCTAGTATTTGAGTATGCTTTTTATTTTTTAAGCCAATGTTTTATTGAGGCTCTGTGCATTTCATACAAATCAAATTACATTACAAATCAAATCTAGACCCATGCCCCCATCTCTACACCCCCCCACCAGAGTTCATATGTTCTGCCAAACATGTTTTTCATCTTTTTCTCAGTCTCTCTCAAAATTCTCAATGCAGAAGTTTACTGTTTCAACCAGAAGTTCAGTTTCAGTCAGTTCTTTGACAAAATTTTTTCTGTTGTTGTTGTTGTTATTGTTGTTGTTATTGCTTCCAATATCCATCCCTCCAAAATATGCACATATGCATGCCACATATATCATAGGTTTTAGCATGTTCAGCTTATGATTTTTTTTATTAGGCTGAAAGATATCATGTTTGAAGTCTCCTCCTTGGCAAGCCCAAACCACCCTCAGTTCTGACCTTGTGTTCCACACTGGGGTTTTCCCTTCCCATGGTCACCAAATGAGGTCCAATAAGCACCACATCCTGTCTTGATCTACCTGTACTGGTCTCCATGATACAGGCTGGGGTTATGTTTTTTATTATCTTGGTGGTATCATTCACTCCACAAAAAATATTTCATTTGATTAAAATCTGGCTTATCAAATTTTTATTTCATAAATCACATTTTTAACAATATACCTAAAAAGAATCATTGAACAAAGGCTACTTAAAATTTCTCTTATTTTGTCCTCTCAGAGTTTTACAAGTTTTGCATTTTAAGTATCTGTGATCTATTTGAGTTAATTTTTGTAAGGAAGCCAGGCATAGTGGTGCACGCCTTTAATCCTAGCATTCCGGAGGCAGAGGCAGGCAGATCTTTGTGAGTTCAAGGCCAGCCTGGTCTACAGAGTGAGTTCCAGGACGGCTAGGGCTACAGGGAGACCCTGTCTTGAAAAAGACCAAAAAAAATTTTTTTTTTTGTAAGGAATACAAATCAGTAGTTGTTCAATGTCTTTGAGTCACACGTGATTGCATTTCACCCACTGTTCTTTCCTTCTTGGCTCAGCTCCAGGACGTGTCTCCTGTCTGCAGGCCAACAGTCTCTAGGCTTCACCCTCACAAGAAGGGGGAAGGAAAAACTGCAGATCACCCGTGGAAATGAGCAGACTCACAAGCAGAGAGCCGAGGTGATAGTAACTTCGTTTATTTTCTGTCAGTGAGGTCTATATATTGAAGGCTACTGCGCTCTGGTCAAGGAAGTGGGGGGGGCAGGTGGAGGGGAGGGGTGAGCCACCTTGGTTCTAATTGGGGTGCTGCAGAGCTCCAGTTTTTTCAACAGGTAACTAGAGGTGTGATATTTTGCTCAATGCCTCAAGGGAAGGGGCCATTTTGTTCTGGAACTTTGCAGAGACAGGGAGATGTAAGAATCATTGTAATATTCTGAATCTTCCTGCTACAGATAACTCACAGAGGCAATCTGAATGCCCACAGAGATATCAGATAACTGGAGATCTTCTGGGACATGTCTTACAACTTCTTGCTTCAAGCCACACATGAAGTTTCATTCCCACACAAATCTATCTCATCTTAATTTTTAAAACAAATCATGAATGCCTAGTTGGATAAATTATTTTCCCCCTTGGCTTCCTGTATTCCTTTGTCAAAGATCAGTTGATTATATTTTTGCAGAACCACTTCTGGGCTCTCTGTTTTATTCCATTGAGCTGTCTGTCTATTCCCTCACCAACAAAGCACAGAGTTGATTACTATGGTTTTAGAATAATCTTTGAACACAGCTACATCTCCAGTTAGTTTTTTCTATCACTTTCATCAGTTTTATAATACTATGCTTATAGATCTTATACATATGGTGCTAGATTTATACCAAAGCTTTTAATTTTGAGAAGGGCTAATGTAGATGATAGGGTGTTTTCATTTCAAGTTCCATTTGAATATACAGAAAAGTGATTTACATTCATTCATTAACCTAGTATATCCTGGACCTTACCATAATCAGCTATTAGTTCTAAGGGTTTGTTTTACTGCATTTCTCAAATGTTAACAGGCTGTGTTTCCTGTTTTATTTATTCCAAAATATTTTAACCTGTCTTAAGGATTACTTCTCCAACCCATCTCTTATTTAGAAATATATTCTTTAATCTCTATGCATTTTGGAAAGTTCTTTCTGTAACTAACTTTTATTTAATCCCATTGTAATAGGAAAGTATAGTATATTATGTCTAAACTTTTATATGTGTTAAGGTATATTTTATGCTTGATAATATGGTACATCTTAGCTAATACTCCATTTTTATTTGATAACAAAGTGTGTTCTGATTTTATTGGGAAATAGTGGGTAAGTGGTCATTTTACCAATTTGATTGATAATGTAGTATTCAACAAAATTCTTACTGATCTCTGCCTACTAAATATAATACTTTCTGCTAGAGGAATATTCAAGTCTACAATTATAACAGCAAATTCATCTATTTCACTTTGCAGCTTTTAACAGTTTTGCCTCATGTATTTTGAAATACTATTGTTAGGGAGGTCTATGACTTTCACTCAAATATTTTTGTCTACTTATATCTAAATAGTGATTGTTCTCCTTTCATGTGATGTGTTGCTACTACAAAAGAACATCAAATTTATCCTCAGAGAAATCTTTTCCTTTGTGTGAAACAATGAGGACAAGCATGCTTGTAGTCAGGTTTCTGAATACCTTAGCTAGGCACACTTTAAATGCATTCTGTCTGAACTTCCCATTTTTCTTGTTGATTACTGTATCTCATCTTATGAATGAAAGTAAGGTCTAGAAAGGTTGCCAAAAAAACATAGCTAATAAGTAAATGAACTTGGTTGTATTTTAAATCAATTTAATTCAAAACATTTTTTTAAAATATAGCCCTATATTTCTATTTAAATAGACAGGTTTTTCTATTCTCAATTTCTTAGAAATTTAGTGCTTTACAAATGTTCAAAGACCTGTTTCAGGTTCCACAGTGAATAATTGTACGAGCTATCTACACAACATACGTGAGTCAGTTCAAACAGACCATCTTGATCTTTGCAGACCATATTCTGGGAGGTGACCAACAGGTGCCTACCCTGAATCATTGGCTTAGAGGCTTTTTTTTTTCTCTCTTTTTGTGGGTGGCAGTACTTACATCTACATTCCATTGTATCAGGTAACACAGCCAGACTATGTCCTTGAGCTCTACAATGAGAGATAATAACATCAAGTATATTGTAAAGCAGACATCATTTCCTCCTTTATATGAGGAGGAAATTGAATTTCAGAGAATTAGATTAATGTGCTTATCCACAAAAGATGCTAAATAGTCAAGATATGTAGTCTTGTTCAGGGTGTGAATGGAGAAACAGAATTCTCCCCTTCCCCTCATGCGCTCCTTCCCCAACTTGACATAATCCTACCATTCCTTCAAAAGGTGAAAACAACTTTGAAGATTAATTTGTGTCCATAATTGTCCAAAAAATAATAGGACTATTCTATGAACTAACATTTCAAATTTGGTGTATTTACTGTTTCAAGTACAAAGTAATATCTTCTGAAAAGAACTCTTCCATTTTCCAGGAAAAAAAAAAATATTTCAAAAGCTTCTATGCGGATAAAAAGAGTATTAGGAACTCTTAATCAGCTGGTTGCTAAGGTTCACAAAAGAACAGCTTTGTCCATCAACTTACCAGTCATGGTGTTTTGAAGATGGTCCAGGTGTTGAGGATGTGGAGGCAGGTTCGTAATGGCAAGGGTGGGTAGGGTCAGGTCAAGTCCTAGAGTGTCAAATTCTCTCTTCATTGAAACACCACAGAGACAACTACTCATCTGAGCCTCAGTACATTTGAGGAATACAAGAACAAATTAAAATACTTTGAATTTTTCTTCTTCATAGTAGACATTACCATAATCCATTTGAGAAATGAGGAAATTGAGTCTTAACAACAAGGTGTTGCTTAAAGTCATAAAACTAATTAACAAAAAGAAACAAGGCTAGCTGTGTTTACTTATGCCTGCACAGAGGACTGTTTCATACCTTCTCAGTCTACAATCACACATACCAGGGCAGAGGCAGCTATGGGAGGATATCATTCTTAGAACTGCAGATCGAGATAATGTTCTCATCTCCTTGGAAGCTGTCATAACTTCTCCACACTTTATATTATCTTCTTTTCTTGGTGATGGTTGACACCACATACCAGACAAATGGATGACCCCCAGTAATGTCATCAGAGGCCTGGTGCCACCATTATTCTGGGGTAGGTAAATTTCTTATTCATTGACAATTTGTGGAGGACACACATTATGATTTATGTTTTAGTGTATGAACACTTCAGAAGTCAAAGAAAGCTCTTACAAGCTGGGCGTGGTGGTGCACGCCTTTAATCCTAGCACTCAGGAGGCAGAGGCAGGTGGATCTTTGTGAGTTCAAAGCCAGCGTGGTCTACAGAGTGAGTTCCAGGACTGCTGGGGCTGTTACAGGGAGACACTGTCTCGAAAAAAAAAAAAAAAAAAAGACCAAAAAAAAAAAAAAAAAGAAAGAAAGCTCTTACAGATCTGAAGAGGAAAAAAGCTCATTAAAAAAAACAAAAACAAAGGGGCTGGAGAGATGGCCTAGCGGTTAAGAGCGCCGACTGCTCTTACAGAGGACCCGGGTTCGATCCCCAGCACCCACATGGCGGCTGAGAACCGTCTGAAGCTCCAATTCCAGGAGAACTCCAGTTCCAGGGGAATCCGAGACCCTCTTCTGAACTCCGCGGCGTTGCACGACACGGGTGCACAGACGGTGCAGTGCAGAACAGGACAGGCAAGGACACATACAGAAAGAAATGAAAATTAATAAAAAAAAAAAGTAAAAAAAAACACAAAACAAAAACTGCGTTAGGGGGAAACAAAAGAAAGGACACTCGGTTTGACTAAAATTTATTCAGGGGCTATAAGTAGCTTCTTTGTAGTGGCAGAGTTCCAGGAGGAGGAGTTCAGTTTCTATTCATCATCAAACAGACCATGTGATTAGTCCTTTTCTGTTGCTTGTGATAAACACACCAGACCAAGAAACTTATAGAAGGAAGAGTTTATTTGAGCTTACGATTGGCGGTTCCAGGGAATTAGTCCAATGTGTTGCGGGGCGGCATGGCAGGCTGGCTGGAGCAGCAAACTGAGGGGTCACAGCTCACAAAGAGCACAGAAGCAGAGCAGAACAACTGAAGGACCGCGAGGCTTGTTAAGCCACTAAGCCCGCCCACAGTTGACACATTTCCCCCAGCATGCCCACCTTCTAAGACCTCCAAAAACAGCACCACCAAAACTGGAGACAAATGTCTGAATAGCTAGAGCCTATGGGGGACACACATTCAAACCACCACATTCAGCTCCCTGCCCCATAGGGCTCCTGACCATATAAAATGCAAAATGCATTAGTCCAACCTTAAAAGGTCCCACAGGTCTTTACAGTTTCAATGCCATTCAAAAAGTCCACAGTCCAAAGTCTTCTTCTGAGACTCAGGCCAATCTCTTAAACTTTAAGCTCTGTAAAATCAAAAGACAAATTACCTACCCCAATGTACAGTGGAACTGAATACACATTCCCATTCCAAAAGAGGAATAGAGGCATAGTGAGGAAAACACTGGACAAAAACAGACCGAAAAACCAGCAGTGGCAAAAGCCAAGTCCTGATAGCTCCACATGAAACTTCTGGGAATTGGACTTCCAAAGGGCTAGATGGCTCAGCTCTTCAGCTTGCTTGCAACATACATCTCTTTCTTAGGCCGGTACCCACTCCCTGTAGTGCAGCTCTCTTTGGCAAATATCTCAGGTCTGGCATCTCGAATGACCTCTTGGGGTCTCCACTGCCAAACATGGCTTCACACTCACAGCTTCAGCAATGGCCTATCAGGGCCTTTTTATTTCAGGGATGCCCCTGCTGTACTCTGCCTGGCCTCTTTCGCTCTCTGAAAGACGTGAGGAAGAACTGCTAGACCCCTCACATCTTGCATCCTTGTGCCTCTAAAGCACTGGGCTGTGGGCAAACTGCTGCCAGACTCTTTATCAAAATATCCCGGTTGCTGCCTAAGACTTTATTTTCCCCTGGAACCACATCTTTTGCAGCCATGCTTTCTTCCAGGCCTCCACTAGAATGGCCCTTTAAGCTCTGCTTACAATAGTCAACAGCCTTTCCAGCCCAAAGTTCCAAAGTCTTCCACACTTCTCCAAACATACACATGGTCAGGTTCTTCACAGCCAACAGCCCACTCTCTGGTACCAATAACTGTATTAGTCAGTTTTCTGTTGCTGTGATAAAACACCAGACCAAGGAACTTATAAAAGGAAGAGTTTATTTGAGCTTACAATTGGCGGTTCCAGGGAATTAGTCCATTGTGGCGGGAGGCGTGGTGGCCGGATCCAGAGCAGCAAACAGAGGGTCACATATCGCAAAGAGCACAGGAAGCAGAGAGGAAGCAACTGCAGACCGCGAGGCTTGTTAAGCTCACTAAGCCCGCCCCCAGTGACACACTTCCCCCAGCATGGCCACACCTTCTAAGACCTCCAAAAACAGCACCACCAACTGGAGACAAATGTCTGAATACCTAGAGCCTATGGGGGACACACATTCAAACCACCACACCATGTTATTGAGATGAATTCAAATTCTGGAAGTATACTGGCCACTGCAGATTATACATTCTTATCCTAGTCCATTGGATGTGGTTTAGTCAAATATGCTTACTTTAACTCAATCACACCTTTAAATATCCTATTTTTAAATTGTTTTTGAGGTACTGAAAATAAGATGGTCAACCTGTGAATTTGGGGGTCATAATTTGGCCATAATATTGTTAGTTAGAGAAAGAGCACTAGATTTGAGATGGACTGTGTCCTAAGCAATTCTGGTTATACAATACAGTAGCCACAGGGGGACATTTTCCCCTGGGACTGTCTCAAGGGTTTCCCTTACAGATTCTGTCTATGCACTGTAAATCTACTAAACTGCAAAAGAAATATTAGAAGCCAGTTTTGCCAGAGTCTCCTAAAACCCCTTGAAGAACAATCATGAAGAAAACAGTATGATATATTAAGTGAAAATCAATAATCTACAGTGGCCTAAAGTGAGTAGTCTTCTAGAACTAGAATTCATTCTAATAGCCTGTTTGTTAGTTGTGTTTGTAATCCAGAAGAATGTTCTCAGTAAACTATAATACTGAGCAGGTTCAGCTAGCACAACATAAGCTAAAGTTCCCATCATAACCCTTCACTTCTTAGATGGCCCCTAGGCTATATCTGCATAATAATAAAAATTAGGGCACAGTTTCTCAGTAATCAGTCAGGTGTTGCCATTGCATGGCAGGTGGTTTGGTGTTGTATAAGAAAGCAGGCTGAGCACAGGCCAAGGAAACAAGACTATAAGGAGATCCTCCATGGTCTCTGTTTCAGTTCCTGCTATTCCTGCCATAAATTCCTGGCCTGGCTTCCCTCAGGGTTAAACTGTGACTTGGAAATGTTAACCAAATAAATCCTTTCCTCCCAGAGTTGCTTGTGTTCAGCATTTTATCACAGCCACAGAAAAGTAAGCTGTACCAGCTATTAAAGGGATACCTTAGCTGCTGGGCCCAACACTGCTGCCTGGCCTCAGACCCACCTCCTGTAATCCTCTATTATGAAAGACTCACACAATTTCTATCAGTATCTTTCCAGATCATGCATAGTTACAAAAAGTTTACAAAAACGAATTGGCAAAAAAATGTGCCTGTCCAGCTTGGGACATTCTCTGCTCTTCCTGTGAAGCCACTGTTCTTAACTAGTGCCATTTATTAAGCATGCCAGCTCTCTGCAGTTGTACTTTATTAATCACTTGTTTTATGTGTTCAAATCTGCTCCCGATATTACCTAGCTGTATGGTCAGACTGGTATCATTTAACCTTTCAGAACTTGCTTTTTTTTTTTTCATTTGCAGAAGGCATTGCTAACTGTCTCAGTCATTTTGTGCAGCTATAAAAAATTACCATAGATGGAGAGGCTTATAAACAGCAAGAGTTTGTTCCTCTCAGGTTTGGAAGAGAGAAACAAGGAGTTGAGGCTACCAGTCTACTCAGTTCTTCAGCAGGCCTCTTCTGGATTGTAGACAGGAGTTTCCTTTATGTGTCCTCCATGGTAGAAAGAGAACTAGCTAGATTTCTGATGTCTTATAAGAAAGTCAATCCCAGTCAAAACTAAACCTTCATATCCTAATTGCTTCCTTACTGAAGCATCTGAGACATCACACTGGAATATCATTATTTAACAAATTAATGGGGGGGTCATTCAATCTGCATACAGCACATGGCAAAATCTCAACAAATGTTCAGATGAGGTATTGATCATCTATATTATTACTTTTGGAAATTATTCTGCTTTGAAATTTCCTGATTTGCTTGAAATAGGGGTACATGCTTAAATCTCAACATTCAAGAGGCAGAGACAAAACATTGTGAGTTTCAGACCACTCAAGGCAATATAAAGCTTGAAGCTCCCAAGAGTTACATAATAAGACTCTCTCTCTCAAAAAAAAATATGACTGGGGATATAGTGCTCATTTGTAGGGCATTTGCCTAGTATTTCCACTGATCCTGCTTTAATCCTTACCTACCACCACCACAGTAACAAAACCAATTTGCTTTTGTTGACTGCTTTAGCAAGATGTATATAAAGTTTATGAAGAAAATGTTCTAGTACTGGAATATTTTATTACCAGTCTATTATTCATTTCCATACAGATACAATTCTGTTTCTGTTTAACTCTCTCTAGATCTATAAGGCCCAAGCTTGGCTACTTTCCCTTCCTTTTTTTTTTTTTCTTTTAGAAATCATAGGTAAGGCAAAGCAGAAATTGGAAAAGACATTTTCCATCTGACAATTGCTTCAATAACACATTCTTTATTCAGATAAAGAGTGAGAAATTTTTATGGTAACCCTGGGTCACATACATCACATATTGGAAAAGGCTGTGTATAATCCTCCAACTTGAATGTACCATCTTCCGATTTTTATTATCTGTCTCACAGCAAACATGCAGGGTTTCTCTATGAAGGGCTGTGTTCTTCATGGGTTGTTTTGTTCTGTTTTGGGGATTTGGGTTTTTTTTTTTTAATAAAATATTTTTATTGCTGTTTTGTGTATTTCATACATCATTTCTCAGTCCAATTTAGACACATTCCCTTTTCCATATCCCCCACCGCACCCCAGTTCATGCATTCTGCCATATATGTCTTGTATCTTTTTCTCAGGCTTTTTGAAGTTTTTCTCTGCAGAGGTTTATTACTTGGACAGAAGTTAACTATTTCAGTCAGTACTTTGACCCAGTCCTTGTGTTGTCGTTGTTCCCTCCCATTTGTATTGCTCTAAAATATGCCTATATATACATCACATATGACCTCTGAAAATAAATTGTATGTTAATTCCAAAATATGTTTAGGAGTTCACATTTTTCCCTTTAATTTTTATATTACTCTAAAATATGAATACATACCCTCCATGCATATACCACAATTACAAAGTCTGAAAATATGTGGTAAGTTGGGCTAGAGAGATGGCTCAGCAGTTAAGAGCACTGACTGCTCTTGCAGAGGACCCAGGTTCAATTCCCAGCACCCACATGGCGGCTAAGAACTGTCTTTGGTGCCAGTTCCAGGGGAATCCAATCCAATGCCACAGAGGCCCTCTTCTGGCCTTTGTGGCATTGCATGACATGGGTGCACCAACCTGCATGCAGACAGTACACTCATATACATTAAAAAAAAGTGATAAGTTGATTCTAGAGCCTGTTAAGGGATTCACATTATAACAGCACAGTTGTTTTCAGATAAAAAGAATTATAACATTAACATTGCTCACCTTGCCTTTCAACTAGGGATTTGGTGCTAGCATCCACAGATGAGGGATACCATTCATCATTTGTTTTTCTGGGACTGTGGTACTTCACTTAGCATAATGGTCTCTAGTTCCATCTGTTTATCTGAAAAGTTCATGATGTCATCTCTCTTTACCACTGCATAGAATTCCATTGTGTAGATGGACCACATTTTCTCTTTCCATTCTTCAGTTGAGGGACACTTGGGTTGCTTCCAGCTCTTGACTATTGTGAAGAGAGCTTCAATAAATGTAAACGTCCATGAATCTCTGCAACAGGATGAGTCTTGTGGGTATACACCCAGGAGTGGTATGACTGGGTCAGGTGGTAGGCTCATTTTCTGTTTCTTAAAGATTTCTCCACACTGCTTTCCATAGTGATTGTACCAGTTTACATTCCCACCACCAGTGGATGAGTGTTCCCCTTTCCCCACAACCTCTCCAGCATTTTGTATCCTTTGTTTTTTGGATCATAGTTAGTCTTTGCAGAGTAAGATGAAATCTTAAGGTGGATTTAATTCACGTTTCTTTAATTATTAGCGATATTGAACACTTTTTAAGATGTTTCTCAGCCATCTTTACATCTTCATTTGTGAAGTGTCTGTTCAGCTCCCTATTCCATCTTTTGAGTGGATCATTTGTTTTCTTCCTCCTTCATTTTTTGAGTAGTCTATATATTCTGGATGTTAATGCTCTATCAGATGTATCACTAGTGAAGGTTTCCTCCCACTCTGTGGGTTTTCTCTTTACTTCCTTGATTGTTTCTTTCACTGTACAGAAGCTCTGGAGTTTAATGGGGTCCAATTTGTCAACTGTTGACATTTTTTTGTGTAGATTCTGTCTGACTTAGAAAATCTTTTCCTATGGCTATGTCTTGTAGGTTACTACCAACATTTTCTTCTATCATTTTCAGAGTTTCAGGTTTCACATTCATGTCTTTGATCCATTTGGAGTTAATTTTTGTACATGGTGAGAGGTAGGGGTTTAGTTTTATTCTTCTACAAGTGGTGATCCAGTTTTGCCAACACTATTTGCTGAAGATGCTGTCTTTCCTCCATTGAGCCTTCTTGGCCTCTTTGTCAAATACGAGGTGGCTAAAATTGGATGTGCTCAGGTTTGGATCCTCAGTTTTGTTCCATTGCTCTATGGGTCTGTTTTCATGCCAAAACCAGACTGTTTTTTATGACTATAGCCCTATAATATAGCTTGAAGGCTGATGTGGTAATCTTCCCTGTGTTGCTTTTTTTGCTCAGGGTTGCTTTGGCTATCTGGGGTCTTTTATTTGTCCATATGAACATTAGGATTTTTTTTCTAGGTCTGTGAAGAAGCTCATGGGATTTTTTATTGGGATTGCGTTGAATCTGTATATTATTTGGGGCAGGATGGTCATTTTTACTATATTGATTCTTCCAATCTAGGAGCATGGAAGTTTCTTCCATCTTCTAGTATGTTTTTCAATCTCCTTTTTGAGGGATTTAACATTTTCACTGTAGAGATTTTTAGTGTGTTTGGTGAAGTTCGTTCCTAGATAATTTATTTTTTGGAGGCTATTGTGAGTGGGAAAATCTCCTTTTATTCCTTTTCTAATTGCTTGTTATTGGCATAAAGAAAGGTCACCAATTTTTCTAAGTTAATTTTGCAGCCTACCACTTTACTGAACCTGTTGATGGTTTCTAGGTGTTTTCTGGTGGAGTTTTTGTCATCCCTTAGGTAAACTATCATGTCATCTTCAGAAATGGATAGTTTGACTTCCTCTTTTCCATTAGTACTCCTGCCAGGGGTGGTGGTGCACACCTTTAATCCCAGCACTCGGGAGGCAGAAGCAGGTGGGTCTCTGTGAGTTCAAGGCCAGCCTGGTTGACAGAGTGAGTTCCAGGCCAGCCAGCTGGGGCTACAGGGAGACCTTGTCTCAAAAACACGAAAATAAATAAATAAATAAAAATTACTACAATTAGTACTCCTTTGATTTCCTTTTTTTGTTTGTTTTTTTGTTTGTTTGTTTGTTTTTGTTTGTGTTATTGTTCTTTCTAGCATTTCAAGCACTATATTGAAAAGGAGTGGGGATAGGTGGATTCTTTGCTGGTTTCTTGACTTTAAAGGGAATGCTTCTAGTTGTTCCTCATTTAGGATAATGCTGGCTGTGGGTTTGTTGTATATGACTTTAATTGTGTTGAGAAATGTTCCCTTCAGTCAAATTCCTTCTAGGACATTAAACATGAAGGCATGCTGAATTTTGTTGAAGGCCTTTTCTGCATCAATTAAGATAACCATGTGGGTTTTTTCTTTCAGTCCGTTTATGTGCTTTATGACATTTGTTGAGTTATGCATGTTGAACCATCCCTGAATCTCTGCTATGACTCCAACTTGTTCATGGGGGATATTTTTGATATGTGCCTGTATGAGTTTTGCAAGTATTTTGTTGAGAATGTATGTTCATTAGTGAAATGGGTCTATAGTTTTCTTTTTTGGTTGTATCTTTGCCTGGTTTGGGGATTAGAGTGATGTTTGCTTCATAGAAGGAATTTGGGAGATTTCCTTCTTTTCCTATCTTCCTGCATAATTTGAGTAGTAGTGGCTGTAGGTCTTCTTTAAATGTCTTAGAGAATTCTTCTGTGAATACATCTGGACCTGGACTTTTTTTATTTGGGAGGTTTTTTATCACAGTTTCAATTTCCTCCTTTATTATGGGTTTATTTAAGCTGTCAATCTCCTCCCAGTTAAGTCTTGATGGATTCCATGATGTCAGGTATTCATCCATTTTCCTTAGGTTTTTAAATTTAGTAGAGTATAGGTTTTTGAAGTATTCCCATAGGATTGTCTGAATCTTTTCACTATCTGTTGTGATGTTTCCCTTTTCATCTCTAATTTTGTTGATTTGGAGTTGCTCTTTCCTTCTTTTAGTCAATTGGGCTAGAGGTCTATCTATCTTGTTTATCCTTTCAAAGAACCAGTTCTTGGATTTGATTTTTTTTTATTGTTTTCTTTATTTCTATTTAATTTATTTCCACTCTGATTTTTGTTATTTCTTCCTGTCTTCCAGGTTTGGGATTCATTTGTTGTTGCCTCTTAAGTGTTTTTAGTTGCAGTGTTAAGTAATTTATTTGTGTCCTTTCTGTTTTCTTAATGTAGGCACTTAGGGCTATGAATTTCCCTCTCAGAACTGTTTTTAAGGTGTCCCATAGGTTTTTGTTGTGTTGTATTTAGTGCCAGGAATGTTTTAAAACGTTCTTTTTTCCTCCTTTGACCTATTCGTTATTCAGTAGTGTGTCGTTTAATTTCCATGTGTTCTCATAGCTAGTAGGGCTCTTTCTCATGTTGATATTAAGCTTTATTGCACTGTGGTCTGACAAGATGGATGAAATTATTTCAATTTTTTTTTTTATATTTGCTGAGGTTTGCTCTGTATCTCCAGTATATGGTTGCTTTTGGAGAATGTTCCATGGGGTAGTGAGTAGAAAGTGTATTCTTTGGTGTTTGGGTGGAATATTCAGTAGATGTCTGTTAGGTCCATTTGATGTATCCTAGTGTTCAGTTCAGATGTCTCTCTGTTTATTCTTTGTCCAATGGGCTCAGTGGACCACTGAAATCTTCTCCTATAGTGTGCTGGGTTGATCTGTGCTTTGAAGTCCTTCAGGATTGTGTTTATGAAGTTTGGTGCACCAGAGTTTGGTGCACATATATTTTTGATTATGAAATTTTCATGGTTGATTGATCCTTTGATAAGGATGTAGTGACCCTCTTCATCTTTTCTGATTAGTTTTACTTTGAAAGCTATTTTGTCTGATATTAAAATAGCAACTCCTGCTTGCCTTTTGGTACAATTTGCTTGAAATACTTTTTGCCATCCTTTCACCTTAAGATGATACCTGTCCTTGAAATTGAGGTGTGTTTCTTGTAGACAGCAGAAAGATGGATTCAGTTTCTTAATCCATTGTCCCAATCTGTGTCTCTTGATTGGGGAGTTTAGATCATTAATATTTAGGGTTAGTACTGAGAGATGTATATTGCTTCCCTTCAGTTTATTTTTTGTTTGCATTTTGGTCTATGTTTGCATTTCTGAGTTTGGGGTTTTTTTTTGCATTTTCTTTTTTTAAATTTTTTATTTTTTTATATTTATTTTGTACAAGATTATCAAATCTAGACCCGTGTCCTCTACCCTATCCCCCCACCCCACCAGAGCTCATGTATTCTGCCAAACATGCTTTTCATCTCTTTCTCAGTCTTTCTCAAAATTCTCCATGAGGAAGTTGACTGTTTTGAGCAGAAGTTCACTGTTTCAGTCAGTTCTTTCATGCAGTCCTTTCTATTGTTGCTGTTGTTGTTTCCAATATGTATCACTCCCAACTGCTTGGACAAAAGCTCAAGGGGCCATGCACAAGAAATATTTACAAATAGATAATTGGCATTAGCATTCACAAATGAGGGATACCATTCATCATTTGTTTTTCTGGGACTGTGTTACTTCACTCAGCATGATGTCTTCTAGCTCCAGCCACTTTCCTGCAAGGCTCATGATGTCATCTTTCTTTACTGCCGCATAGAACTCCATTGTGTAGATGTACCACATTTTCTCTATCCACTCAGCAGTTGAGGGGCATTTGGGTTGGGGTTCCAGCTCCTTGCTATTGTGAAGAGAGCTGAAATAAACATGGCCATGCATGTATCTCTGCAGTGGGGTGAGTCTTGAGGGTACATGCCCAGGAGTGGTATGGCTGGGTCGGGTGGCAAGTTCATTCCAAGTCTTCCGAAGGTTCTCCATACTGCTTTCCATAGTGGCTATACGAGTTTACATTCCCACCAGCAGTGGATGAGTGTTCCCTTTTCCCCACAACCTCACCAGCACTTGGTATTATTTGTTTTCTTGATCCTAGCCAGTCTTATTGGAGTAAGATGATTTATTAAAGTGGTTTTGATTTGCATTTCCTTAATGATTAGTGATATTGAACACTTCTTAAGATGTTTCTCAGCCATCTCTAATTCCTCACTTGTGAAGTCTCTGTTCAGATCTTTGCTCCATCTATTGAGTGGGTCATTTCTTTTCTTTCTTCTTTGTTTTTTGAGTAGTTTATATATTTTGGAAATCAATGCTTTGTCAGATGTTTCTGTGGTGAAGGTTTCCTCCCACTCTGTGGGATTTCTCTTCACTTCCTTGATTGTTTCTTTTGATGTACAGAAGCTTTTGAGTTTAATGAGGTCCCATTTGTCAATTGTCGACCTTAATTCTTGTGCAGCTGCTTTCTGATTTAGGAAGTCTTTTCCTACACCTATGTCTTGTAGTCTGCTGCCAACTTTTTCTTCTATCGCCTTTGGACTTTGGGGTTTCACGTTGACGTCTTTAATCCATCTGGAGTTGACTTTTGTACAGGGCGAGAGGTAGGGGTTTAATTTCATTCTTCTACAAGTGGTGATCCAGTTTTGGCAACACCACTTGCTGAAGATGCTGTCTTTTCTTCATTGTGTCTTCTTGGCCCCCTTGTCAAATATGAGATGGCTGAAATTTTATGTGCTCAAGTTTGGATCTTCAGTTTTGTTCCATTGGTCAACAGGTCTGTTTTTGTGCTAGTACCAGGCTGTTTTTATGACTATAGCTCTGTAGTATAGTTTGATGTCTGGTACATTTCTGAGTTTATACCTTCATTAATTACTCTCTCCCTTGCCACTTGGGTATATTTACTCCTTTCCTCTGTCTTCTGAATTGCTCCAAGTATTTTCTGAAGGGTTGGTTTTCTAGACATGTATTCTTTCATCTTGTTTATGTCATGGAATATTTTCCTTTCTCCTTCGATTATAATTGACATTTTTTGCTGGGTTGATTAACCTGGGTTGGTGTCTGTAGTCACTTACTACTGGAAATACTTTGGTCCAAGCTATTTTGGCTTTCATCATTTGCATTGAAAAGTCAGCCATAATTCTGATTGGTTTTCCCTTATATGTAACTTGTTTTTCTCTTTTGCCTTTCAGTATTCTGTGCTTATTTTGAGCATCTAACATTTTGACTATGATATGGTGTGGGGAGTTTCTTTTCTGATCTTGTCTCTTTGGTGTTCTATGTGCTTCTATTTGTATGGGTGTATCTTTTTTCAATACAAGGAATTTTTCCTCTATAATTCTGTTGAAGATCTGGTACATACTATTATCCTGGAATCCTTCTCCTTCCTCTATACTGTGTATAATCCTCCAACTTGAATGCACCACCTTATGATCTTTATTATCTAACTCACAACAGACATGCAAGGTTTCTCTATGAGGGTCTGTGCTCTTCACACAGGTTTTTGAAAAGGAAATTAAAACATTTAAAGGGTATGAACTACAGATTATGCTTTGCCCCTCTATTTATCACACCAGTTTTTTTAAGTGCATTATATTTCCACTTTATGGATGAGAAAATTAAGACCCTGATATGCTAAATAACTTAACAAAGGCTATGAGGTCATTTTATTTAGTTTTAATTAATTTATTCTGGAGGTTTTATGAATACCATGAAATTTATTCTAAACATAATAATTACTGAGTGATTGGGTAGAGAGAATGGGGGGATCTTCCTTGATATACAAAGAGTTTTTTAAGACTACAGTTTGTATCAACAAAATTAAAAAAAAAACTCTAATCCTACCATCTATAAATTTTCACTTTCAGCATTTTTATGAGTAAAAATAACTCTGATTTTTATAGAAAACTCTTGATCATTCATACAAATATAAGGGAGAGAAATAGCTGAGAATCTAAAAAATCATGTCTGTCTATATTGTGTGCTTTGGCAGAATTAAACTTTTTTGATCATGCTCTTCATGGACTAATTAATAAAATTACTTTTCCTTCCACAACTGTTGCTAATTCAGGGCAGAGTCCTGAAAACATTTTGGTGACAGGGGATTAAACAGAATTGAGACTCTACACCTGGATAATTAAGATGTGACTGAAGAGCAAACACTCACACATTATAATGTGTAGCATTTCAGATTCTTTATCTTCAGAGCAATCTTGAAAGTAGATTCTGTTAAACTTTCAAGGCATTCACTGTGAGATGGACCAGGTCTGCTGTGTGTAAAATGTCCATGAACCAATCTGTGATTATAGGGGACATGCAACTCAGTGAGGGAGACATCTCAGTTACATATCCCACTAGCCTTAGTGATAACAACAAAACCAAAAAAACATTATAGCTAATAATTATTGAGCACTTACCTGAGCCCCAGATCTGTTTTAACCTCCTTAAATGGATTAACTCATTTTAGCCTTGTTTAAGCAGAATAAGAGCAGAAGAAGCTCTGTAGGATAAGAGAAGGGATGAAACATTCTGAAATGGGAATGTCAGAAACTTCAGACTTCCTTAAGCTGGAAGCTCATAGGATGAGAGGAACATCTTTCTAAACCTAATCACTGGGGATTCCCAGCAGTGGAGGCACAGGAAGCATGCTGTTGGCAGGAGTCCTGGACTACATTCATTTAATTCCTTTATTCTCAATGATAGTGAGTTCCTGCTCCCAAGCTCCAACTCCCAGAAGTAGTCTAGCCAACATGCAAAGGTTCTGTGTTGACCTCTTGAGAAATTCTGCTCTTTCCCCTGAATTTTAGTAGAAATACCCAGTAGCAGGACCTAAATAATCCAGCTTAATTATTATTATGGGTTGGATATTAAATATCTCCTAAAACCTGCATGTTAAGCATGTAAGTAGCCTACAGCACTCTTGGAAGGTGGCAGAAACTTTTGGAGCTAGGCCCAGTGGAGAAGATAGTTCAGTCCCTGAGATCATGCTGTTGAAGGGGATGCTGAGTGTTGGGAATCCAGCTCTCCTAGCCCTCCCTTTCCTTCTCCCTTCCTTTCACTCTTTGCCTCTGTATTCCATCCCCCTCTTCTCTTCCTTCCTCTCTCCCATTCTTTCTCCCCTCCCCTCTCCTTTTGTCCCTGTCTTCTTTTCACAATTCAATCTCTCCTACCCTCTTTCCCTCCTCCCTGGCACCTGTGAGTTAAGCAGCTTTGGTCCAGCACATAGCTTGCACATGCCTCACCACAGGCCTGAAGTCACAAGATCAAGTGGGCACACACTGAAAACTCCGAAACAGTCCAAAGTAAACCTGTGCTCTTCAAGATTGTTTCTCTAGGTATTTTGTCACTATGATGAAAAGCTAACTCCCACAACACCATGTACAACCTGGTTTGCTCGGCTACTTCCATAGAAGTAACTGATTAAACTCAGCCATTTAGACCCTAAGAGTGGATTATTTTTGTCAAAATTAAGGGAACTGCATTAATTTGTCTCTGGTGGTAGGAACTGAAGAATGTGAGCTTACGAATGAAATTATTGTATCAGGGGTGGTAATGAAAAGAGGGAGCTCAAAGGTACTACTGGAGGCTATGTAGTAGACCCTGGTGCTAAGTTGCGGGCTCTTCATACCCTACTTGTGGCAGGCAGAGGAAGACAGACTCATTTATTTGGGACAGGGTTCCTCATTAACATAGCTGAAACTTTCATTGAATCCAGGAGGTAAGATTCTACCAAGTTGGATTCATACCAGAGATGCAGGGATAGTTCAACATACGAAAATCAATAAACATCATCAAACACATTTTTTCCTCTTGTCCTTT
Source organism: Rhizomys pruinosus (assembly GCA_009823505.1). Lineage (NCBI taxonomy): Eukaryota > Metazoa > Chordata > Mammalia > Rodentia > Spalacidae > Rhizomys > Rhizomys pruinosus. Next base: position 2,021,973 of record VZQC01004060.1, on the reverse strand, counting down.
CCAGAAATCAGATGTGGCTCACAGTGTATTAACTTCCCTTGCCTCTTGGCGTTGTCTCCCCTGACAAATGTCTTACACCTCTCGTTTCCTTTTGGCATTGGATGCTCTGAGTGAATTGTGACATTGTAGCAGGCCTTTCTGTTGGGGGGGGGATCTTTTATCCCATGAAGGCTATGCAGCTGTGTCTTATGGAAATCATGCTACATTCCAAGATTAACTCTAATGGGCAAGAACTTTTCAAGCTCCACCTTCACTGACAATTGGCTTTTTTTTTTTTTAACATTGTAAAAATATCCATTCTACCGAAACTCTTGTATAGATTTAACAGATGAACTCTAAATGCAACAGACAGGAAGAAATAACAAAAATCAGAGCAGAAATCAATGAAATAGAAACAAAGAAAACAACACAAAAAAAATCAATGAAGCCAAAAGTTGGTTCTTTGAAAGAATAAACAAGATAGACCTCTAGCCCAGTTAACAAAAAGAAAGAAGGAACAACTCCAAATCAATACAATCTGTGATGAAAAGGGAAATATCACAACGGACAAGGAAAAGATCAAGAAAATTATATGGGAATATTACAAGAACCTATATTCTACCAAGTTTGAAAATCTAGAAGAAATGGATGAATATCTGAAATCCTGGGAATCACCAAAGCTTGGCCAAGAGGAGACCAGCAGCTTAAACAGACCCATAACATATGAAGAAATAGAGGATGTAGTAAGAAGCCTCCCAACTAAAAAAAGCCCAGGCCCAGACGGTTTCACAGCAGAATTCTATAAAACATTTCAAAAAGACCTACAACCATTATTTCTGAAACTGTTTAGAAGTATACAATCAGAGGGAATTCTCCCAAATTCCTTCTATGAAGCCAGCATCACTCTATTACCAAAACCAGGCAAAGATCCAACTAAAAAGGAGAATTATAGACCCATCTCCCTCATGAACACAGATGCCAAAATTCTAAACAGAATACTGGCAAATCGCATACAGACCCACATCAAGAAGATCATCCATCATGACCAAGTTGGATTCATACCAGAGATGCAGGGATGGTTCAACATACGAAAATCAATAAACATCATCAAACACATAAACGGAATCAAAGACAAAAACCACACCATCATCTCAATTGATGCTGAAAAAGCCTTTGACAAAATCCAGCATCCCTTCATGCTTAAAGTCCTAGAAGGAATTGGATTGGAGGGATCATTCCTCAATGTAATCAAAGCCATATACAGGAAACCCACAGCCAATATCATCCTAAATGGGGAAATGACAGAAACATTCCCTTTAAAGGTAGGAACTCGGCAAGGCTGCCCCCTGTCACCACTCCTCTTCAATATAGTGCTTGAAACACTTGCTAGAGCAATAAGGCAAGAAAAGGATATTAAAGGAGTACTAATTGGAAAAGAGGAAGTCAAACTATCCCTATTTGCTGATGATATGATTGTTTACTTAAGGGATGCAAAAAACTCCACCAGAAAACTCCTAGAAACGATTAACAGCTTCAGCAAAGTGGCAGGATACAAAATTAACCTTAGAAAATCAATGGCCTTTCTTTACACCAAGAACAAGCAACTGGAGAAAGAATTCAAAGAGACCTTCCCACTCACAATAGCCTCAAAAACAATAAGATACCTAGGAACAAACCTAACCAAAGACACCAAAGACCTCTACAACAAAAATTTTAAACCCTTAAAGAAAGAAATTGAAGAAGACCTCAGAAGATGGAAAAACCTCCCATGCTCATGGATTGGGAAAATTAACATTGTAAAAATGTCCATTTTACTGAAACTCTTGTATAGATTTGACAATTGGCTTTTAACAATCTCCATGGCCAAGGCCAGAATGCACATCAGTGGGGAGTACTCAAGGTTGTGGATATCCAGAGGGATGATTCTTGGGCCACCATGTAATAACTGAGGGAAACTACTAATAAGGAAGAGTGATCTGCATCTCATAAACCATAATACAAAAGTTATCTTCGCAGTGCCTGCTGAGAAAAACAGACACCAAATAGTTATGCTTTAGAGGCAAACTTCTGTGAAGTAGTCAAAGTGATGTAAGTTTTATAAAGAAATTTTCCCTTGGGATTCAGAGACTCATATTTTTAAGTCTTTGCTTCTTTAATCTGTGAGTACATTATGAGGTAAAGACAATAAACTACAGCTTTGGAAATGCTGAATGAAAAAGTAGCTTTTTATGTGAAATAACTTCTAAGCAACTCTGAATTCAGCCAATCACCTACTGCACTGCCGTGGAGAAGACAACTGGCAGACCAAATCTAAAAAGACTGAATTTCTAGATGTATATATAAAGCTATAAGAGTTAAATCTAGCCTCTCAAACACTATACTGAGGGTAAAAATTGACACCCTTGTCTTGTTTCTAATCTTAATGGGAATGCTTTGAGTTTTTCTCCATTTTACATGATGGTGCTTAAATGACATCACAGATCAAATGGTATAATATCCACAAAAGATTAAATATCCACAAAACATTACACTCAAACACAAAAGAACAAGCATTGTTCTTCAGACCCCATGGAACCTTCTCTAAAACATATCATATATTAGGACACAAAGGCAAGTCTCAACAAGTACAGGAACTTTGAAATAGCATCCTATATTCTGTCTGACCACAAATAGATAAAGGTGCAAACCAACAATAAAAGAAACTACAGAAAGTATACACACTCATGGAGACTAAACGCACTATGGAACAACAAAGAGGAAGAAGTCATCGAAGTCACTGAAGAAATCAAACATGAAATAAAAATCATTTTATAATTAAATCAATATGAAAACACAACATACCCAAATCAATGGAATTCAATGAAGAGAGCCCTAAGAATATTTATAGCTTTAACTGCATACATTTAAAAATCAGAGAAATCTCAAACAAATAAATTGATGAACCTTCAGGAATTAGAAAAACAGACCAACACTCAAAGCAGGAGAAAGGAATAAAAAAAAAAAATCAGGGCTAAAATTAACATAATTGAAATGAAAAAAATCAACACAAAGAATCAACAAAAGAAAAACGTTAGTTCTTTGAAAAGATAAACAAAATAGTCCAAGTCTTAGCTAAATTAACCAAAAGAGAGAGAGGAAATCGTGAGGACATACTTTAAAAATATATATTCTACTGAACTTGAAATGTAAAAGAAATGGATAAATTCCTAGCTGCATATTACCTAGTAAAGTTAAACTAAAATGAAGTAGATAAGTTAAACTGATTTATAATAAGTAACAAGATAGAAGCAGTAATTAAATGTCTCCCAAGGACTGGAGAGATGGCTCAAAAGTTAAGAGCACTGGCTGCTCTTGAGGAGACCCTGGCTTCAGCATGCACGTAGTGACCAAAACCATCCATAACTCCAGTTTTAGGTGACCTGACACCAATTTCTAAATTCCATGGACATTGTACAACACAGGTACCCTTACATGAATGCAGGTAAAGGACTCATATACATAAAATAAAATGTTGGCAGGTGATTAATCTGGGTGAGAAAGAGCTGGTTATTATAAAGTGAGGGACTCTGGGTATGCTGACTCAACATCAGTGGATGAACTTGCACTGCAGAATGGTTGAAGACACTAATTAGGCACAATAGGCCTTAACAAAAATGACAGAATGTGTGGCTGGGTGTGGTGATGCATGCCTTTAATCCTAGCACTCGGGAGGCAGAGGCAGGCGGATCTTTGTAAGTTCAAGGCCAGCCTGGTCTACAGAGTGAGTTCCAAGACAGCTGGGGCTACGGGGAGACCCTGTCTCAAAAAGACCAAAAAAAAAGACAGAATGTATGAATTCCAGTGGGGGGAGGGGCTGTGGAGGGCGACAGTGGGAAAAGGGATATAAAGGTGATTAAGACTGGTTGAGATGTTACGTATGAAATACACGAAATTTCAATAAAAAAATCTAAAAAAATAAAATATTTGTAAAATGCTATAAAAAGTTATTTTAATCTCCCAACTGAAAAGAACAATACCCAAGGCCAGATGGATTCATTGCATAATTCTACAAGTCTTTTAAAAGAAGAACTAGCATGATTACTATTCAAATTTTTCTATAAAATAAAAAGGAAAACTCTCCCCAACTCTTTTCATGAAGCTAGTATAATCCTGATTCCAAAACCAAATAAAGACCCAATGAAAAAAGAGGATTACAGCCAATCTCCTTAGTGAACATAGGTACAAAAATTCTCAAAAAAATATTTCAAAACCAAATTCATGAGCATATCCAAAACATCATTCACCCTGATAATGTGGGCTTCATTCCAGGATGCCAGGATGATTCAATATGTAAACAAATAAACATAATTCTTCTAAATGGACTCAAGAATAGAAATCCCATGATGACCTCAATTGATGTAGAAAATGCCTTTGACAAAACCTAACATTAATTTATGATTACAAACCCTGGTGAGACTATGGATTCTGGGAACATATCCTAACAAATATTTTAAAAGTTTTCAACATCTTTAGTTATTAGGAAAATGCATATTAAAACTGCTTTGAGATTCCCTCTCCTCTCAGTCAGAATGGTTATCATCAAGAAATGGAAGGACAGTGTTGTTGAGGTTGTGGAGAAAGAGGAAACTTCATTCACTGCTGATGAGACTGTGCTGGACAACTCTAGTGTCAACTTGACACACCTGGGTAGAGGGAGCCTCGGTTGGGGAATTTCCTCCATTGGGCCTCCATGTGGCCATGCGTGTGGAGTATTTTCTTCATTGTTGAGTGATGCAGGAGGGCCCAGCCCACTGTGGTCATTGCCATGAATGATAGCTTCTTCTGTATTGTATAAGAAAGCAGGTTGACAGCCGGGCGTGGTGGCGCACGCCTGTAATCCTAGCACTTGGGAGGCAGAGGCAGGCAGATCTTTGTGAGTTCAAGGCCAGCCTGGTCTACAGAGTGAGTTCCAGGACAGCTGGGGCTACAGAGAGATCCTGTCTTGAAAAGACCAAAAAAAAAAAAAAAAAAAGAAAGCAGGTTGAGCATGGACCAAGAGACCAATCAGTGTTCCTCTGTGGCCTGTGTTTCAGTTCCTGCTTCTAGGTTCCTGCCCTGAGTGACTACCTTGGTCTCCCTAACTGATGAACTATGACTTGGGAGATGTAAGCCAAATAAACTCATACCTCTGCAAGTTGGAGCTGGTCAGACTGTTTTGTCACACCAATTGAAAGCAAAGTAGAACAGAAACTGGTACCAGGATCATAGAGTATTGCTGCAACAGACCTGGTCTTGGTGTTTTGGGGAGGATTGTAGAAGTATTTGGAACTTTGGGTTAGAAAAGGGATTGATGCACGCCTTTAATCCTAGCACTTGGGAGGCAGAGGCAGGCGGATCTTTGTGAGTTCAAGGCCAGCCTGGTCTACAGAGTGAGTTCCAGACAGCTGGGGCTACAAGGGAGACCCGGTCCGAAAAGAACCAAAAAAAAAAAAAAAAAAAAAAAAAAGAAAAAAAGAAAAGGGATTGAGTGTTTAGAGTTTCTTGCTGTGGAGCTTGCAACACTTATGCTCAAAGAGATATAGATGATGAAGGCCTGGCTCGTGAAGTTTCGAAGGGAAGGGGAGAATATCTGGGCTGTTTGTGTGACATTTTGAATTGAGAATCTTCGGGTTCTGGTCAGCTGGAGCTGAAGATTAGCTGTGATTAAGAAGGGACCAGAATGCTGGGTGTGGTGTCACATGCCTTTAATCCCAGCACTTGGGAGGGAGGCAGAGGCAGGCAGATCTCTGTGAGTTCAAGGACAGCCTGGTCTACATAGCAAGCTCCAGGCCAGCTGGGACAAAAGGGAGACCCTATCTCAAAAAGACCAAAAAAGAAAAAGGAAAAAATGAAGGGACCAGAACCCGAAGTGAAACCTTTGTTTTACTGGGACAATTAATGCTGGTTCACTAGGGCTGAAAAATCAGTGTTAAGTAAAAAGGGACCAGCATCACTGTGGTGAAATCTTCTGGGAAGAATTTTCTCAGGGTCAGCACACAGAAGCTATGGTTCAGGAGGGGCCTGGGCCTCCATTGCAAGCTGGACACAAGACTTGGTAATGTATAAATTTGCTGAGGCTTGGCACCCTCCAGGTCGGAAGAGCCCACTGGTAAAGGTGCAGCCTCAGTTTCAGTGGAGACCTCAGCTTTTTGGAGATGCCAGGATCATGGGACAATCACCAAGAACATCAGCAGGTGTGTGATGGAGCCTGCCTGGGCCTACGAGACGGGCTCCATGTGCTGTGGATGGCAGAACCAGAGAAGTGGAGCTGCTAAAACCCTTCGGATCTCAGAAGATGGTGAGTGAATCCCAGATTTCCAACTTGGAGTTACTTTGCTGGACTATAGTTTTGCTTAAGTGTGCCCAATTCTTCCCTTTGAAATAAAACAGTACTTAACGTGTTTTTATTTTTATAAGATCCCACAGTTGAGAGACTTTTAAAAGAGACTTTGAAGTTTTAAGTGTTTGAGCTTTGTTAAGGACTGTGGTACTTTCAAGGTTGTACTGTTTTATGTTGTGATATAACCATCATAACTTGGGGATAAGAAATGGAAAGCTTATGGTTTAATTGTGATATGTTTGTGTGTCACATTGACAAAGGGTCCATTGTGCTAGATAGCTTTAGTGTCAACTTGACACACCTGGGAGAGGGAGCCTCAATTGTGGAATTTCCTCCATCAGACTAGCATGTGGGCCACATCTGTAGGAGATTTTCTTGATTGTTGAGTGATGTGGAAGGGTCCAGTACACTGTGGGCCATGCCACCCTGCCCCGTCTCAAAACCTCCCATGCTCATGGATTGGGAAAATTAATATAGTAATAATGACTATTCTACCCAAACTCTTGTAAAGATTTAATACAATCCCAATTAAAATCCTCAACAGTTTCTTCACAGGATTGGGAAAAAAAAGTAATTAATTTCATTTGGAAAAACAAAAGACCCCAAATAGCCAAAACAACCATGAGTGAAAAGAGCAATACGGGGGGCAGGATCTCTATACCAGACTTCAAAATATACTATAGGGCTATAATCATAAAAACAGCTTGGTACTGGCACAAAAACAGACCTGTTGACCAATGGAACAAAACTGAAGATCCAAATCTGAGCACATACAATTTCAAACATCTCATATTTGACAAGGGGGCCAAGAAGACACAATGGAGGAAAGACAGCAACTTCAGCAGGTGGTGTTGGCAAAACTGGATCACCACTTGTAGAAGAATGAAATTAAATCCCTACCTCTCACCCTGTACGAAAGTCAACTCCAGATGGATTAAAGACCTCAACGTGAAACCCCAAACTCTGACAGCAATAGAAGAAAAAGTTGGTAGCAGACTGCAAGACATAGGTGTAGGAAAAAGCTTCCTAAATTAGACAGCAGCTGCACAAGAATTAAGGTCCACAATTGACAAATGGGACCTCATTAAACTCAAAAGCTTCTGTACATCAAAAGTAACAATCAAGGAAATGAAGAGAAATCTCACAGAGTGGGAAGAAACCTTCACCACAGAAACATCTGACAAAGCATTGATTTCCAGAATATATAAACTACTCAAATAACAAAGAAGAAAGAAAACAAATGGCCCACTCAATAGATGGAGCAAAGACCTGAACAGAGACTTCACAAGTGAGGAATTAGAGATGGCTGAAAAACATCTTAAGAAGTGTCCAGTGGTGACTGGAGAGACGGCCTAGTGGTTAAGAGCACCGACTGCTCTTGCAGAGGACCCGGGATCGATCCCCAGACCCACATGGCAGCTGAGAACCATCTTTAACTCCAGTTCCAGGGGAATCCAACGCCCTCTTCTGACCTCCACAGCATTGCATGACACAGGCGCACAAACCTGCATGCAGACAGTACATTCATACACATAAAAAATAAAATTAAAAAAAAAAATTTTAAAGAAGTGCTCAATGTCACTAATAAGGAAATGCAAATTAATACCACTTTAAGATATCATCTTCCTCCAATAAGACTGGCTAGGATCAAGAAGACAAGTGATACCAAGTGCTGGAGAGGTTGTGGGGAAAGGGGAACACTCATCCACTGCTGGTGGGAATATAAACTCGTACAGCCACTATGGAAAGCAGTGTGGATGACCCTTGGAAGACTTGGAATGAACTTGCCACCCAACCCAGCCATACCACTCCTGGGCATGTACTCATAAGACTCATCTTACTGCAGAGATACATGCACAGCCATGTTTATTGCAGCCCTCTTCACAATAGCAAGGAGCTGGAATCAACCCAAGTACCCCTCAACTGACAAGTGGATAGAGAAAATGTGGTACATCTACAAAATGGAGTTCTATGCAGCAATAAAGAAAGATGACATCATGAGCTTTGCAAGTAAATGGCTGGAGCTAGAAGATACCATGCTGAGTGAAGTAACACAGTCCCAGAAAAACAAATGGCGAATGGTATCACTCATCTGTGGATGCTAACACCAATTACATAATTGTATGGCAAACTGAGCAACATCAATGTGATCTGAAAACAACTGTGCTCTTATATTGTGAATCCCTAAAATAAGTAAATAAATAAATAAATAAATAAATAAATAAATAATAAACCTAAAAAAAATGCTAACACAGCTAACAGAACCACTGGCCTTGTGTCCTGATGAAACTTCTTCCATTATGTTTGTCTCAGATGGATACTTCTGTAATGACTTTCAGGCAGAGGATTTTTCTAACATTTGTTTTCTTTCTAAATTTATAATTTTGAGACTGTACGTAAGCTTCCTTCTCACGGTAACCTGATTCCTAAGACATAAAATATATGTGTACTTTCCTTTGGACTCAGAACTTTTAGACAGGAGTCTCTCTTGGTCAAGGCTGCAGCCTAAATAAACTTCCTTCCTTCCTTCCTCCCTTCCTTCCTCCCTCCCTCCCTCCCTCCCTCCCTCCTTCCCTTCCTTCCTTCCTCTCTCCCTCCCTCCCTTCCATCCTCCCTTCCTTCCTCCCTCCCTCCCTCCTCCCTCCTTCCCTCCTCCCTCCCTCCCTTCCTCCCTCCCTCCCCTCCCTCCCTGCCTTCTTACTTCCCTCCCTCCCTCCGCTCCTCCCTTCCTCCTGCCTTCCTCCTCCCTCCCTCTCTTCCTCCCCTCCCTCCCTCCCTGCCTTTACTTCCTCCTCCCCTCCCTCCTCCCTCCCTCCCGGGTCCTTCTGGCCGCCCTCCTCCTCCCTCCCTCCCCTAACCTTCCTCCCTCCCCTCCCTCCCTTGCCATCCTTCCGTTTCTCTCCCCTCCTTCCTTCCTTCCTTCCGTCCGTCGCTCCTCCCTCCCGTCCCTCCCTCCCATACCTCTCCTCTCCTCCTTCCTTCTCCTCTCTTTTTCTCTTCCTGCCCTCCCTCCCTTCCCAATCCTTCCGTTCCTCCCTCCCTCCCGTCCTGCCTCTCCTCCCTCCCGCCTCCGCTCTCCCGCCCCTTCACTTCCTCCCTCCTTCCCCTCCCTCTCTCCCTTCCCCTTCCTCCCTCCCTCCCTCGTCCCTCCTCCTCCATTCCCTCCCTCCCTCTCGCCTTCCCGTTCCCTTCCTTCCCTCCTCCCTCCTCCCTCCCTCCCTCCCTGTGTCATCTTACCTGTCCTGTAACATTTTGGTTGCAGTACCTAGAGAAATCCAGCTAGAACTGGGATGAGAATGTTCCCAGCTGCTAACTTTCAATGCCAGAGGAAGCTATGCAGGATAATGGGGAAGCAATATCAAGAATCCTCCTCAGCTTCAACACTATTGATCTTATGGGCAGGAAGTGCTTATTGATGCATTAATATCAATCCAGTAATTGGAATAAGCAGTTGCTCTCTAATTAGATTTGGAGAGAATCTATATCTAAGAAGATCATAGGGCTTAGTGAGGAAGTTATTGTTAATTTGCACATGATGTGTCTATCAAATTTCAATTTAAATAATTATGTTTATATTGGAGAGTAGTGTTTTTGTTGGGTTTGATCGAAGAAGATCCCTTTTCCAATGGGCAGAGTTACCTTTAGAGACTAGTAATTGGTCACAGTTATGAGAATAAGGGAGTCACGAATCCTCAGCCATAAATGGGACTTCTTTATTACTCCCTCCAAGGTTCAGGGAACTTGATGGGAGAGAGGGAAGAAAGAAAGTATAGCTGAGGAAGGAGTGGAGGTGGAATGCTGTCCTCAGAGCATGGCAAGGGAATTGTACTGGTGGTTTCACAGCAGCTGTCATTACTAGTACCAGATATGTATAAGATAGAGCCTGTGAACATCTTCTCATGAGGGAGGAATGAAGGCTTGCCCATGAAAGACCTATAAGCAGATAATGGTAATTAGGAAGAGGGGCTCAAAAGACCTCAACTCCTCACAGAAGATTTACAGGCAGTTAGTTGACCCTGGGGAAAGGAGAAACATTTTCTTCAGTGTTGTATCTATGGGGAAAGAACCCAAACTATTGTAAACAATCCCTCATTCAGGATTCTGCAAGTAACCATAATGAAACCCATCGGGGTATCTAACCAACTAATAAAACAGGCTCCTAATGTTTTCTTAAATTATATAACCACATGTGTCTGAGAATGTTACAATTAATTTCCATCTGAACTGCATCAATGCCAAATTAGATAGTGAACCAAGTCTTTTTTTTATCTTTACCTTGAAAATAAACTCACCTTTCTTTCTACTTGCTGATTAATCCAAAGTTTCATAGACATGAGTGAATCACATGTACTTCAGAGAAAAAGCTTACTTCCCCAGAAGTCACAATGGTCACACCAGTCATAAAATTGCCAAGGCAGCTCTGCTTTACATTAATGCAACTGAGTATCAGGAGAATCAACAAGTTCCAACAGACAGCAAGATACAAACCCATGAACTGCCTCTGGCCTCCTGCTGGAGAACTGCATTCCTAAAAGAAGGCCCTACATGATACTAATGTTTCAGCATCAGAGTGTCAGATGGAGCCACCCCTGGCAAGACTGACTCTTTGTTGCATCATCTTTCAGAAACTGAAACTCATAGCTACTCACTTTCTAATAATTTGTATGAAGCTCTTTGGGGTTTTGTTGAATGTAGAGTAACACGGTACACTTACTAACTATGGTATCCAAAACCCTTCTCAGGTTCAGTTCCTCTTTTCATACCACTGAGATCACTTCATACCCCTCTGTTTCTCTCCAGATATACAAGTAGCTAGATTATAGGATTCTGCTTAACATTATTTCTTTTTTTTTTTAATTAGTTTTTATTGATGCTTTGTGCATTTCATACATTTTTCCAATTCAGTTCAGGCTTATTTCCCTTTCCCTCCACCCCACCCCCACCCCATCCCAGATCATGCATTCTGCCATAACTGTCCTGCATCTTTCTCTCAGTTTTTTTTTCATTTTTAGCTACAAGTGATAATCCATGAGAACAAGCATCCTTCATGCAAAACCTATCTGCAGGCTGTTGTGCCCAAACACCTACAGCCCCACCATCCAGTGGGGGGTGACAGGTTGTTTGTTCAATCAAGTTGATCAAATGAGTGTCCAGACTACATTGCTGTAGTTTCACCATTCACCCCAATCGCAGCCCTTACATTCTACCACGCCCCCTCTTCCGCAGGTTGTTCCCTAGGCTTAGAAAAGGGGCAAGGTGGATGAGAGGTAAAACAGTCCACTCTCTCTGGAGCTGTTGACTTGGACTCTGGTCAATTCTGGCTGTTTCCTTTCATGGGCTGACAGTTTGTCCAGGAATAACCTTTCGATCCTGGCCTGGCGCGTTATGGCGTCTCCTGCTTAACATTATTTCTAAAATTTCCTTGACTTAGAAAGTTTTGGCTCCATTTTTCCACCTAAAGTCATCAATATTCATTCTTAATATTCACCATGATTTTAACTTCCTTTTGTCCTTAAAATGAAGGATTAACTAATCCTTTTATGTCACTTCAGTATTTTGCATGTATTTACCATAAAAGACTTAGATTTATAATCAAATAAAGTTGTTAAAAATGTCCTTTCTTGACATAAAGGTCCTTTAGGGTTTATCTAACTGTCTTTTCAGATTCTTTCCTCACTCTCAAACATGAGGTATGGTGGTAGTTCAAATATGCACGTCAGTGAGTAGGATGTAGAAATCACATCTGCAATATCACCTAGGTAAATTAAGACAAAAGCCAGAATATTAAGGTATGATTGTTTTATGGTGCCAGACCACTGGGAGAAAAAGAGAACACACAGACGCCAGGTTCCAATTAGCCAAACTGGGTTTTTAATGAACTGGCCAAGACTATACCTCACATCAGGATTAGGAGGGTACAGCACTGACTCAAGCAGGTTAGACTTATAAAAGCAAATGCAATTCCCTGGTAAATTATTTTTAGAAATTCCAGTCAGACAATAGAAAACCTCAGTTCTGCACCAACCACACTAACCCAGACACCCAGGAGCTCAGCATACCTTTCTGGTGGAACAGGGAAAGATGGGTAACCAGTGCACAGGCCAAGAGAGCAAACTACCCCCCCACCTGAGTAGTGCTGTAGACCATCTAGTAAGCTGCTTGAGTTGTGGTGCAGATGATCCAATAGGCACAGTGTCATGATTCTAGGTTGCACAGCCAACATATAAGAACTGAACAGCAGGAAGCAGAGTGAGTGACCAAACAATCCACCATATTAACATTTGAGACTAGCACCAGAATCCAAACAACAACAACAAAAAATAAACACACATGCCAAAGCCACAATGAAAAAATAACAACATGGAAGAAGTTCATAATAAATTCACACCGAACTGGATCAGTACTATAGAAGATCCCCACAATGAGATCCTCCTGGAAGACATGGACATTAGAAGAACAGCCATAGACATTTTAAAAGAAATCAAAGAATATAAAGAACAAATCAGAGAACTAAGGGGAGAAAATGAAAGGAAAGCTCTAGAAGGAAAGAATGATAAACTCTGGAAACAACTAGAGGGAGAGAATGATGAACTCCAGAAGGAATTGGAAACACTGAAAAGATCCCAGGCTGAAATGAAAAAAGAAACAGATCAGTGAAACAAGGAGCTAAAGTAAAGAATGACAAGCTCCAAAAGGAAATGGAAATACTAAAGAAACCACAGGAAGAGATGAAAAAGGAAATGGAACATTCATCCAATCAACAGGAAAGGATAAGAGAAAACCTCAGAAGCAGAATGGATGAAGCAGAAAATAAAATATCTGACCTGTAGGATAACACAGAACAACTAAAAGGCTCAAGTGAAGATTATGAAAAATTTAGAAAAACACAGAGTGGAATAAACAAGAAATGTGAGATACTATGAAAAGACAAAATCTCCACATAATAGGAATAGAGTAAGGAGAAGAATCCCAAGACAATTGCATGGATCAGATCTTCAGCAGCATAATAGAAGAAAATTTTCCCAAACTGAAAACAGACAAACCTATACAAATACAAGAAGCACATAGAACACCAAATAGACCAGAAAAGAATTTCCCCATGCCATAGCATAGTTAAAACACTAGATGCTCAAAACAAAGACAAAATACTGAAAACTGCAAGAGAAAAACAACAAATGACATATAAGAGGAAATCAATCAGATTACAACCGACTTCTCAGTGCAAATTATGAAAGCCAGAAGAATGTGGATCAAAGTATTCTCAGGGCTAAATGACTTTAGATGCCAACCCAGATTACTATACCCAATAAAAATAATAATTATAGTTGAAGGAGAAAGAAAAATATTTCATGACATAAACAAAATGAAAGAATACATGCCAAAAATCACAACACTTCAGAAAATACTCATAGCAATCCAAAGAACAGAGAAAAGGAGCAACTATCCCCAAGCAACTAAACAGAGAAAGTAATAAAAGTATAATAGCATAAATACAAACCTAAACCAAGAATGTAAACAAAGAATAAACTGAAAGGAAGCAACACTTCTCTCAATAATAACCTTAAATATTAATGGACTAACTCCCCAGTCAAATGACATAGACTGGGAGACTGGATTAGGAAAGAGAATCCATCTATATGTTGTCTACAAGAAACCCATCTCACACTCACAGACAGACAGCAACCCAAAGTGAAAGGATGGAAAAACAATTTTTTTTTGTCCCTGAAGGGTTAATTTTCCAGACTTGTATTCTATCATCTTGTTTATGTCATGGACGTTTTTTCTCTCTCCTTCAACTATAATCAACATTTATGCTGAGTATAGTAACCTGGGTTGGCATCTATAGTCCTTTTACAATGGGAATGCTATGCTCCACGTTCTTCTTGCTTTCATAGTTTGCACAGAGAAATCAGTTGTAATTCTGATGGGTTTCCCCTTATATGTAACTTGTTGTTTTTCTCTTGTGGCTTTCAGAATTTTGTCTTTGTTTTAGGCATCTAGCATTTTAACTATGACATGGCGCAGGGAGTTTCTTTTCTGATCTTGTCTGTTTGGAGTTCTATGTCCTTGTATATGTATTGGTTTGTCTTTTTCAGTTTGGTGAAATTTTCTTTTTTTAATAAGACTGGCTAGGATCAAAGAAACAAATGATACCAAGTGCTGGAGAGGTTGTGGGGAAAGGGGAACACTCACCCACTGCTGGTGGGAATGTAAACTCGTACAGCCACTATGGAAAGCAGTGTGGAGAACCCTTGGAAGACTTGGAATGAACTTGCCACCTGACCCAGCCATACCACTCCTGGGCATGTACCCTCAAGACTCACCCCACCACAGAGATACATGCACGGCCATGTTTATTGCAGCTCTCTTCACAATAGCAAGGAGCTGGAACCAACCTAAATGCCCCTCAACTGACGAGTGGATAGAGAAAATGTGGTACATCTACACAATGGAGTTCTATGCAGCAGTAAAGAAAGACGACATCACGAGCTTTGCAGGAAAATGGCTGGAGCTAGAGGACATCATGCTGAGTGAAGTAACACAGTCCCAGAAAAACAAACGATGAATGGTATCCCTCATCTGTGGATGCTAGTGCCAATTACCCAGTTGTAAGTATTTCTTGTGTAGGGCCCCCTGAGCTTTTGTACAAAGCAGTTGGGCATAATGCATTTTGGAAACAACAACAACAACAGAAAAGACTGCATCAAAGAACTGACTGAAACAGTGAACTTCTGCTCAAAACAGTCAACTTCCCCATGGAAAATATTGAGAAAGACTGAGAAAGAGATGAAAAGCATGTTTGGCAGAATGGATGAGCTCTGGCGGGGTGGGGGAATGAGTGGGAACACGGGTCTAGATTTGTTAAAAATAAATAAATTTAAGGAAAAACAATTTTTTTCCAAGAAAATGGCACCAAAAAGCAAGCAGGAGGTGCTATTCAAATATCAGACAAAATAAACCTCAGAGTAAAGTCAATCAGAAGACACAAAGAAGGCCACTACATCCTTTTCAAAGAACAATTAATCAGGAAGACTTCACAATCCTTAATGCTTATGCACCAAATTCAGGTGCATGGAACTATATAAACACAATTTGGCAGGTCTTCAAGACAGATTAATCCCAGCACACTAATAGTGGGGGACTTCAATACCCCACTGAGCCCCTTGGATAGATCAACTGGACAAAAAATAGAGAGACATTGGAACTGAACAACAGAATACAACAAATGGACCTCACAGACATCTACAGAATATTCGACCCAAGCACCAGAGAATATACTTTCTACTCATTGCTCCATGGAACATTCTCCAAAATTGACCACATATGGGGACACAAAAGGAACCTCAACAAATATAAAATGATTGAAATTATTTCATGCATTCTATCAGACTACAGTGCAATAAACCTCAATATTAACACCAGAAAAAGCCTGACTAGCTATATGAACATGTGGAGACTAAACAACACATTCCTGAATAATTAATGGGTCAGGAAAGAAATAAAGAATGAATAAAAGTATTCATGGATCTAAATGAAAAAGACAATACAGCACACCAAAACATGTGGGATACTTTAAAAGCAGTCCTAAGAGGGAAATTTGTAGCCCTAAGTGCTCACATCAAAAAAACAGAAAGGGATCAAATAAATGATCTAACACTACATCTAAAAACACTTGAGCTAGGAAAAACAAATGGACCCTAAACCCAACAGACAGAAAGAAATAACAAAAATAAGAGCAGAAATCAATGAAATAGAAACAAAGGAAACAATACAAAAAATCGATGAATCCGAAAGCTGGTTATTTGAAAAGATAAACAAGATAGAAAGACCTCTAGCCAAGGTAACCAAAAGAAAGAAAGAGCAACTCCAAATTAATAGTATTCCTGATGAAAAGGGAAAGATCACAGCAGATAAAGAAAAGATTCAAACGGTCATATGAGAATACTTCAAAAACCTATACTCTACTGTTTGAAAACCTAAGAGAAATGGAGGAATCTCTGAAATCCTGGGAACCACCAAAGCTTAACCAAGAAGAGATCGACAGTTTTAACAGAGCCATAACATTTGAAGAAATTGAATATGTAATTAAAAACCTCCCACCAAAGAAAGCCCAGGCCCAGATGGCTTCATAGCAGAATTCTATAAAACATTTAAAGAGATCTTATAACCGTTATTACTCAAACTATTCAGAAAGATACAGAGGGAAATCTCCCAAACTCCTTCTATGAAGCCAGTATCACTCTAATACCAAAACCAGGAAAAGACACAACCAATAAAGAAAACTATAGACCCATCTCATTAATGAACACAAATGCAAAAATTCTCAACAAATTATTGCAAATCACATACAGACCCACATCAAAAAGATCATCCATCATGATCAAGTTGGATTCACACCAGGGATACAGAGATGGTTCAACATACATAAATCAATAAATATCATAAAACACATTAATGGACTGAAAGACAAAAATCACACAATCATCTAAATTGATGCAGAAAATGCCTTTGACAAGATCCAGCATCCCTTCATGTTTAAACTTCTAGAGGGAATTGGACTGAAGGGAACATCCCTCAATATAATCAAAGCCATATAAAACAAATCCATAGCCAACATCATTCTAAATGGAGAAAAAATTAGAAGCATTCCCCTTAAAGGTGGAAACTCAGTCAGGCTGCCCACTATCGCCACTCCTCTTCAATATAGTGCTTGAAACACTCACTAGGGCAATAAGGCAAGAAAGGGAAATCAAAGAAATACTAATTAGAAAAGAGGAAGTCAAACTATGCCTTTTTTTGCAGATGATGATATGATAGTTTACCTGAGGGATGCTGAAAAATCTACCAGAAAATGCCTAGAAACAATTAAGCATTTCAGTAAAGCAGCAGGATACAAAACTACCAACAAAATAAGTAGCCTTTCTTTATGCAAACAACAAGCAACTGAAGACAGAATATAAGGAGACCTTCCTACTCACAGTAGCCTCAAAAAAAAAAAATACATGGAAACAAACTTAACCAAAGACACCAAAGATCTCTACAACAAAAATTTTAAATTGTTGAAGATGGAGATTGAAGATAACATCAAAAGATGGAAAGACCTCCCTTGCTCATGGATTGGAAAAATTAATATAGTAAAAATCTCTATTATACCCAAATTAATATACAGTTTCAATGCAGTTCCAACTAAAATCCCCATGAGTTTCTTCACAGACTTGGGGAAAAAATCCTTAAATTCATATGGAAAAACAAAAGACCCTGAACAGCTAAATCAACCCTGAGTTAAAAATGCAATACAGGAAAGATCACCTTACCAGACTTCAAGCTATATTACAGAGCTATATTCATAAAGGCAGCCTGGTACTGGCACAAAAACAGACTTGTTGACCAATGGAACAAAATTGAAGATTCAAAATTGAGCTCATACAATTTCAACCAGCTCATATTCAATAAAGGAGCCAAAAAAGCTCATTGGAGGAAAGATAGCATCTTCAGCAAATGATGCTGGCAATACTGGGTTACCATATGTAGAAGAACAAAATTAAACCTCTACCTCTCACCTTGTACAAAAATAAACTGCAAATGCATCAAAGATCTCAGCTTGAAACCTGAAACTCTGAAGGTGATAGAAGAAAAAGTTGGTAGCAATCTATAAGACATAGGGGGAGGAAGAGACTTTCTAAATCAGACAGCAGCTGCACAGGAAATAAGGTCAACAGTCGACAAATGGGACCTTATCAAACTCAAAATCTTCTGTATAGCAAAAGAAACTATAAGAGAAGTGAAGAGAAAACCCACAGAATGGGAGGAAGCCTTCACCAGTGATACATCTGACAGAGCATTAATATCCAGAGTATATAAACTACTCAAAAAACAAAGAAGAAAACAAATGACTCACTCAAAAGATTGAGTAAAGAGCTGAACAGACTTCACCAACGAGGATTTAAAGATGGCTGAGAAACATCTTAAAAAGTATTCAACATCGTTAATATTTAAGGAAATGCAAATTAAAACCACTCTCAGATATCATTTCACTCTGATAAGACTGGCTAAGATTAAAAAAACAAAAGACACAAAATGCTGGAGAGGGTGTGGGGAAAGGGAGGAAACACTCTTCCACTGCTGGTGGGAATATAAACAACCAGTGTGGAGAACCCTTAAAACACTCAAAATGAGCCTACCACCTGACCCAGCCATACCACTCCTGGGTATATACCCACAAGACTCATCCTACTGCAAATATACATGCACATCTGTGTTTATTGCAGCCCTCTTCACAACAGCAAGATGGTGGAAGCAACCCAAATGCCCCTTAACTGACGAGTGGATGACAAAAATGTGGTATATCTACACAATGGAGTTCTATGCAGAGGTAAAGAAAGATGACACATGAACTTTGCAGGTAAATGGATGGAACTCAAAGCCATTATGCTAAGTGAAGTACAACAGTCCCCAAAACATCAAAGGGAAATGGTTTCCCTCATTTGTGTATGCTAGAACAAAATCCCCCAATTGAAAGGCAAGTTGAACAATGTTGTTGTTTTATTTCTTTCTATCTGAAAGCAACGGTGATGTTATAATATGAATCTCTTAATGAGCCCTAGAATTAACTTACCACTTACTTTCAGTAATTAATGTATATGGGTGGAAGGCATATTCTCATATGTTACATTAATATAAAATTAAAGGGAAAAATATGAACTCCTAAATATATATTGGGGTTAACATACAGTTTATTCCTGGAGGACATAATTCTGGTACATATAAGACGTTTATATAGGCATAATTTGGAGCTATATATTGGGGGGGGAACCACAATAACAGAAGGACTGGGTCAAAGAAGGGACTGATATAGTTCAATTCTGCCCAAAACAATAAATCTTTGGAGAGGAAAACTTTAAAAAGACTGAGAGAAAGAAACAGGATATGTATGGCAAAATGCAGGAACAAGGTTGAGGTAGGGGCAAGGGAAAGGGAAATATGTCTAAATTGAACTGAAAAATGATGTATGAAATACACAAAATGCCTTATGGTAATAAAAAAAAAAAAAACTCAGTTCCTCCCTGCTTCAGGATTACTAAAATAAGAATTGGGTGAGCTTCAGGCAGTTGTCAAAAAATAAGATAGATAGGTGGTCACAAAGCATCCTTGAGAGGGGATTCCGAAGGTCAAAATAACTGGCTAGCTCTTCCTGGATTTGTTCCAGGGCATTAAGATGGAGTAATTGAAACAAAATGGAGTTACCTAGGCCTGGCCATGATCACATTTCCTGCACTAGTTCTAGGACATATAAATCAAATCATTACTCATCCTAGGATTTTAACTGAATTAATATGTTTACCAATGTACCTAGCTAGGCAGGGATAACTTAACTCTCAGATTTGGGGAATCTCTAGCTCTCAGCTGAGAAGGAAACTGGTTAATTGGAGGGGGGGTGTCTCCATCCTAAAATGCCTATTAATTTCTAGCTCCTATCCTTATTATATCACCCTGTGGTCACCCCAATTGCCAATAGGCAGTTGGGGCACCAATTGCTCTGACTGCTTCCATGCTTAATAGAGGCCCAGGGTGTGGCAATTGGGGTGCTTCCCTGAGTGGGTCTATCTAAAGGACTCCCAAAATTATAGCTATAAAGAAAACAAAGTCCTTGACTGGTGCCTGTGAAGGAGATGTGAAGACAAATGTCCAATTTAAAAGGCCATTGGAATTTCTTGATGAGGGCTTCCAAAGTATCCATTTATTGGGTTTCTCCATATTTTCATTTGGGCATGATGGCTGGACTCAGGATCTGCTTTTCAGGTACTTTGATTTTCACAATGTGAGTTTACTCTTAAGTATATCCTTGACAGAGGAACTTTCATTATTTAATTTTGACAAAAATTGAGGACTTGTCCCACTTGGCTGAAGGTGGCTCTGTATTGTTGAACAAGGCAAAGATCTGAAGTTATATACCTGCCAAAAAATATTTCCTATGAATTTAAGCCTAATGTCTGGGAAGCACAAGCTCTCTAGTGTTAAAAGAAAAATACTGATTATTTTAATATTTGATTATATGTTATACTTTCCTTTTGGGTGTTTAAGACCATATACAGTTAGCCCAGATTAAACATATTTATTTAAGGTCAGTTGAGGATCTGGTACTCAGAGGTTTCTCGGGTTTAGGGCGGATCCCCTGGCTCCTTTTGGCCTTTCTTTAACAAGTTCCATGTTTTTAAGGACATAGTCAGGTCTTGCTTGATCAGAATTCCCTTAGAAGCATGAGGAGACTTTTCTCTGTATTTGTCTTCCTCTTTATAGACTGGACACTGGTCTGAGTACCTCTGGTGCCTCCATCACCTCTCTGAACAAGAAGACAGGTGACACACAGTTACAGGACATTTAAAGATATGCCCCCATAGTCCCCTGGGACTTAGTTGAGCTCAGTGGGCAAGGAAAATAGTTGAGCCTTAATTCATTTTCACCAGATTGGTATGGGTATTAAGTATGGTCTTCCATCCAGGAAGCTTAATTTACACCAACCTGATACTTTTAATTACTGTATAATATTTAGGTAAGCCTTGAACAAAACTTAAGCAGCCTTGAGTTGACTGGAAGAGAGATTTAACATTGATTGGAAAAGAGATTTAACATCATATGTTAAGCAGGCAAAGCCCATGAAATAGATTTAAATAATTTCAGGCCTATATTAAGTGAAGATTGTTTACTAAAAACAGAAGAAGTCTCTTTTCTATTCCAGAACCCCCATATTCTGACTTATAGTTTTCCAAAAGGCAGGAGTTTTATCACATACCTATAGATAGGACATAAGCTGATAAGATTTATCAAGCCCAACCAAACTCTCCTTTTGGACTGCATTCTGCCAGTTCAGACAGTTAAAACCTAGCTTCACTTTAACAAAATTACCTTGGTACAGGAAGAAGAAATATCAAAAGTAACAGTTGCATAATACAGAGAAACCTAAATAACATATTTCAGTAGTTATAGGTAATCCAATATTTGTTTGTGTCCATTTAATCCAAATCTGTAATTGGGAGTCTAGTACAAGCCAGGAGTGGACTGAAATTTAACAACTCTGTATTTCTATAACTCTGTTAGACCTTTCATAAACTAGCTTAAGCATTTTACTTTTTTTCTATTCTGTAAATATTTAGCCATTTTAATTTTATACAGGAGTCTTATCCTTTTACTAAACTTTTAACTCTTTTGTTTTCTTTATACTATGAGAAGTAACATTCATAGACAGATTTCCCATTAGTTGTGAAGATTTACTAAATATTTGCTATTTATTTCCATGTATACAGATAGAACAGTTATCTCAAATATACCATTATAAAGTATAAACTTTGAGATGTCCTTGCAAGCCCTGGAGCAGGTCCTAAATGACCAATTCTCTCCAAATGTTCAAGGATGTTTTACATAGGTTTGGCAAAGATATGGACCTCAGAAAACCACTTGTTCACTCCAGAGAGGCCCTAGGGGTCAAATGCCTCTGCATATAAAACATATCTAAATGCAGAAATAAATTGCACCCTGGAGCACAAGTAATCATTCCTTTAAATTAACTTATACTGTTAGGACCAAGCATCATATTGTAATTTAACAGTTTCAGCTTACATGACAAATTACTTAGAGGTCAATTTGATATCAAGTAAATTGTTATTAATTTTAATTATTGCTCTCTTAGCATTAAGCATGAGTCTATACATTTTTAAAATTTTTATTTATTTTTGTATGTGTCTGAATGTACTGCTTGAATGTAGGTTTGTGCACCCATGTTGTGCAATGTCGCGGAGGTCAGAAGAGGGCTTCAGATCCCCCTGGAACTGGAGACAAAAAATGGTTCTCAGCCACCATGTGGGTGCTGGGGATCGAACGCCGGTCCTCTACAAGAGCAGTTGGCACTCTTAACCACTACATTTAAACTATCCCATAAACTAAATAATGTGGTTAGACACAATGTCATGACAAACTAGTTTCAAAAACAAAAACTTGACATCCAGATAATAATTCTAATCAGAATAAAATGACTCTAAATTTATAACAGTCAAAATAATAGCATTTAAAACTTAACAGTTTACACAGTTCTGAGAGCCTGTAGTAATGTCCTTGTACTTAAAATATGAACATACTGAAAATAATTAATTTCAATGATGACACCTTATAAATAAAAGTGTACTATCTATCAATGGTCTGATAGGTCCTTAGTATTCTATAATTATGTAAAGGAATTCTTAAAAGCCAATCATACTTTATACACATACATACACAGATATGTACACACATTCTCACACATGATACTTATCTTAGTGTCTATACTGAACAGAGCCATATACACAGATGCTAAACATAATAATGGCTTTCAGTTGAATAAAGCATTTTAAGAACTGTCATTTACATTTTAATATAGTAAATATCTATAATTGGATTTCAAACTCAACAAGTGATAGAAAATAGAATTATACATCCCATTCACTCTCAAAGCTAACCATAACCAAAAGTTACAGGGAGATCAAAACAAGCCAATGATCAAAAGTATTAATTACAGATGATTCCTTTAAAGATGGGATAAGAAGTATTTAGCCTTAATAAGGCAGTAAATATCAATCCCTTATTGACCATTTAAAGATTGACAATACCAAAAACATGAACTGAAGTATAAATAGTTCCATTCACCCACCGTTGTCTGCAGTCAACTTTCTCCCACAATAGCATACAGGAATCTAGAAAGTAATGAGAGAAGAAACACAAGCACACAGCACACAAGGTCAGAAGGGACAGCCTGCCAGGCCAGCTGGACAGCAGTTCAGGGCAACACTGCAGAAACACTAAGCCTAATAGCTGTCCCAGGCTGCCCTCACCCACCCTCTGGAGGCAAGAGAACTGGCTGCCCCAGGCCATCCTGGGAATCAGCTCCTATAATGCATCCCAGAAGAAGCTATGTGGCATAATGACTAGCCCTAGTGCCAGAGCCCAAATGGCTCTCTAGATAGAGAAACATAGCACAGTTGCCATGTGGGCACCCCAGGAGCTCAGTTATTCACCCAGTTCCAAAGACCTCCACCCAAACCAGACCAAGATTTCTAGCTTTAATTGCTGATGAGAATTTTACTAATAGCTAGCAAAAGGTGGTTTATGGTCCTTTGAGACAGAGTATCCCTGTAGCAGCTGCCCTGGAAATCACCACACAGACCAGGCTTTAAACACACAGAGGTCCACCTACCTCTGCCTCCCAAATGCTAGGATTTAAAGCCTGCACCACCACTCCTGACTCAAAATGCAGTTTAAAGCAGACTTAAACATGAGATTTAAGCCTAAGTAGTTATTTTAGTGGAGGAGAAGGGCAAGCTATGCAGGCTAGCAGGGCCTCACCCAACCCCCACCCCAAACAAGCTACATCTGTTGCATGCAGAGTCCCGCTGCAGGAAACAAGAATAGTAAAAATCCAGAAAGATGAGATAACAAAGACAAGTACCACGATTCATCCCCAGCATTGAAGGTGATTTAACATATAAAATCAAACTTACAACCTGCTGGAATTCAGTTTTCTCAGATGGGTTTTCAGGCTTCCAGGGGTCTTAAAGCAACACAAATCAGACTGAACATCAAAACAAAAAAATACTTCCAAAGCAAGCAAACAAAAGAGATACCTCAAAACAACCATCTTGAAAGCAAAGGCAAACCAAAATTCATGTTAACAATAAGATCCTTAAACAACCAACTCATATATTGTTTTACATGAACAATTAACACTCAAAAGTTGTGACACATTTAATAGATTCAAATTGCCCAATACTCATTTTCTTTTCACAAGGAAATGAGAGAAATACCAGAAATCAAGGTTCCTGGGACAGTTTTGAATCTTGAACAAATTAGCAGCCATGCAATTATTTCTTTTTTTTTTCACAATCATGATTTAATGAGTAGCAGAATTTTGTCCTAGTAAAGTAAAAAAAAAAAAAATGAAATTCCATCCTATTTGGAGGGATTGCTTTCTCAGCATCAAGACAATACTTGGAGGAAAATAATGGCTGCTCAAGAGCATCAATTTCTCTGGATTCCTTTTGAAACTACCATGGCAGCTGTCAAGAGCCAGGACAATTCCTTGCCACCAAAATCATCCTTCAGGTAACATGCTCACTAGGTTGTGGCTCCATCATCTCCACAGAAGAGATATTTATACCAGTCCTCAAAATAAATCACTAATGCTAGACCAGTCTTGGACAACATCTAAGAAGCTTGATCATGATTTAATTTCAATTCAAAAGTTTTGCTTTTTCTCCAGGTCTATGAAGAATGTATTCCTCAGAGTAAGTGACAGAGCCTAGCATGGTTTTTAAGAGTTTGAATACAGTCCTGAGTACCAGAGCTCTGTGGACTGTGATGTGCATATAGTCAGGGTAAATTTGGGGGCATGGGGGGGAGTTTTCTTCCATCCAGGACCATCTTTTGTTGCCAGTTGTGGATCTAGCACTGTCCTTTGTTCTTTTAATTCTATAATGTTTATGAAGCACCTATTGTATTCCAGGTAGTACTGAGGAAGAGGAAGTTATGGGGAAGAATCACATGGAATATATTTCCTGTCGCTAACAGATATATGTTATTTCGACTAAACCACAAAGTACCATGATAAAAAGATAGAGATTTCACACAGAGAGTACACTCATACACATAAAATAATAATAAAAAAGATACAGATTAACCTATAAGAATTTAGAGAGAAAAAGCCCCACTAACTTCTAGTGACAGCAGAGTGACTCCAACTGTGCTGGTTGGAGATTTTGTCAACACAAACTAGAGTCACTTGAGAAGAGTGAACTTCAGCTGAGGAATTTCCTACTTCAGGTTGACCTGTGGCCATATCTGTCAGACATTTTAATTGCTAGTTGATATAGAAGCTCACCTTGGGCAGGTGGGCATGGGCTGTATAAGGTAGCTGAGCAAGCCAGGGGAGGGAGCTGAGCAAGCCAGGGGGAGTAAGGTTACCAGCATTCCTCCACCTTCTCTGCTTCAGCTCCTGCCTCTAGATTTCTGCTTTCAATTCCTACTTGGCATCCTTAGATGATAGACTATCATCTAAGGATGATAAACTGTTTTTGTCAGTGTTTATCACAGCAGCAGAGAAGCAACTAGAACACCAACCAGTAGAAGCACAGATCTTCTGCAGTGGAGCCTAAACACACATGAAGTTCTCAGAGTCATTCTTTGGGAAATGGTAGAATGACAGTTTAGCATGAATTCGGGCCTTTGAGAGGTTAGCATTTATCAGTACTTTTAACTACGTGCCTCAGAGAACTGGGCACGTAGAAAAGATTCATAATACTCCCATGGGTTCTAAGGTTAAATAATTTTTTTGGTTAAGGAAAAGCAATATATTTCTACTCTCTTTTCCCCTTACCAAGAGATTTCCAATCAATTTCAGTCAGTATAGTAATTTAAACACTACATTAATGGAGACTCTACTAACAGGGTTAAACGTTCTAAGCTGTCCAGAGAAAAGAACTATGACTAAAAACACTCAAGTCGAGGTTCAGGAGAGACTCATGGTGGCATCTGTGATGAGACTGAAAAGACAGAAGGACAGTTGTTAATACGGAGCTTTCTTTGAACGTAGTCTCGAGTTATCCATTATGCTTTTTTCTTTTTTTGAACTGTCATTATTTCTGTAAAACTCCTCACCCTTTCTCTGTGAGAGCCTGAGCAAAAGGAGCCCCTTCCCTTCATTTCCCTTTCCTTCTCCTTCCCTCCCTTCCTTTCCCTCCCCTCCCCTCCCTTCCCTTCCTTTCCCTCCTCTTCCCTCCCCCGTTCCCTTCTCCCTTTCCTTCCCTTCAGGACTGCATAGCTGTGATTTCTTCAACATGATTCTGAGTTTTGAGGAATTCAAACTTGAGGATTTAAAATGTATTCTTTGGCACTTCTAATTATACCCCCAGCAGTGCTGCAAATGTTGTTAGGGTGAGAGTCTGGGCCCCAGCAGACTTAACAAGTTAGGCTCAGCCACCTGTCTTCAAGAAGCTAAAGACCAGGACAAGAATCAGGAAGAAGCAGTCTGGCCATACTGGAGAAAGGAACAAATGAACAGGCACGCTGGACATGGTTGCACACACATCAATCCCAGGACTCAGGAGGCAAACAGAGATGGACCTCTGTGAGTTCCAGGTCAGCCTGACCTACACAGAGAGTTCTGGGCCAGCCAGGGTTGCATAGTAAGACCCTCTTTCCCTCAAAAACAAACTAACAAACAAACAAACAAACAAACAAAAACCCAAGACTTTTAAATTAAGAGGCCCAGTAACATCCACTCTGTCTCCATCAAATTCAACTTTGGGATCCTGACATGAGCCTTGGTTTAAATACAAGGCAAAATATGGGTCTTACTAAGCACTTCTGGTCACAGTGTGGTTCCGTCCACTACTGACCTATCACTCTCTTCTGCAGCATCTCCTGCAGTCAGCTGACAACTTATTGGTATTGTATGAAATCTCTTTCTGGGTGACCAGTTCCTTCTGAGGCTGGCACCAAGGCTTGCATTTTCTTTCTCCCAGCATGAGACTTCTTAGAAAATTCCAACTCCTCAGGGACCATTGTTTGTTCATTTTTTAATTTTTAATTTTGCTTTTTTTACATTTCATACAACAGTTCTTAATCAAATTTACACCCCTCCCTTATCCATGCTCTTCTAACCCCCACCAGACCTTGTGTGTTCTGCCATACATATTAAGTCCTATCCAGTCTAGCATTTGTACGCAGATGACTTACAATGCAAATTCATTCACTGGAGTCTAGTCAGTCTATGTAGAGATTGCAAGGCATACTTTCCCTCACTCATTTGTAATCAGTCTCTAAGAGTTCTCAGTCTAGGGTTGTTCCACCACCCATATCTCTCCACTCTGGGCTCTTAACGGATTAAGTTGGCATGGGTCTGTGCTCAATGCCATCGTTGCCACACGTTCTCATGTGCAAGCTTCCAGTGGCCTGAAAATCTCTGCTTCCCTATGTTCATGAACCAGCCCTGGTTCTTACAAATTTCCTGCCCCCTCTTTTGCAATGATCCCTGAGCCCTGGGTACATGACATTTAATATAAAAGTCCTATTCAGGGACATGCCCTCTGCAGTCTCTCATTCTTTAAAACCTGGACAGTTGCGGCCTTCTGTGTGTATCACACTCTATTGTATATGGAAGCTTCATTGGTGAGAGTTAAGGGATGCACTAGCTTTGTCTCTACCCATCATTCCACTATATCACTATATTCCATGAGCCTTAGGTGTACAAGTTCCACTACAGATGTGTCACCTAAGACACATTTATAGGCATCTCTTACACATATATTCTCTGTGTCTGACAAGTTGGAAGACCTTGCAGTAGCTTGATCTGTTGCAAAAAGAAACTTCTTTGATAGTGGTGTAAGGTATGTTTGTCTTTAAATATAAAGATCCATAGTTAGCATATGGTAAGAAATTTCATTTTTCTAGAGATATGACAGAGATAGAATTTTCTCTAGGATCTATGTTCTCTCCAGCCATGTGTATTTGGCTGAGTTTGTAGTATTTATTCCCATTGGGCAGGCTTTAAGTTCAATTAGATAGCTGTTGATTATCCCCCAGATAACAGTGCCAGTACTGGACCAATAAAGTTAGTTTGCCATTCTGGTCATTATGGTATTTAGGATTTAGGACGAGGTTGGACCATTGATTGATTTTTCTCCCTTAGCAACTTGCATATTATCATCTAGCACAATGAGAGCTAAACTTCAGGTAGAAGGCTTCCAATTCAGTTTCTGCTCCATTGCCCCAAGTCTTGTATCTGAAGTATGTTCTGTCTTCGGCAGTAGTGTCTTATCTTCTAGTTCTGGGAGATAACCCAGAGCTTTGGCAATAGCCTGTGTTATCAGGCGAGTCTCTGAACACTAGCATCTGGGGGTCATATGACTAGGAACACAGTGCCAGAGAGAAGAGAGTTGTTGGTGAGTGTAGTCCAAGGGGGCCATTGTTTTAATGGTTTGATAGCCAAACAGAAAGGAACAAGTATCTGTTTAGAATTTTCATGATCCAGAAATAAATCTACAAAGGTCTTAATAGTCTTAAACTAGGGAGTAACCCCAAGGCATATATGAACTTAATATAATCATCTATGACAAGAAAATCATCATAAAACTGATATGTATGTTGCAATGTAGTTGAATAAATTTAATCTGCTGCAACAAACATACTTAAATAATTAGTTTTTTTCTGTAACAACATATAGAGAGTAAATATAATGACCCAATGAAATACATAAAGTATTTTTAGTAACTGTAGCCTGAAGTTTAAGAGTTATAGTGTATATAAGTGACAATAAAGCATTATACTTAAGGAGCAGAATGTTGCAAGGGAGGTTCTGGTCACCCCGAACAATACATTCCTTATAAAGTCACTCTCACATTGGCAAGATGTACATTATGTTTCGATGTGTTTAATCAGGACAGTCACTAGCCCAATTCTTCGCATTCATTTTATTTATTTTACTTATTTTTTAAAGTGTATGAGTGTATTATCTGCATGTGTGTAAGTGCATCCATGTTGTGCAATGCCCATGGAAGACAGAAGAACTTGTTGGATCCCCTGGAATTGGAGTTAAAGATGGTTGTTAGCCACCATGTAGGTGCTGGGAATTGAACCTGAGTCCTCTTCAAGAACAGCTGCTCAACCACTGAGTCATCTCTCCAGCCCGGTTCTTTGTATTCTTAAATGTATTGGCATCATCTGTCATCTTCTAAATATTTCCCACTAACTATATAATTTGAGGTCAATGGCTTCAACACAAATGGTTTGTGTAATTCCTGAGAATAAAACTAGGGGCTTACATTTTTCTGTTTTCATAGTTTCTCTCAAAAAATATCCCTACGAGACACTTGTTGTAAAGTCAGAAAGATAATTTCTTCCATCTACCCGCCTCAGTATATTAACCCTGTTTAGAGAGAGCCATCTCTCTCTCTCTCTCTCTCTCTCTCTCTTTCTCTCTCTCTCTCTTTCTCTCTCCGCCCTCTCTCTCTCTCTCTCTCTCTGTATGTGTGTGTGTGTGTGTGTACAACCCAACTACCAGGATTCTTTATTATAAGCAATATCAACTGACTGTGTAATTGAAGCAAAAAAAATATGAGGGAAGATGGCATCTAGGTCCCAGAAAAATGAAAAACAACAGTTATAAACAAGCAAAATAAAGTTAGGCAAGTACCTTCCAGACAGAGGGCTAGGACACTGAAGTCACAGCCGCTGTTTCCACTGCTTGTCTCTCTGCTTTTGGAGGCATTGTGCATTAGCTACCATCTCTGATATACCTAGCATGAACCGTCTGTTTTTTTACTTGGCTCATATTATGAACATCCAGTCAAACTTCCAGGGTTCAGAGAGAACTGGCACCTAGGATTTTTGACTATTACAACTAGAAGTCAAGTCTCTTCTGTATATGATTCACATGATGATGGATTCCCTCAGCCTATGAACAGGTTCTCATGTGAGTTAACTGACAGGAAAGGGAGCAAGTATCTTTTGCATGCATTATGACAAGGAATGTGTCTCCAGGTTTTGGTATGTGATTGCTATCTGCTTTTAAGCTTTGCCTTCCTGTATTCGCCTTAGGCCTCATATCAGGAAAGGCAGATAAGACAGCCTGGGGCAACAATATCTTCCTTTGATTCAAAACATGAAGTTCCTTCCAGCCCTTCCTTATAACTATAACAAAAACTCAGGAAAGCTGATGTTCCTGTGCCCATTAAAGCCCTTCATACCTGCTTGAGAGGAATACCCTACTCTCATGTAGACCTCAGTTGTATATACTAATAAACCTTTACACAGCCTCTTGGCGGATGATCATCAGTTGCAACTTCTGAACCAGGCTTGTGTGAGGAATCATCTGCTGCAACAGGTGAGCATAATATGGGTTCAAACAATAGTCAAAAAATTTTAGGGTCAAAAAATTGACCCTAAAATGCTGATGCATTTTTTTTAGTTTCACAAATGTTTTATTTTTTTTATTGATGCTTTGTGTATTTCATACATCATTTTCCAATTCAGTTCAGGCATATTTCCCTTTCCCTTCCCCCCACCCCACCCCACCCCATCCCAGATCATGCATTCTGCCATAACTGTCCTGCATCTTTCTCTCAATTTCTTTTTTTATTTTTGAACAATAAGTGATCATTTATGAGTACAAGCATCCTTCATGTAAAACCAATTTGCAAGCAGTTGTGCCCAAACCCACACAGCCCATGGGTCCCACAATCCAACGGGGGGGGGCAGTTGTATGTCCAATCAAGTTGATCAATTGAGTGTCCAGACTATATTGCAGATGCATTTTTTGTAGATTTCATAAGCCTTGTTAGTGCATTCACAATACACTTTATAATTCAAACAACTTCCTGGAACTTATCCTTCTGTGCAATGGAAGCAGAACCACTTCAGTAATAGACAAGTCCCACTTCCCAGCTTCAGCTCACACTTTGCGATCTCCATCCCCATCCCCATCCCCATCCATCCCCATCCCCATCCCCATCCCCATCCCCATCTCATTTTCTCATGGTTCTCTATGTCTGGCTAATTCCAACACAACAGATAGAAGCTTCTTCTTCCTGTTTATCGCCCCAGGATCCCACCTCAAGCTATCCTTCAGTAATCCCAACTTCTCCACCCAACCTTCTGACCAGGAAGAAGGACATGAAGAGTGATGACCAAAATCAAACTACAATGAGCTCCTGAGGTGGAGGAAGGACTTTCAGTAGAGAAACTACTGTCATTCTTCTAGTCCTCAGTTGACACAGAACGGTAAGCATGCTGCCACATGCCTGTTCCACCTCCAGTACACTGTGCAGAGTGGTGTTTTAGTGGTGGAACACCACCCTCTCTGCTCCTCCTCATCATCTCACTCATCCTCTTTCACTCTAACAAACTGTTCATCTGCTTTCATGTTATAAATATATTTAAACATATAATCTACCTAAATCTAGATTCAACATATTAAAGAAAACATGATATCCTCTTCATTTCCTCCACCCATTACCAACTCTTTTAGGTCTCCACCCTCATAGTCCTCTTCTGCTTTTATGGTCTAGATTTCTCATATGAGAGAACACAAATGACATTTGTTTTCCTGAATTTGGCTTATTGCATTTAACATAAGGATCACCAGTTTCATCTGCTTTTATGCAATGGCATAGTTGTATTCCTTTCAACCAAATTAAACACCATTGTGATATACATATCATAATTTTTATCCATCCATTTGTTCATAAACATCAAAATATGACTGAATCAATATTCTGTTTATTGTGAATAATTCAGCAAGCATCATGGATGTGCAATTTCTGTGGTCAGATGATTTAGATTCCTTTGGGTATACTTCTAGAAGTATATGGACTATGTGATAGTTCTTTTGCCTTTTTTTGAGGAACATCTCTACTGATTTCCATATTGACTATACTAATTTACATTCCCACTGGTAGTTATTGGAGGGTTACCTTTTCTCTACATCCTTCCCAGTATATTTGGTGACTTTTGTTTTCTTAATGACAGGCATTCTGACTGGGAAGAAATAGAATCTCAATATAGTTGTTTTTCTTGGTGTGTGTGTGTGTGTGTGTGTGTGTGTGTTCACATATATGCAGATATGTGTGGATACATGTGCATGTGCATATGGAGGCCAAGGGTCAATGTCAGGTGTCTTCCTCAGTCTCTCTCTACCTTATATATTTGAAACAAAGTATCTCACCAAACTCCAGCTTGCTGATTCTGTTACAGCTTGCTGATTCTGTTAACCAGTTTTCAGTGAGCCCCAAGGACCTTGGATCTCATCTCATTCCTTAGCCCAATTTCATACCTCTATTGAACATGTAGACTCTTGTTTCTCCCAAGACTTACGGTGATACTGAGCCCATGCTGAGGGGTCCAGTGTCCACCTGAGCTGTCTTCACTGTAGTAGCTCTCTTCACATGCTAGAGAACTCTGAGGCACAGATACCTTTGCAGTCAGCTGCTCTCACTACCTTGAGATGCCTCAGTTTGTATATTTGAGGTGACTCCTGTTCTAGACAGGAGTGTTTCCAAACACAACACCAAGATCTACATAGGTGTCCCTGTATCCATACTTTTGAAACTTTTACAGCTTCAAACATCTTGCTGGAGGAATGTGGGTATGAATGGAAATAAATATTCCACTAGGTGTTTGGAGTGCTCAGTCTTTACAACAGTAATTGGTGTTGCTCCAGAAGCTGTCTTATACCTTCGAAGTTATTCTAAGTCAGTAAGGTTTCTTCCTAACACTGAGTACATAGACACTTCTCCCTGACACTTCAGTGTCTGAACTGGGTCACCTACTACCTAAACTTTCCAGTGTGTCAATATCCCTCCAACTATTCACTTTCAGTGACAGCCATTTCTTACACTGGGGCTATGACAAGTTGAACTCAAATTCCTTGGCTTGTTTAAATTATGAGCCAAAGGGAGTGAAAAATGGAAGTCCTCTACAGCACTAAACACTTACCAGAGGAGTCACTGAACCTCTCAAGTCCACAACTGGCTTGCCAGGGCTGGGCTTGATTTGTGAGTAGATTTAGCAGTCTCTTTTCACCATGGTAGTGGTTTACCTTTTACTTTTCTTAAATCACAGGTCTATGGATTTATTCTGGATTCCAAATCTATTTCATTGCCTTCATGTCTATAATTAATTTAATTACTATAATTTTATAGTAAGTTTTCTTTAAGTAATATTTTATTGATTCTTCAAGAATTTCTTATAAAGTATTTTGATCATATTCAGACACCTCCCCTATCTCCTGTCAGACCAGCTCTACTTTTCTAGCTCCCCTTCATGTCCTATATTATTTTAAGGCCTATTGAGTATAATTTGTATTCACCAAATGTTCTTGGGTATGAGTACATATCTTTTGGCCTGGTCAATCCACCCAGCATCAAAACCTTGAAGAAAACGGATTCTCTCTCTCTCTCCCCAGATCAATGTCAATAGTTCCTCAGGTAGGGCTCATTGAGCCCACCCATGCTGGGTTTTTGTCTAGCTTGGACTTGTGCAGGTCTCTCACAAGTGCTCTGGATTCACATGTACAACTGCCCTGTTTTGTCTGGACAACACGGTTGGTTATACTCATCAACCATGTCTGGCTCTTAGAATCTTCCCACTCCCACTCCCATAATGAATAATGAGACTTGGGAAAAAAGGGTATGATATGGGTATCCAGATGAAGGTTGAGCACTCATCAGTTTCTTATTTTCTGCCAGTGGCTAACTGTGGGTCTCTATGTTAATCACCATCTGCTGCTAGAAGAAGCTTCTCTAGTGAGAGTCATTAGGTTGTCAGTTTAATTCTATGTCCATTTAAGAGGATAATGATAGGTTCTCCCCTATGGGCTGTGACCCCGATTACAATGTCAGATATTGGGTCAAGCTTTTAAAGTGGGCCTTAAATCCAATCAGAAAATGGTTGGTTACTCACATAAAGTTCATGTCACTCTAGCGCCCAGGGCATATCTTGCCAGGCCAGTTGTTATTGTAGCTCACAGAGCTCACAGCTGCTGAAGGTTAATGAATCTTGAACAAAACTCAACTCCAAATGCCTTACATTTTTGCTGGGTTCTGCCCTGTCTCCCCCTGCTGGGGAACTATTCAGCTGGAGGAGTGTTCAGCTTCCTTCTTTTCACTGCGTTGCTCTTCTGTTTCTCCCCACTGTTCAACTGTGCTTTCACTCTTTGTGAGTTTACAGTGTTCTTTCTTCCCTCCCCTTCGTTTCTTTGTTCCTTCATTTGTTCATTCATTCCTTCCTTTCTTCCCTCCCTTCCTCTCCTTCCCTTCTTTTCTCTCTCTCTCTCTCTCTCTCTCTCTCTCTCTCTCTCTCTCTCTTTCATTGTGATACCGTCGTCTATTTGTTGCTTTTCCTCTTTTCATTCATCACATTTCACAGAGCAGCTTTCAGGCCATCATAGTGCATGGAATACTCAGTGATAATTTTTATTAAGCTACAATATCTATTTTGATGTTTTATTTTACTTTACTTTTATAAATACATAATAAATTACATTAAATATATTTTGACTCCAATATAAATGACTAAATAACTTATAAGATACTCTAAGAACTTAAATATGAGTAAAGTTGAATAACTTAACTTTGAAGGATTGATGAAGCAGTCTTGAAACTATTAGGGGCTATAGAAAAAGGGGTGATTTCTCTAAATAAATGAGAATGAGTTCATCCATATGAACTAAATTACTTATTAAAGTACATGAAGAAGAAAGAGAGTCTTCAGTGAACTTCTAACTCAATCCTTCTGTTACCATTTTTGACCAATTTAAGTGTTCTTAACCAAGTGGTCAATCGACTTCTTATGAATCACTTTCGAATTCTCTTTTGGACACATCGGAGGTAATCCCTTCATCACCCCAGCTCAGCGAAGTCCTAATCCACTCAGTGAAGTCACCCAGCACAGGCTAATAAATCTCCCTTCTATTCAGCTCCCTGCTTTGGTTTACAGCATCTTATTTACACACTATCATTTGCCCAGGCATGAAGGCTGTAAAGCCATGTTTATATCTATCCTTCACACTGACTGAAAGCATTAAAAGAAAATATAGAAGGCCAAATGATTAACTTACTTTTCTCAAAGATGAGCTGTCCCTCTATGTTCCTTAGGGTTAATGATTATGATAAAGGAAAGCCCTTTCCATGCGATCCAGAGGTGTGCTTTATGTTCCAGCTCCTATAGGCACGTTTTTACTGGCATGAAAACCAATTTCCTTGTTCCTGATATAATAATAAAGCCTCCTTTCTTGATATTTGTTGACAGGAACAGTCTGAATACACTTTGGGTTCTAAAGCACTCTATTTATGGCTCAATTTCCAAGTGATCTCTGTTGATGAAACAGCTGGATTTGCAGGTTATCGTTCTGTCTGAAGGCAAGCACAAATGTAACAAGTGGCTTTCCTGGCTGAGGGAGGAAAGGGAAAAGTTTGAGGGTGTGTGGTCCTTGTCTGCCTGGGAGTTTAAACAACCCATTTATACCACATGTAGAATGGAGCTGACACAACAGAACCACAGAGTACAGCTGGTTGTGTGGCAGAAATCCAGAGGAGATGTCACAGGCCAGAAGCTCATTTCTTACAATTCCTCAACTTTAAAATGTGACACTCATCACAGGCATGCCTTAAGTAGTGTTTTTAAGAATAATGCACGATTTCCCATTCATTAATAACTTTTATTTTTCTAAAGAGACATTATCCAAGAAACCTACATAAAAGGCATCTTGAAGCCTCTTTTTATTTGTACATTATCCAGTGTTCTGGATAGAGAATGGGAGAGATTAATAGGAAAAAACAAAGGAATATTTACACAAAGCTGAAGATTATTCTTGGAAACTAGGAGAGACAGAAAGCAGAAAATACAATTTATGAAGTATCATCTGGATACAAACTGGAAAAAGCCTGGAGATATGCTGGTCTATTACAGATAGTAGGAGAGTTGGAAGAGAAATTGGACAGCCCATGAAGAAGTAGGGGTGGGGGAATTGCAGGTGTCAGGGAGAAGCAGTGCTTAGCCCTGGGCCTTAAGGATTGATAATAGTCTGTCTTCAAACCTTTGTCTTCACTTACATCCTTCACTAGAATTCCCCCATTCTCCCTGTTTTCTATTACAATGCTGTTTATTTGTCCTTGCTCACGACCACCTGAAATGTAAGGTATATTTGTGCATCACGTAAACACTTCTAACAGATATTCAAATCTCAGAGTTCAATACTTGATATGGCAAAATAATCCCTCTGACCTCAGCTTACATATCTCCAATGTATATTGTGTGCTAGCTGTGTCTCTCACAAGCTTCTTCTCACATTCAGCCCTGTATTATGAAACAGTTTCCTTGTTGCATATAGAGGTTCTTCAAGGCAGGTACAACCATGTTTATTTCTCCATTGTCTCCTCAGCCATGAAGAAATGCCTGTTATAGTAACCTACTCAACAGATAAGGTCAGGATCTTTGGAATTATTGATGCTTTCTAGAATAAGACATCTGAATGTTCAAATTAGACAATGTCTACACATTTGACAGCTTTGAATGGATAAGTTCATTGTTCAAGTCAAACAAGAAGAGTGCAATACACACCTGCTTTATCAGTTCTGTGGTTTATGAGTCCTAAACAATTCTGAGCAAGATTCCCCCTAACTTCATGCCATTAACCTTAGATTCTGTTCCAACCTGGTAGAATGAGCCCAACAAGCTTCAGATGACTATTTACTCAGTCTATAAATGACGAAGATCCAATTTTATTTACTTAATTTTATTTTGTGTGCATGATCATTTTGCCTGCATGTGTGTAATTACACTCATGCCCTGCAATGCCCAGAGTGGCCAGAAAAAGATGTTGAATCCCCTGGAACTGTAGTTATGAATGGTTGGTAGCTGCCACGTGGGTACTAGGAACTCAACCCAGGTCTTCTGCAAGAGTAGCGAATAGTTTTGACAGCCGAGGCATCTCTCCAGCTCCATAGATCCATATTTTAATGATGAAATTGTTAACTTGTCATATTTGTGGCTTCTGGATCTCCAGGCTCCTTATGAGCCCTTCAGAGTGTTGTCCTTTTACATAAAGAAAATGAGGATTAAAGAAATTTTGTGATTTGATTACATTTTAGAGTAGTAGAGCTGTGACCAGATCATAAACATCTACATTTCCATCTTGAAGTTCTTCTCAACATTGCAGCCTTCATACATTCATTATGGATGCTGATGAGTAAGTTCTATGACTCTGCCATGCCAGAGTTCTAATGAGTGCACTGAGAAGGTTCTAGCAGTCTACGTCCCTAGGATGTTGCAAGAACACCTGTTACTAGCTATAAAACACTCTGTAACACAAAGTACTACATAAATACCAACATGGTACAATTAAGTCTATTTCACAGTAATTAACTTAGTATTCAGTAAAGCAGAAATTAGTGAGAAGTCCCTGCATGGCTTTACAGAAATGTTTATTCATCTGCATCTCAGAAAAACATCTAACAGACATTAAAATAAGAATCACAGTATATTTTGTGATGAATAATATTTTTCTTCTTTAATATTGTTAAGCCCTGTGTATCTTTTCCATGAGAAGGTAGGGATGCAAGGATTTATCAATATTAATTATAAATCCTCCATTAATGGTAACTCTTACCAAAATACACATATATTGGTTAACTTTTATATAAGTCTTGAAGCTAAGTAATCTCATCCCTATTTTATGGATGGGAAAATTATGGTTCAGAAGTTAAGCAAATTAAGTGCCCTTAAGCTAATAAAAAAATAAAGGTAAAAATTGAATCCATGTTTATTGGAGGATAGGGGTTTGTATCCCTCTCCCTAGCAATGCATGGTCACTAATTTTTCTGATATATGAAGTTTTTTTTTTAATTGTTTTAGTTGTTAATGTTTTCAATTTCATGTTGTTTTCTTTTATATTTAGTATTTCCTTTGGAAGGCTAACTAGCTATCATTTTACTCATTTCTAAAACCCAAGACCATTGACATACTCCTTTCTCTTAACATACACATGTAAGATAATCAATTCAACTCTAACAGTCTTAGCTTTATGTTACAAATTTTGATATGCCATATGTATTAGTCACTTTTCTGTTGCTGTGTTAAAACCACCATGAGCAAGGGAACTTATAAAAGGAAGAGTTTACTTGAGCTTAGGATTGACGGTTCCAGGGAATTAGAGTCCATTGTGGTGGGAGGCATGGCGGCTGGAGCTGGAGCAGAAAGCCAAAGTTCACATCTCGCAATGAGCACAGGAAGCAGAGAGAGAGAGACTGGAGACCACGAGGCTTGTTAAACTCACTAAGCCCACCCCCAATGACGTACTTCCTCCAGCACGGCCACACCTTCTAAGACCTCCAAGCACAGTGCCACCAACTGGAGACAAAATGTCTGAATAATTAAAGCCTATGGGGGACACTCTCATTCAAACCACCACACCATATTTTAGACTTTTATACATATAAATCATTTCCGATTTTCAATATAATTTTTTGACATTTTTATGACATTTGAAGGAAGTTCTTGTTATTAACAGAGATTTTCTTAATTATTTGTTACTGATTTCCAGCTGAACTTTAATGTTGCCAAGAATACATCCCACAATATTAAAACTCTGTAATTTCCTTGAGAGTTGCTTCATTCTCTGCTCAATTTTTTTAATGTTTCCTGTGCTTTTGAAAATAATAATGTATATTCTTTAGTTTTCGTGGTTAGCAAAGACCTTTTAGATACATTTTATCAGAGCTTGTTCATATTCATGTCTTCTATATCCATATTGGGTTTTTACCAATTTATCAATTACTGAGAGAAGTGTTTCAAAATCTTCGATGGGGCTGGAGAGATAGCCTAGCGGTTAAGAGCACCGACGCTCTTGCAGAGGACCCGGGTTTGATCCCCAGCACCCACATGGTGGCTAAGAACCGTCTGTAACTCCAATTCCAGGAGATCTCCAGTTCCAGGGGAATTCGAGACCCTCTTCTGACCTCCGCGGCATTGCACGACACGGGTGCACAGACCTGCATGCAGACAATACATTCATACACATGCAAAAAAAAAAAAAAATCTTCGATGATGATTACACACACACACAAACACATACACATGCGCATGCACACACATGCACACCTTTTTAAAATTTTGTTTATTTTTTATTTGTACGAATATATTGTCTGCATATAGGTTTGTGCACCTGTGTTGTGCAATGATGCAGAGGTCAGAAGAGGGTGTCGAATTCCCCTGGAACTGGAGTTAAAGATGGTTCTCAGCCACCATGTGGGTGCTGGGAATCGAACCTGGGTCCTCTGCAAGAGCAATTGGTGCTTGTAACCGCTAGGCCATCTTCCCAGCCCCTCATACACACCTTCTTAGTTATGTTCACTTTGTTGTGTGTGAATATATGATTTTTTAATTATATATGCTAGTGTGTTGCCTGTATGTTATGTATATGCACCACATGTGTGCCTGTTACTTGGGGGAAGCCAGAGAAGGGGTTGGATTCCTTTGGAATAGGAATTACAGTGTTAGCTTCCATGTAGGTGGGGACTGGGAACAGAAGCAGGTCTCTGCAAGAGCAGCAAGTGCTTTTAACTGTTTAGCCATATCACCACCCCTGCTGTCTATAATTTGATGCATGTTAAAAGATGCATGCAAACACAGAATGGCTATGTCTTCCTGGCATATTGTAGGTTTTCCTCATTAGGAACTGACATATAATCTGGTAATGTTTTGGGATGATACTAACATAATTCATTATAACTATCTTCTGTGATTCTAAAACTGTAAAATTTTATGTCTTACATTCTTTTACTTTTAGCATTAGTGTATCATTATGAAATATACATCTAGACTAACAATTCACATCTTTAACTTGTCTATAATCTATATAATTATATGTATATATAATTTTGTACATTAAAAACAATTTCCTATTAATAAACACTAATCATTTTCCAGTTTTATTTTACTATATTAGTAGAATGTACATCATTTTTCATAGATTTTTTTCCATATAATAGTTCTTTAAGTCTACAGAAACCCTTTCACATATAAGATTTTATCTAATTTCAAAAATGATACATTTGTAAAGTTTATTACTGTTGAATATAAGCAAGCTGTCTGAATTAATAGGGAATAATCTCACGTTTGTTGTATGTAAATGTGTATTGTTTAAATCAAGGTAAGAACATTTATCTCTAAAGCGTTCCTCATTCCTTTATTGTGAACACTTTCAAATGCTTTCTTTAGCTTCCTGAATGAACAGTTATTGCCATCTACTGACACCCTACTGTGAAGTAATCCAGTAGTTTCCTGCCTGATGTACAAGTTCAGTCATCTTTCCTTATTCCCCCTCTCTGTTCTCCAGCCTGTTAATTGCCATTCTACTCTCAACTAAGATCAACTTTTTAGATGATATTTATGAGTTGAAAGTTTATGTATCTTCCTTCCTTCCTTCCTTCCTTCCTTCCTTCCTTCCTTCCTTCCCTTTCTCCTTTCCTTTTCTTCTCTTTCTTCTTTCATTTAGCTTCCATGGGGTAGACACATTGGCATTAAATTCCTTATGTATCCAAGAATAACCTTGTACCTCTAATGCTCTAGCCTTTGCTACCTTGATTCTTGGGATTATAGACATGAGCCATCATGCTTCATTTTATGTGGTAATAGGGACAGAATCCAGTACTCTCTACATGGTAGGCAAGCACTCTGCCCATTGAGGAACATTCCCAGCATGACCATCTGTTTTCTGTGCCTGACACTTCCTGTTACAAAATGGCTCCAGTTTCAACCCATGCTGATATAAATAACAGGATTTCATTCTTTATTAGTGGCTGAATAATACTCCATTGTGTATATGTGCCATGTTATTTTTATCTATCAGTTGATGGACATTGAGGTTTTTTTCCTGTCTTGTTTACTATGAGTAGCAGTGCAGAGAATATAGGAATGTAGCTTTATCTTTAGAATACTGATTACATGTCATAGCGCACAGGCCTGGGGATGAGGCATTTGGATCACATGGTCTTTCTATTTAAATTATTTGAGGGACTTCCATACAGTTTTCCATAATGTCAGTGCCTATTGGCAATCTGGCAATGATGCAAGAGCTCCCTTCCCTTCACATCCTCAATAGCACTTGTTATCTGTAGAGTCTCACTCCTGGGAAGTGACACCTCCTTGTGGCTTTGATTTGCATTTTAATGATAATTAATGATATGGGATGTTTTTATGTACCACTTAGCTGTTTGTATCCTTTTGAGACATGACTATGTATATGTATTGTCTATGCCTTAATTGAGTTACTTATTTTCTTGTTATCTGATTTTTTTAATTCCTTGTACATTTAAGTTATCAACACTTAGACGAGTCCATTAAAGATACTTTCTCTTATTCTGTATACTGTCTATACATTGTTGCATGCTTCATTGCTGTGCTTAATATTTTTAGTTTGGGGGCTGGAGAGATGGCCTAATGGTTAAGAGTGCCGACTGCTCTTGCAGAGGACCTTTGATTGAAAAGACTATCCTCCCTGCATTGATGGTCTCACAACTTCCCTTGAAAATCTGTTGGATGTATGAATTTGCATCTAGATTTCTATTGGTCTATTGTCATTATTATTATGTTTTGATTACTATAAGTATGCAGTATATTTAGAAAACATGTAACATAACACCTCATTCTTGTTTTGTCCATATTTTTTTCAAGGTGGCTTTGGTTTCTCAGAATTTTTGTGGTTCCGTATAAATTTCAGATTTTTTATTGTCTTAATGTCTTAAAGTTTTTATTACACAAGAAAGTTTTCTACTTCTGGAATTGGGTTTATTCCATGATTTTTTTTTAGCCTGTAGTGAATGGGATTGGTTCTGTGATTTGTTTCTCGGTATGATTGTGCTTTGTATATAGTAAAGCAAATGATTTTTGTGCTAATTTTTCATCCTGTTAATTTAATGAATAGGTTTATCAGTTGTATGAGTTTTCTAGTGGAGTTTTTAACATCATTTCATCTGTGAATAAGGATACTTTGATTTCTTCCCTTCCTTTTTGGACATCATTTTTTTCACTTGTCTGGTCACTCTACCTAACAGTTCAAGTACTATACTAAGAACATGGGAGGGATGTATTGAGACCACACATGCAAGTGTACAGATGACCTCTGGAATGCCAGAGAGTGTTACCAAAGGCCACTAAACCAATAAAGCAAATATGGGTCTCCCTGAGTCAAGCAAGACTCCACCGTCAGCATCAGCATCACCTCACCTGCCTGGAAATACTGTGCAGCAGAGGCAGCCATGTGCCTGTATATCCCAAATCTAATTGGCTATTGGCTCTCCCCTTGGAGAAATAACCCATGGCTGATGCCACAAGCTTACATCCTCTACAGGTTAGGAGATGTTATAAGCCACAGTAAGACCCTGTCATATTTAACAGGGGGGAAAATTGTAATTCATGGATTAACATATCCAAACATGTGTCTATGCTAAAGTAACCTACCATAACTATTAGTGCTGCTTAAATACCTATATATCTAATTGCTTGTTCTTCATTAGTAGGATCGAAAGGTTATTCCTGGACAAACTGTCAGCCCATGAAAGGAAACAGCCAGAATTGACCAGAGTCCAAGTCAACAGCTCCAGAGAGAGTGGACTGTTTTACCTCTCATCCACCTGTGCCCCTTTTCTAAGCCTAGGGAACAACCTGCGGAAGAGGGGGCGTGGTAGAATGTAAGGGCTGCGATTGGGGTGAATGGTGAAACTACAGCAATGTAGTCTGGACACTCATTTGATCAACTTGATTGAACAAACAACCTGTCACCCCCCACTGGATGGTGGGGCTGTAGGTGTTTGGGCACAACAGCCTGCAGATAGGTTTTGCATGAAGGATGCTTGTACTCATGGATTATCACTTATAGCTAAAAATGAAAAAAAAAAAAAAAAAAAAAAAAAAAACTGAGAGAAAGATGCCGGACAGTTATGGCAGGAATG
The DNA here is from genome assembly GCA_009823505.1 of Rhizomys pruinosus. Classification (NCBI taxonomy): domain Eukaryota; kingdom Metazoa; phylum Chordata; class Mammalia; order Rodentia; family Spalacidae; genus Rhizomys; species Rhizomys pruinosus. The sequence continues at coordinate 1,979,112 of VZQC01004060.1, read as the reverse complement.
CCTGGGACCTGGGATGGGGGGGGGGGTGGGGGGGGAGGGAAAAGAGAAAAAAAAAAAAAAAAAAAAAAAAAAAAAAAAAAAAAAAAAGAGAAAAACAAAAAAAAATAAAAAAACAAAAATGTATGGAAAAAGACAAAGGCATAATAAAAACACTAAATTAAAAAAAAAAAAAAAAAAAAAAAAAAAAAAAAAAAAAAAAAAAAACAAGAATCGAGGAGTCCACTTGGCCCTTTCCATGGCCCCCTACCCCACCTGAGTTCTACCACTCTGGCTCATGTTTTGCATCTTTTCTGAGCCTTTTCCAGAGTTTTTTTTCCAGTTCTTTTGTTGTTGTTCTCTCTAACTTGTTATTACTTCCAATTAATAAATATATTATATTAATATATCATATTATGATTTTTATATATTAATTTATAGATATATATATATCATATATCTTATACGTATATACATACATACCACATTACAATTACTAATTTTTTAAATATTTTTCTCTTTTTCCTTTTGTGGCTTTCTTTTTTTTTTTGTTTTTAGTGTATTTTTCCTGTGATTGTGCTTTTGAAGGTATCCTCCTTGGCAAAGCCCAAAACCAAGCATCAATTTTCGCCCCTTGTGCTCCACAACTGGGGTCTTTCCCTCCCCATGGTCTTCCCAAGTTGAAGTACAGAAGCCCCCATCTGTCTTGATCTTCCTGTAACTGGCTCCATGTTACAGTGGCCGCGTGGTAGTCCAACAATGGACATCTATCTCTGATAAGGCAGGATGGAAATTCCTGTACGCTGGCGCATGGCACTAGGCTGGTATCTTAGTTAGTCCCCATCTGGCATTGAGATTTATGTGTTTTGGAGGATCCTTTGGAAAGACATGAGTCCTTCTACTCCATATTAGAGGGTTTGAAAACAGCTTGTCTCATGTCTTGAAGGAGTGGCAAAAAAGCATTGGGCAAGCCACTGAAGTGAGATGCCAATTGCCAGTAAGGGGATTGAAGACATGGCCCACAACAAAACAGTGCTTCCTCTCTTTTTCTTTTTGTCTTTTTACTTAAGATTATCAAGTTTTGATACATGAAGTACAAATTTTCTATTCTGGGGGTGGTCTCGGCCTTACTAATTTTATTATTTCTGTTTTTACCCATCCTTTTGGATGCTTAATTAAATCCTCACAGTTTTAGCCCCCAAGATTAAACCAAGATTTTTGTTTCATCAAGTCTTGTTGAGGATCTGGTCCTCAGGGGTCTCTCGGGTTTTTTTTTTTTTTTGGGGGGGGGGGGAATGGGAGCCCCTGGCTCCTTTCAGCTTTCCATTTACCAGTTCCATCCACTCGAGGACAAAGTCAGATTTTGCTAGACCAGGCTTCCCTTTTTGAAGCATGAGCAGATTTTCCTCTTTATAGACTGGACACTGGCCAAAGTCCCATTAGTGAATCTCCAAGACCTCCCTGAACAAGAAGACTGGTGACTTACTTTTGCAGGATATTTCACAAGATACCCACATGCATAGTCCCCTAGGACTTGGTTGACCTCTGAGGGCAAGGAACAAAGTTTTTCTAAAATCTTCTAGTTCCATTGTACTTCAGACCAATTGTATCCCTCATCTGTCTAGCACCAAGAACCTAGTTGTAAGGCAAATTGAGCAACATTAATGCTGTATTCCTTATGATCTGAATGCAACTGTCTTCTTATACTATGAATCCCTAGACAGGTCCTAGAACTAACCTAACACTTAGGCTAGACAGATGAGGGATACAATTGGTCTTTTGTTTTTCTGGGATTGTGTTACTTCACTTAACATAATATCTTCCAATTCCATCCATTTACCTGCAAATTTCATGATATCGTCTTTCCTTACCACTGCATAGAACTCCATTGTATAGATGTACCACATTTTCTCTATCCACTCACCAGTTGAGGGGCACTTGGGTTAGTTCCAGCTCTTTGCTATTGTGAAGAGAGCTGGAATAAACATGGCTGTGCATGTATCTTTGCAGTAGGATGCATCTTGTGGGTCTATACCCAAAAGTAGTATGGCTGGGTCAAGTGGTCAGAGTCTTTTAAGGGTTCTCCACACTGCCTTCCATAATGGTTGTATGAGTTTGCATTCCCACCAGCAGTGGATGAGTGTTCCCCTTTCGCCACAACCTCTCCAACATTTGGTATAATTTGTTTTCCTGATCCTAGCCAGCCTTATTGGAGTGAGGTGATATCTTAAAGTGGTTTTGATCTGCATTTCCTTAATTATTAGTGATGTTGAACACTTTTTAAGATGTTTCTCTGCCATCTCTATTTCCTCCCTTGTGAAGTCTCTGTTCAGTTCTTTACTCCATCTTTTGAGTGAGTCTTGTTTTAGTCTTTGTTTTTTGAGTAGTTTATATATGCTGGAAGTTAGTGCTCTGTCAGATGTATCAGCAATGAAGGTTTCCTCCCACTCTGTGGGTTTTCGCTTCACTTCCCTGATTATTTATTTTGCTGTACAGAAGCTTTTGAATTTCAAAAGGTCCCAGTTGTCAATTGTCAACATTGTTTCCTGTGCAGCTGCTGTCTGATTTAGAAAGTCTTTTCCTGGGGCTGGAGAGATGGTCTAGCAGTTAAGAGCACCGACTGGTCTTGCAGAGGACCCGGGTTTGATCCCCAGCACCCATGTGGCAGCTGAGAACCGTCTATAACTCCCCTTCCCTGGGAATCCTTCACCCTCTTCTGACCTCCGCGGCATTGCACGACACAGGTGCACAAACTTGCATGCAGACAGTACATTCATACACATGTGAAAATAAATAAAAAGAAGAAAGTCTTTTCCTAAGCCTATGTCTTGTCGGTTGCTGCCAACTTTTTCTTCCATCACCTTCAGAGTTTTGGGTTTGACATTGAGGTCTTTGATCCATTTGGAGTTGATTTTTGTACCGGGTGAGAGGTAGGGGTTTAAATATATTCTTCTACAAGTGGTGATCCAGTTTTGCCAATACCATTTGCTGAAGATGCTGACTTTCCTCCACTGAGTCTTTTTGGTCCCCTTATCAAATATGAGGTGGCTGACATTATATGTGCTCAAGTTTGGATCTTCAGTTTTGTTCCATTGGTCTATGGGTCTGTTTTTGTGCCAGCACCAGGCTTTTTTTTTATGACTATAGCCTTGTAGTATAGTTTAAAGTCTGGTATAGAGATTCCCCCTCCATTGCTCTTTTCACTCAGTGTTGTTTTGGCTATTTGGGGTCTTTTGTTTGTCCATATGAATTTAAGGATTTCTTTTTCCAAGCACGTGAAGAAAGTCCTGGGGATTTTAATTAGGATTGCATCAAATCTTTATATTAATTTGGATAGAATGGACATTTTTACTATATTATTTTTTCTAATCTATGAGCCTAGGAGGTCTTTCCATCTTCTGATGTCATTTTCAATCTCCTTCCTCAGGGGTTTATAATTTTTGTTGTAGAGATCTTCGGTGTCTTTGGTTAGGTTTGTTCCTAGGTATTTTATTGTTTTTAAGCTGTTGTGATTGGGAAGGTCTCCTTATATTCCTCCTTTAGTTGCTTCTTGTTGGTGTAAAGAAAGGTGACCAATTTTTCTAGGTTAATTTTGTATCCTGACACATTACTGAAACCCCTAATCATTTCTAGGAGTTTTCTGGTTGAGTTTTTAGCATCCCTTAGATAAACTATCATATCATCTGCAAAGATGGATAGTTTGACTTCCTCTTTTCCAATTAGTACTCCTTTAATTTCCTTTTCTTGTCTTATTGTCCTAGCCAGTGTTTCAAGCACTATATTGAAGAGGAGTGATTACAGGGTCCAGCCTTGCTGAGTTCCTACCTTTAAGGGGAATCCTTCTAACTTTTCTCCATTTAGGACGATGTTTTCTGTGGGTTTCTTGTATATGGCTTTGATTATGTTGAGAAATGCTCCTTCCAATCCAATTCCTTCCAGGACTTTAAGCATGAAGGAATGCTGGATTTTGTGGAAGGCATTCTCTGCATCAATTGAGATGATCGTGTGGTTTTTGTCTTTCAGTCCATTTATGTGTTTTATGATATTAATTGATTTATGTATGTTGAACCATCCCTGCATCTCTGATATGAATCAAACTTGATCATGATGGATAATATTTTTGATGTGGGTCTGCATGGGATTTGCAAGTATTTTGTTGAGAATATTTGCATCAATGTTCATTAATGAGATGGGCCTATAGCTTTCTTTTTTTGCTTGTATCTTTGCCTGGTTTTGATATTAAAGTGATGCTAATTACATAGAAGGAGTTTGGGAGAATTCCCTCTGTATCCTTCTGAAAAGTTTGAGTAGCAGTGGTTGTAGGACCTCTTTAAATGTTTTATAGAATTCTGCCATGAAACTATCTGGACAAGGGTTTTTTTTGTTGTTTGGGAAGTTTTTAATTACATTTTCAATTTCCTCAAATATTATGGGCTTATTTAAGCTGTCAATCTCTTCTTGGTTTAGCTTTGGTGATTCCCACGGTTTCAAATATTCATCCATTTTGCTTAAGTTTTCAAATGTAATAGAGTATAGGTTTTTGAAGTATTCCCATATGATTTCCTGGATCTTTTCATTGTCTGTTGTGATGTTTCTACTTTCATCACGAATTCTATTGATTTGGAGTTGCTCTTTCTTTCTTTTGGTTAACTGGGCTAGAGGTCTATCTATCTTGTTTATTCTCTCAAAGAACCAACTTTTGGATTCATTGATTTTTTTTTTGTATTGTTTTCTTTGTTTCTATTTCATTGACATCTGCTCTGATTTTTGTTATTTCTTCCTGTCTGTTAGGTTTAGGGTTCATTTGTTGTTGTCTTTCCAGTGGTTTTAGATGCAGAGTTAACTCATTTATTTGTGCCCTTTCTGTTTTTTTTTAATGTAGGCACCCAGGGCTGTAAACATCCCTCCTAGGAATGCTTTTAAGTTGTCCCACGGTTTTGTTGTGTTGTACTGTCGTTGTTGTTTAGTTCCAGGAATGCTTCTATTTCTTTGTTTATTTCTTCCTTGATCCATTCATTGTTCATGAGTATTTTGTTTAGTCTCTGTGTGTTCGTTTAGGTAGTAGGGCTTCTCCTGGTGTTGATATTGAGCTTTATTGCATTGCGGTCTGATAGAATGCATGAAATTATTTCAATTTTTTGTATTTGTTGAGGTTTTTCTGTGTCCCAGTATGTGGTCAGTTCTGGAGAATATTCCATGGGGTGCTGAGTAGAAAGTGTATTCTCTGGTGCTTGGGTGGAATATTTGGTAGATGTCTGTGAGGTCCATTTGCTGTATCATATTGTTCAGTTCAGATGTCTCTCTGTTTATTCTTTGTCTGGTTGATCTGTCCAATGAGCTCAGTGGGGTACTCCTGAAACTTCCCTACTATTAGTGTTGCTGGGGTTGATCTGTGCTGAAATCCTGTTAGAGTTTTGTTGTTTATAAAGATTGGTGCCCCAGAGTTTGGTGTATTATATATTCATGATTGTGAAGTCTTTATGGTTAAATTTTCCCTTTAATGAGGATTGTATGACCCTTTTGTCTCTTCTGATTGCTTTTACTTTGAATCTATTTCTGTGATATTAAAATAGCAAACCTTCCTGCTTCTTTTTGCTACCATTTGCTTGGATATTTATTTCCCATCCTTTTACTTTTAGAATTTGTCTTTGTTTTGGGTGTTGTCTAGCTTTTGTAACTATGTATGGTGTGGGGAGTTTCTTTTTTTTTTTTTTTTCTTTTTTTTTTTTTTTTTTTAAGGGTTGTTTTTTTTTTTTTTTTTTTATATTCTGTTATGTGTATGAATGTACTGTCTGCATGCAGGGTCTGTGCAACCCGTGTCGTGCAACGCGAGGAGGTCAGAAGAGGGTCTGTCGGATTCCCCTGGAACTGGAGTTCTCCTGGAATTGAAGTTTCAGATGGTTCTCGGCTGCCATGTGGGTGCTGGGGATCGAACCCAGGTCCTCTGTAAGAGCGGTCTGCACTCCCAACCGCCAGGCCATCTCTCCAGCCCCGGGAGTTTCTTTTCTGGTCTTGTCTTTTTGGTGTTCTATGTGCTTCTTGTATTTGTATGGGTTTGTCTTTTTTTAGTTTGGGAAAATTTTCATCTGTTATTCTGTTGAAGATCTGATCAATGTCATTCTCTTGGGATTCTTCTCCTTCCTCTTCCCTATGATGTGGAGGTTTGATCTTTTCATAGTGTCCCACATTTCCTGGTTGTTCCATTCTTGTGTATTTTTAAATTTTTCATAGTCTTTACTTGAGCTTTTTAGTTGTTCTGTGTTATATTCCAGGTGTGATATTCTTTTTTCTGCTTCCTCCATTCTACTTCTGAGGCTTTTTCCCATTCTTTCCTCTTGATTGGATGAGATTTCGATTGCCTTTTTTAATTCATCTTCAGTTTTCTTTACTATTTCCATTTCCTTTTGGAGGTTCTCAATCTTTTCTTGTAGCTCCATGCTTCGCTGGTTGGTTTCCTTTTTCATTTCATCATAGTATCTTTTCAGTGTTTCCACTTCCTTCCAGAGTTTGTCATTTTCTCGCCCTAGTTCTTTCCGGAGTTTGTCATTTTCTCCTTTTAGTTCTTTCCAAAGATTAGCATTCTTTCCCTCTAGTTCTTTTCTGAGTTTTTCATTCTCTCCCCTTAGTTCCATGATTTCTTTGAATATATTTGTTATTGTTTTGCCATCTGTGTCCTGTGCTACCTCCAGGGAGATCTACTTGTGGGAATCCTCCATAGGTTCAGTAGACTTTAGTGTGGAATTATTCTGTGCTTTTCTCATATTGTTCTTTCTTTGTGTTCTTGGCATGTGGGTTTCCTTTTGATATATTCTGATGCCTCTTCACTATGTTGAATGATCACTTTCTCTGATTCCTTCTCTTTATGGGGTGTTGTCTTGTCTAGATTTCAGACTTTCAATTTTGGTTATATATTGGGAGGTATAGCTCACTCTTCCCTTTCTATTCTGCAAGAACAGATATGGTGCAGTCCCTGCAGCTCAGCTGGTCTTGTTGAACACTTTTTAAGATATTTCTCAGCCATCTCTATTTCCTCTCTTGTGAAGTCTCTGTTCAGCTCTTTACTCCATCTTTTGAGTGAGTCTTTTGTTTTCGTCTTTGTTTTTTGAATAGTTTATATATGCTGGAAGTTAGTGATCTGTCAGATGTCTCAGCAGAGAAGGTTTCCTCCCACTCTGTGGGTTTTCTCTTCACTTTCCTGATTATTTATTTTGCTGTACAGAAGCTTTTGAGTTTCATAAGGTCCCACTTGTCAATTGTCAACATTGTTTCCTATGCAGCTGCTGTCTGATTTAGAAAGTCTTTTCCTAAGCCTATGTCTTGTAGGTTGCTGCAAACCTTTTCTTCTATCACCTTCAGAGTTTTGGGTTTCACATTGAGGTCTTTGATTCATTTGGAGTTGATTTTTGTACAGGGTTAGAGGTAGGGGTTTAATTATATTCTTCTACAAGTGGTGATCCAGTTTTGCTGACACTATTTGCTGAAGATGCTGTCTTTCCTCCATTGAGTCTTTTTGGTCACTGTGCTGGATAGCTTTAGTGTCAACTTGACACACCTGGGTTGAGGGAGCCTCAATTGGGGAATTGGCTCCATTGGACTGGCCTGTGGCCACATCTGTGGAGTACTGTCTTGATTGTTGAGCAATGTGGGAGGGCCCAGCCCACTATGGGTGGTGCCACCCTGGGCAGGTTGTTGTGTACTGTATAAGAGGTCAGGCTGGGCATGGGCCAGGGGAGCAAGTCAGTGAACAGCATTCCTCCATGGCTTGTGCTTCAGCTCCTGCCTCTAGGTTCCTGCCCTGAGTTCCTGCCTTGGGCTCCCTAAGTGTGACCCTGGAGATGTAAGCAGAATAAACCCTGTCCTCCCCAAGTTGGTGTTGGTCAGAGTGTTTTGTCACAGCAATGGAAGACAAACTAGGACAGCCCCTTGTCAAATATAAGGTGGCTGACATTGTATGTGCTCAAGTTTGGATCTTCAGTTCTGTTCCATTGGTCTACAGGTCTGTTTTTGTACCAGCACCATCCTTTTTTTATGACTATAGCCCTGTAGTATAGTTTGAAGTCTGGTGTAGAAATCTCCCTGTATTGCTCTTTCTGCTCAAGGTTGCTTTGGCTATTCGGGATCTTTTGGCATTCCATATGAATTTAAGAAATTTTTTCTATGCACACGTAGAACATCTTGGGGATTTTAATTGGAATTGCATTGAATCGGTATACTCATTTTGAATAGAATGTACAGTTTTACTATATTTTTATCATCCCTTAGGTAAACTATCATATCATCTGCAAAAAGGGATAGTTTGACTTCCTCTTTTCCGATTAGTATTCCTTTTATTTCCTTTTCTTGTCTTATTGCCCTAGCCAATGTTTCAAGGACTATATTGAAGAAGAGTGGTGACAGGGGGCTTGCCAGGTTCCTGCCTTTATGCAGAATCCTTTTAACTTTTCTCCATTTAGGATGATGTTGGCTGTGGGTATCTTGTATATGGCTTTGATTATGTTGAGGAATGATGCTTCCAGTCCAATTTCCTCTAGTACTTTAATCATGAAAGGATGCTGGATTTTGTCAGAGGCTTTTTCTGCATCAATTGAGATGATTGTGTGGTTTTTATCCTTCAGTCCATTTATGTGTTTTATGCTATTTACTGATTTTCATATGTTGAACCATCCAATCCAACTTGATCCTGGTGGATGATGTTATTGATGTGGGTCTGTATATGTTTTACCAGTATTTTGTTGAGAATTTTTACATCTGAGTTCATTAATGAGATGGGTGTGTAGTTCTCTTTTTTGGTTGTATCCTTGTCTGGTTTGGGTATTAGAGTGATGCCGGCTTCATAGAAGAAATTTGGAAGATTTCCCCTGCTTGTATCCTTCTGAACAGTTTGAGTAATAATGGTTGTAAGTCCTCTTTAAATGTTTTATAGAATTCTGCTGTGAAAGCATCTGAGCCAGAGCTTTTTTTTAGTTGGGATGTCTCTTATTACATTTTCAATTTCTTCATATATTATGGGTCTTTTTAAGCTGTCATCATCTTCTTTGTTTAGCTTTGGCAATTCCCCTGATTGCAAATATTCGTCCATTTCTCTTAGGTTTTCAAATTTAGTAGAGTATAGGTTTTTGTAGTATTCCTGTATGATTGTCTGGATCTTTTCATTGTCTGTTGTGATATTTCCCCTTTCATCACTATTTCTATTGATTTGGAGTTGCTTTTTCTTTCTTTTGGCTAACTGGGCTAGAGGTCTGTCTATCTTGTTTATTCTTTCAAAGAATCAACTTTTGGATTCATTGATTTTTGGGGGGGTATTGTTTTCTTTGTTCCTATTACATTGATTTCTGCTCTGATTTTTGTTATTTCCTCCTGTCTGTTGCATTTAGGGTCCATTTGTTGTTGTTTTTCTTTCTTTTATTTTTTTTTTTATTTTATTTTTTTTTTTTGAGACAGGGTCTCCCTTTAGTCCCAGCTGGCCTGGAGCTCACTCTGTAGACCTGGCTGGCCTTGAACTCACAGAGGTCCACCTGCCACTGCCTCCCGAGTGCTGGGATTAAAGGCATGTGCTAACATGCCTGGATTAAAGACAGGTTTTAGCCGCCATGTGGGTTCTGGGAATCGAACCCATGTCCTCTGCAAGAGCAGTCGGTGCTCTTAACCACTGAGCCATCTCTCCAGCCCCCATTTGTTGCTTTTCAAGTGGTTTTAGCTACAGTGTTAGCTCATTTATTTGTGCTCTTTCTGTTTGTTTGTTTTCCCTTTAAAGTAGGCACCCAGGGCTATAAACTTCCCTCTTAGGACTGCTTTTAAAGTGTCCCATAGGTTTTGTTGTGTTGTACTGTCATTGTCATTTAGTTCCAGGAATGCTTTTATTTCATTCTTTATATCCTCCTTGACCCACTCATTATTCAGGAGTATGTTTTTTTAGTCTCCATGTGTTTGTGTAGGTAGCAGGGTTTATCCGGGTGTTGAGTGAGCTTTCTTGCACTGTGGTCTGATAGAATGCATGAAATTATTTCAATTTTTTGTGTTTGTTGAGGGTTTTACTGTGTTCAAATATGTGGTCAATTTTGGAGAATGTTCTGTGGGGTGCTGAGTAGAAAGTATATTCTCTGCTGCTTGAGTGGACTACTTGGGAGATGTCTGTGAGGCACATTTGCTGTATCATATTGTTTACTTCAGATGTCCTTCTATTTATTCTTTGTCCAGATGATCTGTCCAAAGGACTCAGTGGGGTATTGAAGTCCCCTACTATGAGTGTGCTGGAGTTAATCTGTGCCTAGAGGTCCTGTAGAGTTGTGTTTATAAAGATTGGTGCACCAGAGTTTGATGCATATATATTCATGATTGTGAAGTCTTTATGGTTAATTTTCCCTTTGATAAGGATGTAATGGTCCTCTTTGTCTCTTCTGATTGCTTCTACTTTGAAGTCTATTTTGTCTGATATTAAAATAGCAACTCTTGCTTTCTTTTTGGTGCCATTTGCTTGGAATAGTTTTTCCATTCTTTCACTTTAAGTTAGTGCCTATCCTTGAGGGTGAGATGGATTTCTTGTAGACAGCATATAGGTGGATTCTGTTTCCTAATCCATTTCCCAGTCTATGCCTTTTGATTGGGGAGTTTATTCCATTAACATTTAAGGTAATAATTGAGAGATGTGTGTTGCTTCCTTTCCCTTTATCATCCATTTACATTTTAGGTCTAAGTTTCTACTTTTGGAGTTATGCTTTTAATAATTTCCCTTTCCAGGTGCCTGGGGATAGCTGCTCCTCTCCTCTGACCTTTGAATTGCTTCAAGTATTCTTTGAAAAGTTGGTTTTCTGGACATGTATTTTTCATCTAGTTTATGTCATGGAAGAATTTTCATCTAGTTAATGTCATGGAAGAATTTTCTCTTTCCTTCAACTAGAATAGACATTTTTTGCTGGGTACATAGTAACTTGGGTTGGTATTAATAGTCCTTTAGCACTGGGAATGCTTTGGTCCATTTCTTCTTGCTTTTATAGTTTGCACTGAAAAGTCAGCTATAATTCTGATAGGTTGCTCCTTATATGTAACTTGATTTTCTCTTCTTGCTTTCATTTTGGTCATAAAGCATTTTAACTATGATATGGAGAGGAGCGTTTCTTTTCTCATCTAGTATATTTGGTGTTTTATTTACTTCTTGTATTTGTATGGGTTTGTCTTTTTTTTTTAGTTTGAGGAAATTTTCATCTATTATTCTGTTGAAGATCTGATCAATACCATTCTCTTGGGATTCTTCTCTTTTCTCTATCCCTATGATGCAGAGAATTGATCTTTTCATAGTGTCCCACATTTTCTGGTTGTTCCACTCTTGTTTATTTTTTAATTTTTCATAGTCTTTATTTGAGCTTTTTAGTTGTTCTGTGTTATCTTCCAGGTCTGATAGTCTTTTTTCTGCTTCCTCCATTCTGCTTCTGAGGCTTTTCCCCACTTTCCTCTTGAGTGGATAAGTATTCAATTTCCTTTTTTATTTCATCCTGGGTTTTCTTTAGTATTTCCACTTCCTTTTTTAGCTTCTTGATCTTTTCTCGTAGCTCCTTGTTTTGCTCGTTGGTTTCCTTTTTCATTTCAGTATGGTATCTTTTCAGTGTTTCCACTTCCTCTGGAGTCTGTCATTTTCTCCTTTTAGTTCTTTCTGAAGTTTGTCATTTTCTCCCTCCAGGTCCTTTCTGAGTTTTTCATTCTCTCCCCTTAGTTCCATGATTTCTTTGAATATATCTGTGATTTTTATTCTATGATCTGTGTACTGGGTACCTCTGGGGAGATCCCAGTGTAAGAGTCCTCTACCAGCTCCATAAAGTTTGGTGTGGAATTATTCTGCACTTTTCCCATATTGTTCTTTCGTTGTGCTCTCGGCATGTGGTTTGCCTTTTGCCTGTATTCTGATGTGAATTTCTAATGCCTCTTCACTGTGTTGAAGGACTGCTTTCCTTGATTCCTTCTGGTGTCTTCGTTGTATTCTCCTTATTTGTGGAGTGTTGACTTGTCTAGGTTTCAGGCTTTCAATTTTGGTTATATTTTGGAAGGTATAGTTCACTTTTCCCTTTCTGTTCCACAAGAACTGGGTGGGTAACAACCCAGATGACACTTTCTGAGCACTGTACTCCCTCTGCTGCCAGCCAGTTCCTCTAGGTTGGTTGTTGGGCTTACTGGAAACTCCCTCTAGAATTCCAGTTGTTGGGGGGGTTGCTTGCTTAGCCCATGTGCCCTCACCCTGCACCTCAGCTGGTCTGGCAGAAGCCAGCGGCCTCTATGCAAGGCAGGGTAGAGATTCAAACCTTAACTCCCAAGATCCTCCTGGCTGACACACACCAGTGGATAATCTTTTTGATGTGCTCTTGCATTCAGTCTGTAAGTATTTGAGTATTTTTTTCTACATTCACTATAGAGATTGGCCAATAATTTTCTCTTTTTTGCAGTGGGGTGTTGTTGTGTTTGTTATCAGAGTAACAGCAGCTTCATAGGAAGAAATTGCAAGTGTTCCTTCCCTTTCTATTTTATGGAATTTGAGGGGTGTTAGTATTAGTTCTTTAATTTTTTGGTATAATTCTTCGTTGATTTCATTTGGCACTAAGGTCTGTTTAGTTGGGAAATTTTTAATTACTGCTTCTATCTAATTGGTTGTTATTGGTCTCCTTAAATTGTTTATTTCATTTTGATTTAACATTGGTAGGTGTACATATTTTGAAATTCATCCAATTCTTGTTTCCAGTTTAGTGGAACATAGAATTTTAAAGTTTTTACTTATGATTTTCTGAATTTCTTCAGTCTCTGCTGTAATGGTTCCCCTTTTCTCTCTGATTTTTACTAATTTGGTTCCTCTCTGTCTCACTCTTTTTCTTAATTTGGCTGAAAGTTTGTTAGTCTTTTTAATATTTTCATTGATTCTTTTTTTGTTGTTTCTACTTCATTAATTGCAGCCCTGATTTTGTTTAGCTCTTTGAATATACTCTATTGAGGTGTCCTTTTTTCTTGGTCTTCCAAGTCCTTCAGGCAGATCCTTAAGTTTTTAGCATGACATGTCTCTAATTTTCTGGTGTATGTAATTAGTATTATAAACTGTCTTTTTAGGACTGCCTTGTGTCTCATAAATTTTGGTATGCTGTTCATACTGTAAATATTCACTTCTTCTAGGAATTTTTAAATTACCTTCTTGATTTCTCTCTTAGCTCTGTTTTTATTCAGTAGTGTGTTGTTGAGCTTCCATAGGTCTGTGTACTTTCCCCCTTTTCTATTTGTATTGACAGCCAGCTTTATTCTTTTGTGGTCAGATGGAATACAGGAAGTTGTTTCAATTTTCCCTGCTTTGTGTCTTAACATGAGGTCAATTTTGGAACAAGTTCCATGGGCAGCTGAGAAGAAAGTGTATGCTGTGGTGTTTGGCTGGAATATTCTGTAGATGTCTGTTAGGTTCATTTGATTTATCATGTCACTTAATTCAAGGATTTCTCTATTTAGTTTTTGTCTACATGACCTGTCTATTAATGAGAGTAGGGTACTGAAGTCATCCACTATTGTTTAGTTTTTGTCTGGATGACCTGTCTATTAATGAGAGTAGGGTACTGAAGTCACCCACTATAATTGTGTTGCAGTCAATATATTTTAGACCTAATAATGTTTCTTTTACTAAATTGGTGTCATTGTGTTTAGTGCATACATGTTTAGGATGGTAGTATCTTGGTGGATTTCTTTGAAGTCTTATTTTTTCACGCATTACAACAGCTATTCTTGCTTGTTCCAAGTTCCATTTTCTTAGAAGGTCTTTTTCTATCTTTTCACCTTTCAGTGGTATCTAACACTGATGGTGAGCTATGTTTTCTTGGAAGCATCAAAACGATGGTCTTGTTTTCTAATCTAATCTGTCAGTCTTTCTCTTTATTTATTGAATTAAGAGCATTAATATTGAGACTTACTGTTGAACAATGTCTATTAATTCTTACTATTTTGTTGTTGCAGTGTTGCTTTCATAGTCTCTTTTGGTTAATTTTTCTGAAATTGTTTATTTATTCATTGTGTCCTTTTGGGTATGTTTAATCTTCTGTTTGGGCTAAAATATTCCCAATATTCTCCTCCTGTAGAACTGGCTTAGTGGACATAAATCCATCAAATCTGTTTTTATCATGGAAAGTTTTTCTTTCTCCTTCTATTATAACTTATAATATTGCTGGGTATAGTAGTCTGGCATTGCATCTGTGTTCTTTCATGACCTGTAAGACATTGATCACAGCCATTTTGGCTTTCACAGTCTCCACTGAAAAAAAATCAGCTGTTATTCTAATGGGACTGCCTTTATGTCCAGCTTGATTGTTCTCTTTTGTGACTTTAGGTATCGTTTTGTTGTTCTGTACATTTAGTGTTTTGACTATTATATCTAATGGGGAGTCTCTTCCCTGGTATTGTCTACTGGGTGTTCTGGATGCATACTGTATTTTGATAGGCATATCTTTCCTTAAATTTGGGAAATTTTTTTTCTATTATTCTGTTCAATATGCTTTGAAAGAGACTGACATTCTCCCTCACAGAAGTCGTTGATTCCCAATACTTCCTCAGGTAAGGTTTGCCTTTTTACCAACTTCTCCAAGTCTATTCTGAGATTTTTGTCTGGCTTGAGTATACATAGTATTTGCGTATGATGTTAGGATTGCTGTGAGTTCATTATGAGTAACTCACAAGCTATCTGAAAAAAAAATCCACTTCCTTATGGTCTTTCACCACCTCTGGCTCTTAGAATATTTCTGCCCCCTCTTTGGCAATGATCTCTGAGTCTGAGGAAACCGATATTTGATACAAGTATCTTATTCAGGGATAAGTACCCTGCAGCCTCTTGTTCTCTGCATATTGGCCAGTTGTAGGTTTATGTGGGGATCCCTTTCCGTGACTCCATCCAGTCCTAGAACAGCATGGGGGGCAGGATGTCTGATAACCTACATGACAGGTAGACTGGATCTGTAGAGTTTCTACCTATGCTTCTGGGTAGGCCTCTACTGAGTACCAGAATGGCAGGCTGTATGGAGTAGGGTGGCCAAGGAGGCTTCTGAGGCAGAGGATATTCCTGCATTTTCAAATACATCATCTTGAAGTTCAGTAATTCATCTGTTTGGTCTATCGTCCTGCTGATTCCTTCTATTACATTTAAAATAATTCTAAGTCCATTTTGCAGTTCAAGACTTTGATCTATTTTTTTTTTTACTTTCCATAATTTTTTTATTTAGCCACTCTGTCACATTTGACTGTACTGACCACTCTTTTCTTGTAATTTTCCCAATTCCAATACTTTAGTTTTCATCAGGCCTGGTCATTATTTTTGTCTGTTGATTCCTTTTCTTCTATCTAAGTTCTAAAATTCTGGACATTCCTTACATCTAAGTACTGGGCTCATTTAATCTCTTGTATAAACTATCTGCCCCTGGATTTCATATTACATCCATGATTTGAAAAAAAAAAACACACTTTAAGTAACACCTCTAAGCTTCTCTCTCTCTAGCCCATTCTTATTTTCTGGGCTCTATTTCTACAAATCCAAGTACCTAACTGATATCTGTTGTCTCCCTGACACCTCAAATTTTTTTATGTTAAAAACTGAGTTCTTAAATTGTTCATTTTTTTCACATTCTATATCTGCTCTTCTTTTACCTTCATCTCAATAAGATGTAGTTCCTGTGCTTGCTTTGATCTATTTTGAAATGCTTCCATTTCATTAAGTTTCTCTGCTATATTATAGATGCTGAGTTTTTTTAATCTCATTGTGCTTCCTTAAAATAGTGGTTTTAAGTTATTTCAGAGTTCTCCCATAGTAATTACCACTTGGTTTCTGATTTCTTATCTGAGTACAAGGTAATGTCATAGTTTTCTGAATGTTCTAATGCTTGTTGGTACACGACATTCTGTGAGGATTGATTATGTATTTATTTCAGCTTTCTTATCAGGCTCTATGCCTGACTTTCCAAAAATTCTAAGCAAGGTACTCATTTTCTCTGAGTCTATAATCACTTTGACCAATTCATCACTGAATAGTGTCCAGACCAAGATTTTCTGGTACTGTTTGAGTACTAGAGAGCAATTAAAATCCAGGCTTTCCCAACATACTACTAAGCATATAATTCAGAAAGAAAAGAGAATATCTCTCAGTAGTTGTCTGCCACTACAAGCTTTTCCTGGAGGAAAGAGTATGCTCAGATCTTCCTACACAGTTGGCTTATGCTTAGATACTGCAAGGTTCTGACTATCTCTAGGATATCACCATAGATAGATATGATGGTTTGAATGAGAATGTTCACCATAGGCTCCAAGTATTAACATTTTTTCCCTAGTTGGTGGCATTGTTTTGGGAAGTCTTAGACTGTGGCCTTGCTGAATGTCATTGGGATGGGCTTAGAAATTTCTTAAGCCTATTTGGCTTTCCAGTCACTCTCTGCTTCCTGAGCCTGCTTGAAGATGTGAGCCTCTGCTTTCTGCTCTTACTCCAGCCACCTCTGCCACCATGCCTCCCCGCCATGATGGACTCTTACCACTTTGGAACTTTAAGCTAAATAAACACTTCCTTTTTATAAGTTCTCTTGGTCATGGTGTTTTATCACGGCAACAGAAAAGTAACTAAGACAATAAATCAGGCTGAGGCTCCTGTGTCACTCCTTTGGTTACTAGTGCAGCCAAATGTTGTCACGCTCTGAGTCCATAGCCTATCACGACCCCCCATTAATACTACAGTAGCAGACTTAAGAGATAAAGCCACTGCATTCAGCTTCAGGCAATGTCACCTGCAATGGAAAGCTGATGGACTGGAACTACATATCTTATGAATCTGGATCTGTTCCAGAGGTTCCATCCACAGTCAGGTTATAGATGAGGCACTTATGAACTGCTCAGTGTTAAATTTCATCAGAAAAGAACTCAGTTCAAGAACAAATTCTGGTGCTTACTACTCAGGGAGCAGGGTCTATATCATGCTATTAAGTTGAACTGGTGGTAGTAAAGGTAACCCATTTGGTTGTACTGGAATGGGTTATGCTTAAGTCCCATAGTTCCAAGGACCTTTACACTACAGCTGGCTGAATCATAAGGCCATTCTATAGAAACACAGGTATTTTTAGTCACTTCTAGATCCCTGTCTGTAAACATTGTAAACTGAAGATAGCTATGCTGCGTGAGATGAGAATACAGAGATGGGAGATGGAAACAGTCCTTGACCATCAATGATGGGACTATGTGTGGGAAAACTTAGTTAAGATGGGTTGCATTCTAAGCCAATGGTATCTCCCTGGCCACATCCATGGGTTGGGGGTGTAGTGACAAAAATATTTAGGATTTGGCCCTGAGAATTGAGTCATGATGGATAGTTAAGCAGATATCTTGGAATAAAAGCTCTCTCTGCATTTGGACCTCAACCTGTGTACACATGGTGTGATTTCCTGTGTGAGTTTTCAACATGGGTGGTCCTGGGACAAAGTGGGCCCCACCACAAATCCCTGTGGTGACCCCACAAATGGCACCCAATGTGGGGTGTGAAGACCAGTTTGGTAAGCTAGAATCTCTGCAAAATGGAAAAAACAGTTCCAGGAGGAATCGTTTTGTGATGTATGGCATGTGTTTGTTGACTGTGTGCTGTGGTTTGCTGTGGCTGTTGTGTTTCAAGTTGTGGCATGGAGAAAGTTTAACATCTCCAAATCAGTGAAGGCATGGGATAAGGATGAACGCAAAGGGAATTCTCCTATTGACTTTGGTGGTGAGCCTGTGGATGGCGCTGATGGAGATTTGGCCTGTGTGCTGGAGACCCTTTCTCTAATAGGCTTTGGGAAGCTTGCATTCTCTTGTGGGTTTTCACTCACTCAGTGGGACATGATTATGCAGCCCATGGGTGCTGTTTTGGCTTCCCTGGATTGGGGGCATCTGCTGCTTCCCCAGCCTTCCCAGGTGGTGTGTATTCAGAGAAATTGTGAGAGGGGCCTTTCCTCTCCCATCCATTTGCCTTCTAGAGGTTTTAAAATGTGCTTGGAACCTGCCCTGCAGACTGGGGTCCTGGCTTCTGCCTTCTGGCCACAGTTCAGGTGGCAATCATCACAGAGGCTGGAAGGACAGGCGTGCCCGTGGAGCAAGCAAGCTTTTTGTGGCAAGCATTCCATAGAGGTGTTCATTTGCACCTTTGCAAGACAGGCTTGCGTTGTAGAGGAAACCAGCCAGGAATTAATCTACCAACATTGACTTGCATGGAAGCTTGTGAAAAGTCAGCCACAATCTAAATGTGTTTTTAAGAAAGTGTCCTCCATGGGCTGGAGAGATGGCCTAGTGATTAAGAGCACTGACTGCTCTTGCAGAGGACCAGGGTTCAATCTCCAGCACCCACATGATGGCTGAGAACTGTCTTTAACTCCAGTTCCAGGGCAATCCCACACCCTCTTCTGACCTCTGTGGCATTGCATGACACGGGTGCACAAACCTACATGCAAACAGTACACTCATACACATACAAAAATAAATAAAATTTTAAAAGTGTCCTCCTTAAAAATTTTTCTGTAGATAGTGTAAAATAGTGCTTAATTCTGCTGAAGTTTCCTTTTGTCTGCTAAAACTTTCCCCAAGATCTAGAGGCCATTCTTCTATGATGCAAATTGAACTTATAAATTCCAGGCTTGGTGGTGGCTCACACCTTTAATCCAAACGGATGTCTGTGAGTTCAGGGCCTGCCTAGTCTACAGAGTGACCTCCCAGCTGGCTCTGACTATAAGAAAGCCCTGCCTGCTTTGAAAAGACCAAAGGCAAAATATGAAGCTGTTACATTTTTCAGTTTGTAGGTGCTTGTAGATACTCTGGTTAATCAAGTCCAAAGTTTTTTCTGTGCCCCTCTCCTGCTCTGGAAACAGCAGATGTCTGGTGGGGGAAGGGCTGGCTTTACAGTATTCTGTGATTCACTAGGAAGCTTAAAGTCTCAAACAAGAGCCCAGGGCAGTGCTTCCTCTTTCATTGTGTTTTAAAGATGCAGCTTTGATTCCAATAAGGGAGACAGACTGTGGAACTCCACCCTACCAAGTTGTGTCACTTAAGTAATTCAAATCCATTTCAGCATGCTTAACTTAAAGTATATTTTTACTTAACCCCTGTGTACCTTAGATATGGTTGATTTAATTTTATCTTGCTCTTTTTAAATGTATTTCACCTTGAAAATCTCTTCTCACAGAATTCTTGATCACACGTGGCCTGAGCTCTGGCCTGGCGCCATAAGCCTGCCTGCTGTACATGCATACCAGCTGCCGCACTGAGAACATGATATCTAAATCATGCCCTTTAAATTTTGATTTTAGGTAACATCCTTTTGATTTCAGCATTTTGGAAACAAGACAGATGGATTTCTAGGAAAATTAACAGGACTTGAAGTTCTAACAAAACAAACTTGCTCTGATAAGTTGTCTTTTTTAAGGACCATTGGTAAAAGTCTCTTTAGCAATGTAAATTGATATTTTGGTTCAATTTAAATGAGAAATTTTTGAATAAAACTGTTTTATGTTTCTTTTTTTATTAATTTTATTTATTTCTGTATGTGTATGAATGTACTGTCTGCATGCAAGTCTGTGCACCCGTGTCGTGCAATGCCGCGGAGGTCAGAAGAGGGTCTTGGATTCCCCTGGAACTGGAGTTCTCCTGGAATTGGAGTTTCAGACGGTTCTCAGCCACCATGTGGGTGCTGGGGATTGAACCCGGGTCCTCTGCAAGAGCGGTCGGTGCTCTTAACTGCTAGGCCATCTCTCCAGCCCGTTTTATGTTTCTTTAAGCCCATCTTCAAGCTGTGTGTATGCGTGAATGTGAGTTCCTGCTTTTAATCCATTATAATCCTATAGGTATTAATAGATTCAATTCATAAAAAATGTTTGTTTTATACCCCTTAGTGTTAACAATTTTTAATTGGGTTTATAGTATGCATATTATTCAGTTTAATGATAGATTGTTGTTATTTATTATTAGTAATTGTTATTAATAGTTATAGTTATATATATAATTATTAATAACAATTGATAGAAATTCAGTCTAATGGTAAATTGTTCATTGTTGTTAATTATTATTGACAATATTATGAATAATAATTCATAATAATTGATTGTTGTGACTAATAATGGTTAATGATAATTATTGATAATTAATAATAAAATGGTTATAATTGTTGATTATTGTTGTGATTGTGGATAATTATTATTTTTCCAAAGTCCTTAATAATAAGACAAGATGGATCATTCCAAGACTACAAACAACTTTGGCCTGTCTACTTTTGGGAATCCTCAATCTTTAGATTTATAAATAGCATAGGGGCAGTAAGGTTTAGCAGAGGGACAGTTTAGGAGTAATTAACCAGAAGTGACAGGATAGGGAAAAAACAGTAAATTTAGGGTATAGTTCATTAAAGGCAAATGGTTGGAAATGGGCCTAAGAGGTGGCATATAGATCTCAGCTGTTTCATGCATTACTAGGACATTTATTCTAATTATGTAAAAATAACCCTATAACAAATTATAAAGATTTCATGTTTCTCATTGAACATCAAACAATAATGTGGCTTTCTTCTCTTATAGGTCAACCTAACAAACCTTTCTTTATTATGTATGTATGTGTGTATGTATGTGTGCGCACATGTGTGTATGGATGTGTGTACTTGTGTTCTAAGTATATTTTAATGTTAATAGCCATGATACCAGTAAAAACATTGCCTCTGAGTTGGAACGTGGCCCTTCCTTCTCAAGACACAAATTTATTTATTTTTTTCTATTACTTTTTAATTTTTTTTCATTTTTTAACAATAAGTAATAATTTATGACTATAAGCATCCTTCATGTAAAACCAATTTGCAAGCAGTTGTGACCAAACCCACACAGCCCAAGGGTCCCATCATCCAGCTGGGGGGCTTGTATGTTCAATCAGTTGATCAAATAAGTGTCCAGTCTATATTGCTGTAGTTTCACCATTCACCCTAATCACAGCCCTTACATTCTAGCATGCACCCTCTTCCACAGATTGTTCCCTAGGCTTAGAAAAGGGGCATGGGTGGACGAGAAGCAAAATGGTCTACTTTCTCTGGAGCTGTCGTTTTGGACTCTGGTCAATTCTGGCTGTTTCCTCTCATGGGCTGACAGTTTGTCCAGGAATAACCTTTCAGTCCTATTAATGAAGCACAGGCAATTAGATATATAGGTATTTAAATAGCACTAATTTGGATGGTATGTTAATCTGTGAATTACATTTTTTCTGTAAAATATGACAGGGTCTTACTGTGGCTTATAACATCTCCTAACTGCTAGAGGATGTAAGCTTGTGGCATCAGCCATGGGTTATTCCTCCAAGGAGAGAGCTAATAGCCAATTAGATTTGGGATATACAGACATATGGCTGCCACTGCTGCACAGTATTTCCAGGCAGGTGAGGTGTAGCTGGTGCTGATGGAGGAGTCTTTAAGGTATAAAAATTTACAAACAAAAAAAATTAAAAAATTGAATTCCCACTAACATCATTGCGGAATTCACGGCTGCCATTTTTATTTATTTTTTTTTTTTTTAGCGCTCATACAGGCTAAGCCTGCATTTCATTCAGACGACCAGTAGGTAGCGGGTGTTGAGGCCTGCATTTCATTTGGGTGACCAGTTGGTTTGGAAAAAGGCTCATTTTGCGGACCCCCAACCTGGGAAGCTGGTGTGAAATTCCTGTCCTGGACTTGGGCAGGTGGAAAGTTACGGCCAAGACTGGGAAACATGTCTCATTGTCCCAGGCTAAGGACCCAAGTAGGAAGTTACCTCTCTGGTTGGGTCACAGGAGTGGCCAACTGACCTCTACACAATGGGGCAGTTCCCCACACTGTCCACAAAGTGTTCACTGTGTCCCCTTTCCCTTAGCAGGACTTCACTGCACCTGTTCGTGACAAAGGAAGCTTCCTAGAAGCTCCCACAAAAACAAAACAAAACAAAACAAAAACCCCAAAACTCAAGATGGTTATGATGGTAATAACTTCTCATGGGGCATATCTAGCCAGTCTTTAATTCACTGATGGGCATAAGAACTGTAAAAGAAAATTTTAGTAAGAGCTAGATATTGAAAAATCTTTAAAGCAGGTTTTCATGCCAGGCCTGTAGAAGGCCAAGAGCTTGGAGAAAGATAGTTGTTAAAATCCACTGAAATGCACAAAGCATCAATAAAAACTAATTTAAAAAAAAAATAAAATAAAATAAAATCCACTTTGTAAGGTTTGCAGTTTAAAATGGTAATACATTTGAAGTAATTGGAAATATAAAATGTTAATTGTTTTATTTGTAATCTGTATTGAATTTCTAACAATAACTTTGGGGTTAAGGTACACAAATGAATGGTCTCTATATTTTTCTGTGTTATACAGTATCACCTTGTAACATGTTCTCTTACTTGTAGGATAATTTAAAGAAATTAAGTTTAAGTTCACTCCCCAAATAAGTAACATACAATGAAAAACAATTTGGGTAAATTTGATGAAAACTTACACCTTGGTTCCTGTTTATGGGTATGTGTAATACAACTTAGGCATCTATAGGTCAAAACACACGCCTTTAATCCTAGCACTTGGGAGGCACAGGCAGGCAGATCTTTGTGAGTTCAAGGCCAGCCTGGACTACAGAGTGAGTTCCAGGACAGCTGGGGCTACAGAGAGACCCTGTCTCAAAAAGATAAAAAAAAAAATAGCAAAAAATTTAAAAAACAAAAAGAGGAAGATGGTATAATACTCTTTCTGTATTCCAAACCTTTTGATAAATTTTCAATTTTGAGGTCTTGAGACTAACAATGGGAGGAGATTTGTATGTTCCCATAAGTAAAAACACCAACCTAAATGCCTGAAAATGTACAACTTTTGGCTGTGCAGGATGGACTGGGAAATGCCAGCAGAGAGGCTGACCCATCTGAATATTAAAGAAAAAGGAACCTCAGATTGCCTGAGTCACAGACACTGAGCATCTCTCTGAATTCTATTTGGGATAACTGTTTATAATGTGCCCTAATGAAGTTTTCCTTCCAGATGTTGAGAAACCTTCCTACCTCTCCCTTTTATAGGAAAAAAGAAAAATGTGATGGTAATGAAGTCATTCCCTAACTGTAAAGTAGAGCCAACTGTTATTGTGGTAATTTCTTATAAAACGGGTATAACTACCTTCTTTAATTGACTGATAGACTTAGGAACTGTGAAAGGATAATTCTCTATTTAGAGACAAATATAATAGAGTCTTTATAAGCTGTGTAATTAAGCAAAATATATTAATACAGGAGAGCTCTGATACCAGCAATGGATTATTCTGCCAAGGAGATGTTGGCTAGGGGATCCAAGCCCCCAAAATCTTAAAAGATTTTGCCTATAAAAATGGGATAGCTGCAAGGAGAAATGCAGTAAGTCTCTGTTGTCGAAGACCTGGTGTAAGCACGGAAAAATGTTTTGAGACATCGCTTGCTAGTGTACAGCTGGCCTCTGAAATGCCAGAGAGCGTTACCAAATGCCACTAAAGCAATAAAGCAAAATATTGGTCTCCTTGAGTCAAGCAAGACCCTCCTCCATCAGTATCAGCACACTCAATGTCTGGAGATACTGTGCAAAAGTGCCAGCCAAGTGTCTATATACATATATATATATATATATATATATATATATCCAAATCTAATCGGCTATTAGCTCTCTCCTTGGAGGAATAATTCACGGCTGATGCCACAAGCTTACTTCTTCTAGTGGTTAGGAGATGTTATAAGCCACAGTAAGAACTTGTCATCTTTTATAGAGAAACCATAGTTTGTGGATTAGCATACCATCCAAACATCCGTGTCTATGCTCACAGCTTAGCTTGCCATAATAGTTAGTGCTGTTTAAATGCCTGTTTATATGCCTGTACATCTAATTGCTTGTGCTTTGTTAGTAGGATTAAAAAGGTACCCCTGGATAAGCTGTCAACCCATGAAAGGAAACAACCTGAACAGACTAGAGTCCAAAATGACATCTCCAGAGGAAATAGACTGTTTTGCTTCTCACCCAGTTGTGCCCCTTTCCCAAAGCCTAGGGAACAATTTGCGGAAGAGGAGGCATGGTAGAATGTAAGGGCTGCAGAGAGATTGGGGTGAATCTTGAGACTACAGCAATATAGACTGGACTCCTATTTGATCAACATGCTTGTGCATGGGGTGGGGTGTAGTGACAAGAAGATTTAGGGTTTGGCCCTGAGAATTGAGTCATGATGGATATTTAAGCAGACATCTTGGAATAAAAGCTCTCTCTGCATTTGAACCTCAACCTGTGTACACGTGGTGTGCTTTCCTGTGCAAGTTTTCCACATGGGTCATCCTGGGACAAAGTGGGCCCAGCCACAAATCCTGGCAGCCACCCCACAACTATGGATATCTTGCAGCTATAAGAATCTATACAATTTTAGGAGAGAGCAATTGTGCTCTAGACCCACCCAAAGGTTGGAGTGGATGCAGTGGAAGTGTGGTTCTGTCCTGCCAATGTACATGTCTTTGCCTCATGATGGAGGTTGGGCTTCTCTGTCTGTGACCACTTGAAGTATATAAAACCTTCAACTTCTACTACAACATGCCTGCTTCTGTGTTCTAGGACTAAACTCTTATGTTAGCTCTAATGTAGTGCTCTCCAATGAGGTGGAGACTTTCTTCCTAAACTCTGCTGCCTAAGGTTGGGGGAGAGTGGCAGAGGCAGTAAGATGATCTGACAAAGGTCTGGAGGCTGTGCCCATGGGTTTTTGTATTGATACGGTGGGGCTTTGCCCAACCATGAAATCAAGTCTTGGACTTGGACTCATTGCTCTTCCTCCTCCAAGTGGAAGCTGTCTCTCTCCATGTAGGTCTCCTTGGAGTTGTAGAAGGGTGACACAAAATACTCCTTTCTGTCATCCTTGATGTCTTCTAATTTATTTTAAATAACAAACACTGGAGAGGCCATGTCATGTAATTTCCTTAGCTGTTATGGAGGTAGTTTAATGCACTGTGTCTTAAAGGGAGAAATCCTTGAGGAAACTTAGCATCACTGGGCTTTGCATTTACAAATTAAACTTTAATTCGTGAAAGTTCTTTTAAAATTTAGACATGGATAGGATTAAGTGAAGGACACCTAAGTTAGTTTCATCCATTTTTTCTTAGCTAATAATTTCTGCATGTGTATAGATATATAAATTTAGATCACTTCCTGTCATCCTTGGTATTCTAATCAGATATCTGTCTAAAGTAATGACTTACAATGACCCAAATAATATGTGCTGTGAATAGTTTGTCCTAATTTTTCTGGTTAAGAAGGGTGTTACCTGTACAGTCCATCAACAGGCTAACCAAACTGGGGAAACTAAAGGCCAATAATCAGAAAGGAGGAGATATGGAGGAGAGAAAGTCTAATTGTCACTTGGTCGGTTACTCTATGAACTCACATCAGTGCTGACAGCATGCACAAGTCCCATGTATGGTCATGGGGATGTGGCAAAAGACTAACTCTAAACTTGAGGAACTACTGGCAAATAATGACTTCTGGGAAGGGAATGGAGGGGGAGATTCAGTCCCATTTAAGGCTGTGATTCTTATTAGGTTGATCAAGCTTCAGTGGATAAAACCCAACCAAAGGCACCTGGGGAAACAAACTTGATTCTATAGGCGTGTGTGTGTGTGTGTGTGTGTGTGTGTGTGTGTGTACACATATATGTGAATACATATATACAGGCATATTTATGTACGTATACGAAATTTGTTTAGGGTCATAAGGGAGGTGCAGATGGGGAGGGGAATCTAAATATGATCAAAATATATACGAAATTCATTAGCTGGGCGTGGCGGTGCACGCCTTTAATCCTAGCACTTGGGAGGCAGAGGCAGGTGGATCTTTGTGAGTTCAAGGCCAGCCTGGTCTACAGAGTTAATTCCATGACAGCTGGGGCTACAGGGAGACCCGTCCTTGAAAAGACCAAAAAAAATAAAAAAAAAAAATAAACGCAAAAAACAAAAAAAAGTCCAAAAATGCAATATATATGAAATTATAACAATTCAATATTAAAAAGCTTAATTGTTTATTCAGGATTTATATTTCCAAATAAAACCTGAGCAATGGGATTGTTTCATTAAGTTGTTGTCATGTTCATGAGAACACGTTCTCTTGATGTTGATGATGAGCCAACGCGCTGCAGTATCTTGACTCAGATATGTAGCCGGTTGCTGTTAGTCTCATAATACTTCTTGACTTTGGCAAGGAGGCAGTCGCCCTGAAACCCATCTTTATCTGCTAATTTAACGAACACATTTTTCTTCCTGTGTGCACTTACGTTTCTGAGATGATCACTTCTGCCAAACGAGGCCAGCTACACCAAGAAGAATCTATTCATTTTTTAGAACTTTTTTTTTTTTTTTTTTTTTTTTTGTCGTGCTATCCAGGAAGTACACTGGTCCACTCATTTGGGTTGTGGCGTTATAATCCTGACACTTCCAGGACCTCAACAATGAGGTTAAAACTACTTCTAAGTCAGAAACCAGTAGGAGGAATGGGACATATCCCATAGGAAAGGTAGAAGAAATCACCCGTGTCCTGAATCTACCTATCTCCTTGCTGTTTTATTATGAGATCATTCTTATTTGGAAGGGGCATGTGAACCAATAATCACTTTTCTCTTCCTATAAGCCAATTTAAATAAAGCTTTCTCTCACTCACAACTGACAGTCTTACTTTCCTTGATAACACATGTCTGAATGTAATGTTATCATTACTTCAATGGTAGCCTCTCTCAATGTAGTCTCTGGATACAAACAGCACTATCTTTTTTGTTTAGAGCCATTTCTCTCAAATGTAGAACTGTTCTGATCTATAATTAGTACTTAGAAATATTGAATGGCTGAGTAATTCGAAGCCAAGCATTTTCTCAGTCATGTTCCTAAAAGTATAATAAACTAGCACTATGAAGCTATTTTTATGTGTAGGGAAGCTGTGGTTTCTATGCAGATTATACAGGCATCCATTGTAATCACATTATATGGTATTCACCTTTTAAAGGATCAAACATTGCCAATGATCTCTAATATGAAGGGAACCAGTGTCCTTTTCTCCACTGTATGGATGTGTGTGTTTAATTCTTTGAACCTGTGTTTGCTTATCATGGAAAATGCTTACCTAAGGTAGACACAAATAGCAGGTTCTCGGTAAACAGAATTATTATCAGTACACAGGAAATAACTAGATAGCCAGAAAAGAGGGAACAACTAGTTAGTTCAATAGTAACATGCTTGAGTGCATAAAAGCAAAGGCCAGGGCTGCATAACACTGACATTTTTATTAGAATTCATTTGTAACAAATGGAACTTGTGTCAGCAAAGAACTGATTTTCATACAGACTTCTTTCGCCACCAATGTAACGAAGTAAGAAAATAAAAAGCACGCCTTTCATTCTGTAAAACATTTACGCGTACTACTAATTAGAGGTAATTGTATTTTTTAACAAGCCATTTTACAAGTTATTTTTTTTTAAGTTTTCAGTCTATGCATCCAAAACGAGAGCAAAGAACACAACTGTTATTATCTTTGTAAAGACACTCCAAGCTTGGATGGCAAAGCCATGTAACGGATGGATACGATGGATCTGTAGCCTTCTGATCTCTGCGGAGTATCAGGGGCACCCATAAACCCAAAGGAAATCAGAACCCAGAAAGGAAAAGAAAAGGGAATGAAAAGTAACAAGAAAGACTGAAACAAAGCTAAACCAAAAATCAGCAGGAAAGAAAAAAGTGTGTACTACTACACATTTTTTTCTTTCCTATTCTGCACTGTGTTATTTACAGACACATAAATGAATTTCTGAAGCAGTTTCTTACAGATGGGTTCAAGTAATAACATTATTGGGTGTAGAATCAATAGGGCAGTGCATAGTACAAAGGCGTAGAAAGTGCAAAGTTCCCTCGAGGCCCTTCCCTCCCCTGGCTGTCCTCGCCTGGTCTAACCATGCAAATCATTTTTAAAAAAGAGCTAAAATAAAGTTCTGTACAAATCACTTTTTATATATTTTGATATTTTACCATTGTAACTAATTACAAAATTATACATAACTACACATACATAGGTAAATAATAGCACCGTACTGGTTATGATGATGAAAATAATTGGAAATGTGGAAGTTTATGGTAATGGCAGATAATGATGTTTACCTGGGAAATTAAATTTGAATTAGTGTGGAGCAAAGTATAGAGTGGAATGCACATCAGTGACAATGAGCGAGTTAGTTCTAGGAACAGCTCCTGATTCTGGAATGGTGTCCACTTTCTTTGCCTAAGGTATGCATCCCATTCATTCTCCTCCTAGTGATCATTCTCATCTTTCCCTCTGCCACACGGGCAGTTTTTCTTTCAGGGAGACAAACTGCTCACTGACCAGTCACTGTGGTGTATGATACTCCATCAGATCCCACATGTCCAAAATGGTGTGACTAGATGGCGCAATGCCCATCTGACCCCATTTGTTTCACTCAAAGAAAATGACAGCACTGAGTAATCTGGCACTTGGATAAACCTTCAAAGGTACTAGCTGAAAGAAGACAACAGACCCACAGAGTGCACATTCTTCTCTGTTTCTGATGAAGGTAAGAGAGTCTCATTCTGAGGTAGCCTTCTAGAGTCTTTTTTTTAGTATTATATGTATTTCTATTTTTTCTTTTTTTCTTGTTTTTTTTGTTGTTTTATTTTTTTTTTTTTTTACAAAAGTGCTCAAATACAATGCTTGTGAGTGTTTGGTCTCTAGGATTTCATTCTGCTAATGATGGGAAAATGTGAAAACAAATATCCTTCCATGCAGAGCATCCATGAAACTAAAATTAAAGCAAAATATTATACCTATATCAAAATTCTTCTAGAGTTCTTAGGATTTTTTGAGGGTACTTTAAAATCATACAGTGTGTGGCAATTTTGTGCCACTATCCATGGCTTCCTATAGAAATGATGTTGGAAAATTTGGGGAGGTATATATTATTTATTGCCCCTTTCAGAAAAATCCTAATATCAAATATATCCCAAAGTTGCCAATGTTTGTTACTATAAGTAAGATTGGTGCAACTACTACATGCTTCAGAGCAGATTCGAAGGGGTTCTAAATAAAACAAGTAGCTCTTCCTGATGTTGATGATTAAGAACTGGAAGGCCCTGATTATCCAAGTGCTTTGGGCTGGGTACAATCAATAACATCCATGACGTGGCTGAAAACTAGGAATGCATATTATTCAAAGAGTTTTTGTACATGTGATAAACAGATAATGCTTTAATTGAAAGAGTAACATATATGAACAGCTAATGGAAATATGAACCGAATAGTAAAAAGAAATGCTATTAAAATAGGCATCAATTATAAGGCACTCTAAATGCAAAAGAAAAATTAAAACAAAACAGTACAGCATCTCCCAGGAATGCTGTGTGACACACAATGCTTCTGACTGAACAGAGTTACGTGAGTTTGGCTTTGCCCCTGTTACATATCATAAATGCAAATTTCATAGCACATACTATAGACAATATACGATTGAATATACTTTTTTTTAAAAAAACAACTTGATAGCTGATATATTACAACATTCTTCCCCCCAAAGGGTTATGCACTGACCTTTCCCACATGCACACCTCCGAGATATTAATAATTGTTATTGCACTAGAGTGTTAGAAGTACTGAATTCTGTTGGAAGCCTGACTAACAAAATTGTATTTGTGAATATGATTGGGTAGGTGGGGAAAACTCAGGGGTGAGGCTCAGTAATCGCTGATGTGCACTCCTCAATTCCCTATAAAAATTAAAGTTTGCTGTATTACAAAGAATTTGGGAAAGATGTTTACAATCGCTTTTCTATTCTCAAAAAAACACACTGAATCATGGAAGAAATGAATGACAGTTAACTCTGTGTGGGCAAACTGTCTATATAGACATAGATACCTTTAAAATATGGATATCTATGGATATATGTGTTAGCAGCAACTTTATACTTTGCGCCTCCCTGTTGATTCAAAAAAAAGAAAGAAAAAGAAAGAAAGAAAGAAAAGCAAAATTCTCCTTGATTGCTTGAAGAGATTGGGTACTTTCTCATCTGTTACAACCAACAGATGTTTAAAAGTAATCTGTTCAGACAGACAGTGTAGATCGAGTATTGCACAAAAATGTGCAAAGTTTCAAATTACTTGATATTTCTACAGCAAGATATTACAGATAACCATTCTACAGGATAAGAAAACCTATAATTCAGAAATAAAAAAATGAAGAGTTATGTAACTTTTTAAATTTACTTTATCGAATGATACATTTTGTTAAAAAAAAAGTTTACACAGTTAGAAATGAAGCACAGGTCAACAGAATCTTTACAATACTAAAAAACTAAATCAAGGACTTTCTTTTTAAACATCCCCACCCTTACCCCTAAAATGTAATTATGAGTGGCATGGGGGGAGGGATTATGTTGAGGCAGAGGCCATCTTCTCATGAGAAGCCATTCCAGCAAATGCCTTAGGCTGAAATGCAGCACACAGGCAATTTCTCTCTGTCCCTATCAAGCATTCCTGAACAAGACAGTGGTTCTTTGCTGTAATTTCTTCTTCCATTTATTTTGAAACCTTGAGGTATCTGTAAATCAAATCCTTCAGATGCCTCCTAAGTCAGGATTCTTGTTATTATTTTTCAGATTAGATGATTAAACTGTGAATTCTTGGTCCACCTGGAAGAGTTTGTTTTTGTTTGTAATAGTTCCACTAAGTGGCTGTTAGCTAGAAGTTAAGAAGGACTTCCCAAGTGCCCTGTATGGCTCAGAAGAGACTCCATGGATATTGAAGGGCCTGTGATAAAAATCCAGAAAGGGTCAGGGGTTTCTACGTTGCATAGTGGTCAAAGCTGCCCAGATATTCCAGTGCAGCACGATAGCAAAACTGGTACTGATCCTGCAGGAGACAGGGTGAGGGGAGGGAAGAAACACATGTCAACAGGTTTTAACAGAAAAACGAAAACCAGTATTAGAACAGAAAGTTAAACCTACATGGTAGCAAAACTACTACTTAGCTATTTCAGTCCAATGACCAATTAGTGACTGGGCAAAAAACGATGGGCCACACAGAGAATTTGTTAACCTCACCAGATGGCCTGATTAAATCTAGGCTCCTAATCCCAGTCAATGGCTGGTCTAATGAACATTATTATCCAGAAAAGTAGGAAGCATTGTCCAGGTAGTAACCCTTATCACCAGCTGAACACACAGTCCTCCTATGGGCCACAGCCACAATAACTTGGTTGTTTGCAACTAATTCTCAGCTGGCACAATTCAAACTGCCTTGAGGGAAATCTGGATGTGGATTTTATGGGCTGCTGCCCACCAAATTTGAGTACAAAGTAGAAAAACAGGGGCTGGTGGGATGCTCAACAGGGCGAGACCTGACATTGATCTGTAGGATCCACATGTCAGAGTGAGAGAAATGACTCTCACAAGATGTTCTGGATCACGTATATGCTGTGGACCTAAATAAATAAATAAATAAATAAATAAATAAATAAATAAATAAAGTAAAAATATGGACTCTTGGTGGGGCAAGTGGATGGACCCACACTGAAGTGCATTTGTAAACACAAATCACATTTTTATTGGGTCATATATACATACATATACATATATATGTATATGTATATGTATGTATATATGTATATGTATGTATATATGTATATGTATGTATATGATCGAACATTAAACTGGCTGGGGGTGCAGTAGGGGGAGATGCATCTAAATACCACCAAACTACATTGTATGAAAATCAGACATATTCAAAAGAAAAATCAGATTATATTTCAGATCCTTGCAGGCTGCAGTTAAAATCAGCGTCATGTCAGATGGTTGCATATGAGGACAGAGGCAGGAAGGATGTCCTGTGCAGTGAGAAAGGCAACTAAAAGGCAGACGTAGGGAGCACAAGGCACACAGAGCTGCATCCACGGAGCCTTGGCCTTTCTGGCTTCTCATCCCTGAGCATGGCATCAAGAGAGACGGAGCCCATATCAAAAACATCTATGCCATTTGCCCTAAATTCTGTGTGATTTCAAGTCCTCTGATCTAGAAAGACTCCCACTGAAATAGAACAGCATGAAATGTGCCCTCTTTCAGACAAGGAAGAACCCTGTCATATTGGAATAAATTGGGGCATTGTTGGGGAGATGGAAAAACTGCAATTTACAGATAACTGTAGGGATGAAAAAAAAGTAGGATTTTCCCCATAAAAGAAGTGTATTTTCAGTAGCCAATGGGGCTGAAAGTAGATAGTTTCTATTTTGCTTAAATGTGCATTTTTCTACAATAAAAATGGTAATGCAAAATAAATGGAGTTTGCTTTTCTGTCTTGTCACACTAAGTTGCTTGGCTAAGTGTTAAGGCTTTTTAAATGTCCACTTTCATTCTGTCGCCCCAATGCCTATTACGTTTGTCAGGCTGACATAATATTTTAGGTGTTGCAAGCCAAATGCCTGCACTATTTTGAAATCAAAGTCTGGAAGATATTGTGAATGATGAACTGAAGAACACATATAAATTGTATAATTTGGAGGATATTTGAAAAATACAAACATTATCACCCATATTGACTAATTCATGAACTCATATTATTCTCAGTAATATACATAGCAATTAGCTGAATGGAAAATGGATGATAATCATTCCAGGTGTTTCCGGGACCCAAATTTTAATATGGTCTATGGTGGGATATGAAATACAAAGCAACCTAGTATCTGTGTAGAAAAAAAATAAAGAAATAAAGTTCAGGTTTCATGTGTCTAAATACAAATAGGTACATTTACATTAATATGTATATAGAGGAATTTGCATTTTATAGGTCAAAAATGGTAACAATTTAATCTGGCTTAATTTAATATAGAATCTCACATACTCCCCATGACAACCTTAAGATGCTGATATTTTCTTCCATGTAAAAAATGAAGAGATGGTTATCCATAACTACAGTTCCAGGGGATCCAACAACCTCTTCTGACCTCTGTGGGCACTGCATGACACAGGTACACTTTCACACACGTAGGCTGTACACTCATATACATAAAATGAAAATAATAAAGTATTTTTAAAAAGAATGAAGAGATGATGATAGATACTGGGAAAAAGAGGGCTAGTTTTCTCTATGGGTGTGTCAACTGGTAGGTTGACCAGCATCTAAAGGGTAAACACACACCCAAGAGCTCTTGGGAAACACAGATTAAACTCTCTAGAGCTATAGGCCTTTATTTATTTTTTTTTTAAAAGGAGAAATATAGGTCAGGGGGTGCAGTAAGGTGAGTGTAGGAAAGAGTAACGGGGTGTGGTAAGGTGGGCATGGAGAGGTGGGAGAGGGCTGTGAATATGATCAAGATAAATTATATGAAGTTCTCAAATCAATAAAAGATTTTAAGCAGAAGAGATGAGATTTAAACTATTAAGCATTTGTTGCTTTTCCCATAGTGCTCTGTTGTATTTTGGTAGTGAGTGCACCTGGACCCACAGAAGATTTGGGGAGGTGACATCAAAATGTTCTTACCTCAGTTTGTACCATGGCTGGTCGCTGTGTTCTTAACATTTTGACGGTCTGGAAGATATCTACCACTCCTTCATATCTCATTCTTTCCAACACGATGCTCAATGTTATGAAGACGCCAGTCCTTCCAACGCCAGCACTACCGTGGGGGCAGAAACACAGTGAGTCCACATGCCCCTAGCATTGGGCTCATCTGCTTTAGAAGCAGACATTCTTCTACCAGCTTTCATATTCCAAGTGTCTCCACAAGCATGTTCAGGATAATGTGGGAATGAGTTCACTACCTGACTAGTCTTGGGGTAATGTGTTGTAACACATGGGAATAAGTAATTAAGGCTCTCTTATAAGTTAAAAATACTCCTTAAAGAGTGTATAACTCTGATTGAAAAGGTCAAGAAATCATACCATCAAATAAATATGTTACGAGAAGTACAAATAAAATATACACTTGTGGATTTCATGCAGATCCTGAAATTAAAGAACTTGCTTACATGTAAGAAATTAATATGAAACCTGAGTGACCGCTGAGGATCAGATCCTCAACTGACCTTGAGAAAACAAAAACTTTGGTTAATCTGAGCTAACTGTGTAGCCTTAAATATAAAAAAGGAAAGTATAACCAGAAATAAATAATTAGTAAGGCCTAAGAAATTGTACTTCAGGTATAAAACTTGAGATCTTAGTAAAAAGACAAAAAGTAAAAAAGAGAAAAAATTAATATGAAATAAATTAGAACAAGGTGAAACATTTCAGGAAGGTTCAACTTTCCTTGAGCATTAATCACATAATCTGTGAAGAATGTCTCACTATCTAAACACACAGTAGGTATATAACAAGGTGTATAGACCCTTTAAATATTGACACTGGGTTGGATATAAAAAAATCCAGATTCTATAATAAGACTTTCTATTATTAGAGGATAGTTCTCTCAGTTTTCAGAAAATTATGAATATCATACCTGCATGGGCTTTATATATATACATAGTTTTCCCCATTCATGAAGCTATACCTTTCAGCAGCCTTGAACAGTATAGCTAAGAGCCACTGAACTCTACACTTAACTACTTAGGTGACCAGCAACTCAAATCCCAAGACTTTTTCTGGAATGTTAGCAAGGTTTTTTGTTTCTTTCTGTTTCCCTTAGTATTTTAAGATAATTTCAGTATCCCCAGAGCAACAAGGAAGAAAAGTAACTGATAGCTCTTGGACACTTAAGTAGGAAAGCATCTGGAGGTTCAGGTAATGAGGACAGCAGCAGTCTGAAAAAATATCCCCACATTTTTGGACCTAATTAAATGGTGTGTGTAATGCTTGGGCACAGGCTGTAGAAAATAGATGGATTCATTTACTTCAGGATGTAGCTGACAGGCATATATAAATACTGTGTGCCTTTATAAACTGCAATTTCTCATGAATCTAAAGAGAAATGTTAAGTGAGGCTTCAAAATCAATGGGCAGTTATTAAAAAGGAGCTGAAGATCTCCAACTCCAACTGTAGTACAGGCTATGCTAAGATGGAGCAGATGGTCCTGAAGGTCCCTTCAACCTTGAAAGTCCTGATAGAATGTGATTTATGATATTTTTTTGAGTACTCCAGATATTCAAGTTTTTCTCACTTTGATTTGATTAATTAAATCTAACAAATAAAACTGTCTGGCTTTTTACTAAGAATTTTCAAGAACAGCTATTGGCTTTAATTTCGGAATCTATTGATTTTTATCATGGTAGTTTTATATTCTAAAAATGAGTGGTAGTTTCAGGACATTCATGGGAGAAGACCTCTATCTGGAAGTCTTCAAGATATAAAGAAGGCATGTGGGGCTGGAGAGATGGCTCGGCAGTTAAGAGCACTGACTGCTCTTGCAGAGGACCGGGGTTCAATTCCCAGCACCCACATGGCGGCTAAGAGCCGTCTTTGACTCCAGTTCCAAGGGAATCTGACGCCCTCTTCTGATCTCTGCAGCATTGCATGACATGGGTGCACCAACCAACATGCAAACAGAACACTTATACATATAGAAAATAAAAAATAAAATAAAATAAAAAAGAAGACATGTGAATAACATGTCAGCCTTTCTTCTAAGGGAAAGCCTCAGCCAATGTAGAATGACAACCACAATGAAAAATAACACACATATACATGCTTATGGGAACACCTAAGCTAAAAATAAGAATAGTATATTCTTTGCCTGATAGATCATACTGGGAACATCTGAATTAGCAGCTGGAGATATCATCTGCTATATTATAAAAGATAGTTAAGTCAGTTTTAGTATCAACCTTGAATCCTGGAACACATGCTCTTAGCTTTTATAGAGCAAGATAATTATAACATCCATGTCTGAGAAACAATGGTCTGCCACATAGGATCAGGAAGATCAGCAGAGAAAATTGAAGACCATTGTTATAAAGTTACATAATAGCATATAGCCTGGACTAGAACATAGACCCCAAAGCCCACATGTATATTTTCTGCTATTTTTAGATCTTGCTTCCTATGACATTAAACCCATACTTTTTTAAAGAAGTGAAGTATAATTCTTAAAAAATAAGCCCTTTCAAAATTTTGACTATGAAGAGATTAGAAACTAAGACTTCAAGCTGCTAGAATCTAAAAATATAGTAGTTTCAAAAATTAGGTGAATTCCTTTTACTATAATGTTTTTACACAGCCACTTCCAAAACCACTAAATTTATGGTGGATGTCTAAATCGTTTACTTAGTATTCCTATTAACTTCAATGACTTAAATTATAAAATGCTCTAGAAACTGTTCAAAATAATTAAATTGAAGGTGCTTCATTTTCTGATACAGCAACAATTTTCAAGCAAATTGCATTTTTAACTGAGACACCATACTAATCATTTATTGACTGGCAAGAATTAGTATTGTTATTAAGGCTTGACAGCTACTTATGGCTTTTCGAAGAAGAGAAACAAAGGAAAAAGGTACAGAAAGATAGCAGTAAGTGCAACTGCATGGAAAGCAGAACAAATGAAGAAATGACTAATGCCATAAATTATTGCTAAGGTACATAAGAATGATTCCTAGTAAGGCAAGATTGTTTTTTCTTACAAAAGATAAATTTGGGGGATAAACCTTTCCCCTAATTCTTTTCATTTTATGGAAAGAGAACTAAATCTTTCCTCTCTGTTTCACAATACATTCTGAAAATAAAATTTCAATTAGACAGATTCACTGCAAACTTTTATAGAAAGTAAACGGACAAGAGCACTTATTTTCAAATCATAATGTCGTTAGTATTAGTCACTCCCCACTCACCTGCAATGTACAGAAATGGGTCCATCTTGGCCAAACTGTTCCTTTGTTTTATGGACTTGGCCAATGAAGTCAATAAATCCTTCTCCAGATTTTGGCACTCCTTGCTCTGGCCAGTCAGTGAACTGGAACTGCCTCACTGTTCGGGACTGGCCGTCCTTTGGAAGGCAAGCCACATACCAAGCCACAAAGAGGGGTGCCGGGAAGATCCAGCAAGCAGGCAGCCCGCAAGAGCAGTCATGATGTTTCCAAAAAAAAAAAAAAAAAGAATAGAAAAAGTTAGGAATATGTCCAAATGGAAACTCAAACCTCAAAACTTAGTTTTGTGTGTGTCTTATCTGCTACTAACACTATCTCCAATCATATGTGTGTATACATATATACAAACATTTATTTTCACACTAACTTGTTAAAAATCTATGTTCTCTGATAGTTCTATTCATAAACTTCGAGACGCAAATTTTAGGTTTCAAAACCATTATATATATTATATATATATATATATATATAAACATTTAAAGGATCTGATGCAAGCCAGGTAGTTGCTGTTGACCTGCCTGCCCCACATATCTCCAAGACACACAATTTCTAATCATGTGGGAGATACAACGTAAACCATGGAATGATACTGTTAAGGCTTGCTTCACTTCCTGCATAAGGAGACCAAGGGATAATTTGTGAATATATCCTTCTCTGTAAGAGATTGCCTCCTGGCTGGCCACAAGAATTAAATAGGCTCCACAGAGAATCTGAAAGGTGTAAACAAAATTAGGCATATCTAAGACGAGTCTGTCTTTTGTAATGAGAGTAGACAAAATTGTTCTGAACTCATGAAGTTCAGTGTTGAGATGAACATGTAGTCAGGCACTTCTGATTCTTTCAAGAATTGTTTATGGAGCACAAGAGCAGATGGGAGTCTTTGCTTGACAACACAGGATTGAGTCCATCAAATTTTTCCTTTGAATTAATCAGAGGACACAGACAACTAAATTCCAAGCTTAAAGGACTGATCCCTTTTGAAGAGGTATTCCCAGGGGCTCCCTTCTTCCCATTCTTGGTAATACATCTTTCCTTGTTAACATCCTTCATACATAAACATGCATGCTCTCAATATTTTGGGTAAGTGGAGAGGAATTCGGTCCCAGACAAACTGAAAATATAGGGTGTCTCAACTCATGATGTGCATACAACAACTACCCTGGTAGTAAGCATAATTGCTTGAGTGCCATCATTTGAGAATGGAAGTTCACACCAACTTTGTGAGAATAGAATGAAAGGAACACATCACCATAGTCCTGGATGCTTACCACAGAAGCATGATTTATTTCCCTCTTTTCTCAGAAGAGGTTTAGAAATCACATGAAGGAAAGCCAGAGGCTAGGCAATGTAGAACTGTTTTCAGAATGTCCACAGGAGCTTTTAATGGTAAGAAGAGGTCATATGCACAGACCTGTACTCTATGGAGGAAAGACTACCTGACTGTTCATAGGTTACCTGGTTAACAATGCTGTATTCTTAAGTGCCAAGTGCTAACTTTCTTTCTTAACTTGGAATTTAAAATCAGAAGCAGAGGAACATGAACAACAAGGGCTCTGCTAACTAATGACAGAGATTTCCTTTAAACCAGGTGAGCAAGCTCCTCTATTATACTTTCTTTTGCTTATTGTAATTATATTTAATTGGGGGAAGATAAGAAACAGCAAATACATTTCTTCCTCTAGTTGAGCCTATATTCTGCCCTGTATTACCAGGAATAGCTGGCATGCTGACTGCCAGGGAACTTAGGACTTTTACTCACATACCGAGCTTCCAGTTCAGAAGGGGACCCTTTTATCTTGTAAAAAAGAAGTCAGAGCATCAAGGTGTCCTTACCTGGACAATTCAAAAATGAGACTGTGGGACATAATGGCTATCGTAATGTAGTCCTCTTCTTGACAGCTAATGTGTCACCATTCACACTTTCTAGGATTAACAGGTCAGTCACCTGGTTCAACCCTTCTGTTATTCTCTCTCTCTCTTTCTCTCTCTCTCTCTCTCTCTCTCTCTCTCTCTCTCTCTCCCTCTTTCTTTCTCTCTCTCCCTCCTCTCTCTCCTCTCTCTTTACTCCTTCAGCCTCTCTGGGTCAGCATCCTGGGCTAGACTTTAGGATTTAGCAGACAATCTACAAATATGAGTTTGGAGAAAGCTAATTTACACACACACACACACACACACACACACACACACACACATCGGTTAAGAATGTAGCTGTACCCTGGAGCTTTATTCAACCCACCCACTGTGAAAGCTCGAAAACAAGGCAGGGCTTTAAACTGACCTGGTGCCCCTAAGATGTGTTTGCAATCATAGTTTGAAAGTGGCCAAAGGCAAAGATATTAAAGTTTATGCATAGAGCATCTTACATCAGGGCTAAACCTTGCACTCAGCAATCTTGATAAGAAATGTGGAATGAAAATGAGCCAGCAAGGGTTGTGGGTGCACAGCTCTCATGGACAGACACATTAGCACACGAAGGAATAAACCATGCCAGGAATCAAATTAGAATGTGCAAAGCTCGTCAGATTCTTCTACAGAATGCCATTTGCTTGGCAGTTTTCAAATCATACCAAATTAACCTACAAGCCCACATGACCTAAGGGGCTTTACAAATAACAACATATTTCCAGCCTCAAGGAATGAAGAAATACAAAGCTCTCCAATGAAAATTAGCTGAGAAAGTGAATGTAAGTAAGCACAGACACCCAATCAGTAAATCCTTGCAGCATAGCCACTCACCAAGTGGGTTCCTGAAGCTGGGCTGCCAGATGTTGCATTTGAAGGGAAGCCAAGCCCAGGTTTATGAAAAGATTTCCAAGATAGAGGAAAAGTTACTGATTATTTTCTTTTGAAGTCATCCATAATAGGTGGGGTCTTTTCTTTTTGAGAATATGGTCATTTGGCAAATGTTTCTCCTAGAGAATCACACTTAAGCCCAATTTCCAGTTAAGGGTCAAGAGTTGAACTTACCCTGGCATCTGTGACCTTGAATTCCCTCAGGATATATTGAACTTACCCTGGCATCTGTGACCTTGAATTCCCTCAGGATATATTGAGGCATGTTGTATTCAGCCATGGGATCTACTACAAAATACTGGTATCTTGCAGATCGTTCTGCTGGCCAGTATTGGTGACATTTCTCCTAAAACAAGAGATTAATGTTAAATTACATAAAGCGTAGATAGAATTTTGTCTATCATAATACATTCTCTCACTAATAAGATTTAAAAAATGAAAGGCAACTCCTGTTGCATGTAACTGATCTTTCAAAATCTATAGCATATCTATAGCATGAAAATAGAAAAACTATCTGGTTAAATATTTGCCCTTGGAAGTCCAGCACAGAATCCAGCGTATCACAGCTGCTTCTTACACACCTGTTGAACAGAGTACTTTGATAGGGCAGATGTCTTTATTTCTATGAATTGTCAAGATAATTACATTAGTTCTGGGGGCAATGCAGCCCATTTCAGTCCTGTATTACATCAGCCCAGCAGGTCTGTACCAACATGGTTTGCAATGAAGTGATAATCAATGACAATATAGAAAGAACCTTGTGCATTGATTCAGCTCAATTTCATTTGTCAACTGAAGAATCCAGGGCCCGGGTGGTTTTACTGACTTTCGTCAGCCCTGCAGTATCAGCAGCAGAATTAGAATAAGCCAGACACTTTTCTGGTCTAATATCTTTTTTTGGCTTTGTCACTGAGCAATAAAGTTCTGTTTGAGCCATAAGTTTATCATTTAGT
Source organism: Rhizomys pruinosus (assembly GCA_009823505.1). Classification (NCBI taxonomy): domain Eukaryota; kingdom Metazoa; phylum Chordata; class Mammalia; order Rodentia; family Spalacidae; genus Rhizomys; species Rhizomys pruinosus. The sequence goes on along the minus strand of VZQC01004060.1, from coordinate 1,938,523 downwards.
TTATAAAATGAGATAGAAAATGAAAACATCTCAAACAACATGGCAAACATGATTGTGGAGATTGTGACTATGTGGCAGGGCTTCAACTAAATCTGTTGTTATCTTATGTATATTTCAGAATAACCACTTTTGAAAGTGGATTGGGGATTATATTTGTGGAAAATTATATAGCTTTCCAACACATTACTCAATGGTCAGGGAGGATAGAGTTTGGCCTAGGGATGAAAGTCAAGTTCCTTCCTATAGGGAAATGACAGCCCATTTGTGCATGAGACTCTAACCTATCCAGAGCAAAAGATAACAAGAGTATGCTGATAGTCAGACACAAGATGGTGGGTACCAGCTTATGATTTGTTTTTCTCTATTATAGTACTTTATTGCACACAAAGTAATAGATCTCTCCCTCAAATGAGTAAATTAAAAAGCTTGATGTGCTTTTGAAAATTAAAAAGCAAGAAGATATAATGAATGGTTCATATTGGGTCCAGAGTGCATTGCATTTCACATAAGTGACCCTGATACTTGACTCATTGAAACAAAATCTCCGTTTCTCCAGACATACTTACTCTGCCCATTTCTCGCAGCTTGGTGAGCATCACAACAATGGTGGAGTTGTGTTCCCACAGCATCCGCCAGAAATCTTCAGTGGTTTCTGCTAAGGGCCCCTGGGTAGCAATGTAGGCTTTCTGTTGTCTGAATAAGAGAGAATGAAATGAGCATGCTAATGTATTTCGAGGACAACCACAAGTATAAAAATACAGAAACAGAAAAGGAACACATTTATTATTAATTCAATTATAGTAAAGTCCCATTAGGATTGCTTAATCAAATAAACATGTTTTATACATGTTGAGGATTTCACAGAATCAATTGCTTATTAATATTTTGATGTATGTCTTTATCATCACTATATAAAGTTTAGCACAATACTACTAGCCCAAGTTCATATATTATACAAATCACTTAAGAAATGCTTTGTTTTGTGACTTTGTTTTCTAGACATAATGATCAAATAAGCTATTAAATTTACTAATTTACAGATTCTTTATTAACTCTAAATCCAAACAGTTTCTGAGAGAATAGGATAGAACATCAGATAAAAAAAAAATCAACCCTGACTGGAGGCTGGGGAGATGGTTCAGTTGGTATAGTGTCATCTGTGGCTCCTGTGCAGGCACGAAGACCCTAGTTCAGGTCCTCAATATTCACACAAAATGCTAGGATTGTGTAGAGGGACTGAGACAGGTGGATCCCAGGAGCTCATCTGTCAGCCAGCCCAGCCAAAGAGATGAGTGCCAGCTTTCATGAGAGACCCAGACTCTAAAAATAGGTGGATGACTAAAGAAGACATGCAATGTTGATCTCTGGTACCCACACGCACAAACACACATGCACATGCCATACCCATACACCCATATAACCACACACCCATACACCCATATAGCCACACACCCATACACCCATACACCCATATAACCACACACCCATACACCCATATAACCACACACCCATATACTCATATAACCCATATAAACAAGTGCAGGCGTGCGTGTACATGCATGCATGCACATAAATCAAACTCTGTAACTACTGATTCTTTCTTCTATCTAAAATGAAAATCAAACACCCCAAACCAAAAAATAAATGCCAAAAGAAAGCCAAAAACAAGACAAAACAACAACAACAAAACCCCCACAAAACCAAGGGACTGAATGATGATCTATGCAGAAAGGGAAAGACGTTGAATTCTGATGAAATTCTTTCTGGTTTGAATCTAGGGAACATGTAAATTCCAAGTCTTTGGATTGTCAGAGGAAACCAGAGTATATACCTGTATCCATCAAGAAAACTGGCATTGATGTAATCAGATCCCTCTACTCCTCGGATAGGCTGCAAGCATACTCTTGTGGATTCATATGGCATAATATTAACAAGGCGATTCTTGAATTTATTACAAGGAAGATTGGCACTGATGAATCTTGAGGTGTGAGCTTTTGAGCTGGCTAGACGCTGTTGAGTAAAAATAGAGAAAAATTCCACAAAGATAATTTTATCCAATGGCTTGAATGCAATGCACCCCAGATATTCTTTTCAGATATACATATTTCATTTACTTAATAATCAATATTTGCCTACTTACTCCATATAGCCTACTGTAATTTTTAAATATTAAATTTTGATAGCATGATTTCTCAGTTTAAATTAAGACACAGAAGTACTGTGTTAGGCAGCAAAGAATGGAAAAGAGGAAGAAAGTGTTTCAAGATCAGATAAGAAGACAAAATGACCCTTGTACTTCAAAATTTGAAAGATTAAGAACTAAGATCTATTTCTAAGATGAAATACGTTGCTGGTGAGTGACTGCATCCTATCCAATGTCATACCTTGAATTCCAGCTCCATCCCTGTGACATTCTCCCCTGCTTCTATCTGTGTCAGCTTCTGAATGTAGGCATACAAGTTTCTAGCCGGCACTTCGGTATTTCCACATGTCACTGCTTCTAACAGCGCATCATGGATAAAGATATATTGGTCTTCTGTTTGAACCATGTAATTCCTCTGGGCTCTCATTAAAGTTACATGGCCATAAATATCTACAGTTTTTTCATGCTTTATTCTTTCTAACATGGCATCTATTACGATGAAACACCCAGTCCGGCCAACGCCCGCACTACAAGAAAAAGGAAAAAAACAAAAACGCACATAAACATATGAAGAAACCATCATGACTTTTTATTATTTCTATTTACTAGGTTTTATAGTCATGAATTCTTCTCAAATAGCTATTATGATGATTTTGAATCGCTCTAGAGTAAGAAACATAACAGTACCAATTAGCAGAATATAAAGAACAATGAGGAAAATTCATTTCATCTAATAATGTAGAAATACTAAATCTGTAATTACCTCACCCCTTGATCATGTCCTACAATGTGGGTATTATTTTTAAAACCATAAAAAGATACAAACATTAATTAGTCTGTTTATATTCAGAAGGAATGTTTAAATACCCAAGACCTAATTAGGGAGCCATGTGTTGTAATGCATGCCTGTAAAGCAACCCTAGTACTTAACAGGTGGAGACAGGAGGATCAGGAGTTCAAGGCCAGCCTGAACTACATAGTATGAGGGCAGCCTGAGTTACATAAGTATGAGGACAGCCTGAACTACATAGTATGAGGACAGCCTGAGTTACATAAGTATGAGGACAGCCTGAACTACATAGTATGAGGACAGCCTGAACTACATAGTATGAGGGCAACCTGGACTACATAGTATGAGGGCAGCCTGAACTACATAGTATGAGGGCAGCCTGAGTTACATAAGGTCCTGTCTGAAAAACACTGGCAAACAAAAAGACCTAATTAGGCATTTTGTTTTTTAGTTCTTTATCTTTTTGAGACAGGGTCTCCCTGTAGCCCCAGCTGACCTAGAACTTGCTATGAAGGCCAGGCTGGCCACAATCTCACAGCGATCTGCTTGCCTCTACCTCCTGAGTGCTGGGATTAAGGATATGAGTCATCATGCCTAACTACTTAGGCTGTTTTTAATGATTTTAGTCTATTTTAACTCAATTTGTAAAAATAAAAGTGAAAACAAAGCACATACCAAATCAAATATTTCAAATTCTAACATTCTGTTCAGAAGTTTTAAAACTAGCCTAATGGGATATTTAGAATTAAGAAGTGAAAATATTCCTGCATAGTAAAAATAATGCAGGGTATAATGCAGGGTATCTTGGGGGCTGGAGACATGGCTCAGGTGTTAAGAGCACCAACTGTTCTTGTAGAGGACCCGGGTTCAATTCCCAGCACCCACATAGCAGCTAAGAACCATCTTTAACTCCAGTTCCAGGGTAATCTGAAGCCCTCTTCTGACCTCTGCAGCATTGCATGACACGGGTGCACCAACTTACATGCAGACAGTACACTCATACACATAAAAAATAATAAATATAGCTGGGTGTGGTGGCGTATGCCTTTAATCCTAGCACTAGGGAGGCAGAGGCTGGTGGATCTTTGTGAGTTCAAGGCCAGCCTGGTCTACAGAATGAGTTCCAGGACAGCTGGTGCTACAGGGAGACCCTGTCTTGAAAAGACCAAAAAAGAAATAATAATAATAAATAAAAAATTAAAAAAATAATGCAGGGTGTCTTGAAGAGAAATTCTCAATAAATAACAGTAAGAATGCATATGCTTTTCATTTTTGTTCTCTTTTTTTTCCAGAGTTGAATATACTTGAAAATTCTCAGTGAAATTCAAGTATTCTATGTAGAAAAATAAAGGCCTCATCTCTGTTACACAAAGAGCTTTAAGGCAATTCTTAAACTCCATTACTTGTGGACTTATAGGTCATGTTCCAGTTGGTAGAAAAAGATTCAAAGAAAAAGACATGAAAGAGACAACACATAATGGCTGGCAAGGTCTGCTGCTCTATGGAGACTGTCTCATTTAGTGACCTGGATGACAGAGGCAGGGGCTTCAAACACTGGAGGATCTTCTGATACAGAAAAGGATCCTGAGAAAATAACAAATCTGTATTCCTACAGTCCCAAGGTAAGCCTTGTGTGTTTATTTTATCTAATCCTTCAAGCTGAGTACATTTATGTGTCCAGAATGGTTCAATCCAAAATGTTTTTCTCCTTCTGATTATGTATGTTTACCTAGATACTAAATATGCAATCACAAGAACAGGTACACCTTAGACTCTGTTCTTTGTTGTGAACATTGCCAAAAGCTTCTTGGGGAGGAAAGGGTTTATTTTAGCTTTTAGGTTACAGTACATCATTAAAGGAAGCCAGGGAAGGAGCTCAAGCCATGGGATTGAAGGGGAAACCACCAGAGGACTGCTGCTTACTGGCTTGCTCCCAGGCCTACCTGTATAGTAATGGCACCACGACCATGGGCCAGGCATGTCTACCTCAATTAGTAATCAAGAAAATGCCCCCCAGACATGCCCACAGTTTAATCTGAGAGAGAAAATTCTTAATTGAGGTTGCCACTTCCCAGATGTGTCAAGCTGACAACTAAGGTTATGCATTACAGACCCCAAGTCTCAGATAGCCTCCTTCACTTATTACATGCCACTCTCTGCTGGCATCTGTGTATCTGTATTTGTTTATCTGTTGTTTGTCCAAACACATATCAGTCTCTTTAGTCAATGAACAATGAAGTATTTTGCTAAGTGAAGTAGGGGATACAGCAATAAAGGTGACTTGATTATATTTTTTTCAAAGCCAAATTTTATTGAAGATTTGTGCATTTCATCATTTCCCAATAAAATCTAGAACCATTCCCCCTTCCTTGCCCCCACCCCCAACCAGAGCTCATGCATTCTGCCAAACATGTTTTACATCTTTTTCTCAGAAGTTTACTGTTTAGGGCAGAAGTTCACCATTTCAGTCAGTTCTTTGACCCAGTCTCTTTTTGTTGTTGATGTTATTGTTGTTGTTGTTCCTCCTTCCAATTTGCATTACTCTAAAATATGCATATATGCATGCCACACATATATCAAGATTATGACATGATAGGTTTTAGTATCTTCAGGTTATGATTTTTTAATTATATTGTTTATTAGGCTGAAAGATGTCATGTTTTCCTTAAGAAATTGTTTGAAGGCTCCTCCTTGGCAAGCCCAAAAAACCATCAGTCCTGCCCTTGTGCTCCATGCTGGGGTCTTCCTGCCCCATGGTCACCAAATGAGGTCCAGTAAGCACCACATCCTGTCTTGAGCTTCCTGTATTTGTCTTCAGCCTGGGTAGTCTGGCACTGAAGGTTTGGAGGATTCTTGAAGAGACATGAGTTTTCAGTCCATATTAGTAGGTTGGATAGCTGTGTCTCATGTCTTTGAAGGATGGAAAAAGCAGTGGCAGCCACAGGGTAGCTGCACTTGCAGTAAGAATTGAAGACAGGCAAACAACAGTGCTTTTTTAATAAAATATTTTTATTAGTGTTTTGTGTGTTTCATATATCATTTCTCAGTCCAATTTAGACACACTCCCTTTTCCATGCCCCTCTCCATGCCACGCCAGTTCATGCATTCTGCCATACATGTCTTGAAACTTTTTTCTCAGTTTTTTTAAAGTTTTTCTCTGCAAAGGTTTATTGCTTGGGCAGAAGTTAACTGCTTCAGTCAGTTCTTTGATCCAGTCTTTCTGCTCTTGTTGTTCCCTCCCATTTGTATTGCTCCAAAGTATGCCTATATATACTACATCACATATGTACCAAAATTACGACCTTTGAAAAGAAACTGTATGCTAATTCCAAAATATGTTTAGGAGTTTACATTTTTCCCTTTAATTTTATATTACTTAAAATTTTTTTTTAATTTTTTTTTATTTCTGTATGTGTATGAATGTACTGTCTGCATGCAAGTCTGTGCACCCGTGTCGTGCAATGCCACGGAGGTCAGAAGAGGGTGTCGGATTCCCCTGGAACTGGAGTTCTCCCGGAATTGGAGCTTCAGACGGCTCTCGGCCGCCATGTGGGTGCTGGGGATCGAACCCGGGTCCTCTGCAAGAGCGTCGGCACTCCTAACCGCTAGGCCATCTCTCCAGCCCAATTTTATATTACTTTAATATATGAACACATACCCTCCATACATATACCACGATTACAAAGTCTGAAAGTAAGTGGTCAGTTAATTCTAGAGCCTAAGGAATTCTAAGGAATTCACATTATAACAACATAGTTGCCTTCAGATAAAAAGAAATATAACATTAACTTTTTTCAGCTTGCCTTTCAGACTTCAAACTATATTACAGGGCTATAGTCATAAAAAAAAGCCTGGTACTGGCACAAAACAGGCCTGTAGATCAATGGAACAAAACTGAGGGTCCAAACCTGAGAAAATCCAATTTCAGCCACCTCATATTTGACAAAAGGGGCCAAGAAGACTCAATGGAAGAAAGACAGCAAATGGTGTTGGCATAATTGGATCACCACTTGTGGAAGAATAAAACTAAACCCCTACCTCTCACCATGCAAAAAAATAAACTCCAAATGGATCAAAGACCTCAATGTGAAACTTGAAGCTCTGAAAATGATAGAAGAAAATGTTGGTACTAACCTACAAGACATAGTCTTACGAAAAGACTTTCTAAATCAGGCGCCTTTGTTTATTTATTTATTTTGGGGGGGCTTTTTGAGACAGAGTCTCCCTGGAGCTTCTGCTGTCCTGGAACTCACTCTAGACTAGGATGGCCTTGAACTCACAAAGATCTGCCTGCCTCTGCCTCCTGAGTGCTGAGTGCTAGAATTAAAGGATTAAAGGCCTATGCCACCATGCCTGGCCTTGGGCGCTTTTTTTAATGTTAATGTTAATGTTATATTCTTCGTGATCTGAAAACTATTGAACTCTTGTATTGTGAATCCCTTAACAGGTTCTAGAATTGACCTACCATTTGTTTTCAGACTTTGGAATTTTTGGTATATGGGTGGAGGGTATGTATGCATATTTTAGAGTAATATAAAATCAAAAGAATGAGGGGAAAAAAACTAGTTTGTCATGACACTGTGTCTAACCACAGTATTTATTTTATGGGAGTGCTTCTTAGTTTTCTTATACAAGGCTGCTTGAGCTTTTGTCCAAACATTTTCTAAAATATTATACAGTAGTTAAAAGTATCAGGCTGATATAAATTAGTCTTTCTGGATGCTTAATGACCATACTTAATGCCCATACCAATTTGGCCCAAGGACTTAAGGGATAACTTTGTTCCTTGCCCTAGAGGTCAGCTAAGTCCCAGAGGACTATAAATAGGGGCATCTCTTGAAACGTCCTGCATATGTGAGTCACCAGTCTTCCTGTGCAGGGAGGTCTTAGAGATCCACTAATGGGACTTAGCCAGTATCCAGTCTATAAAGAGGAAAGTCTGCTCATGCTTCAAAAAGTGAAGCCTGGTCTAACAAGACCTGACTTTGTCCTTGAGTGAATGGAACTGGTAAATGAAAAGCCAAAAGGAGCCAGGGACTTCCCTGCCCCCCCCCAAAAAAAAAATAAAACCTTGAGTGACCCCTGAGGACAAGATCCTCAACTGACCTTGAGAAAACAAAAACCTTGGTTAATCTGGGCTAACTGTGTGGCCTTAAACATCCAAAAGGAAAGTATATCCAGAAATAAATAATGAGTAATGCCTGAGAAATTGTACTTCAGGTATAAAACTGAAGATCTTAGTAAAAAGACAAAAAGAAAAAAAAAAAGACTTTGATTTTATCCATAAAGATCCCAAAGCTACTATTTATATTACAAGAAAAGAAAAGGAATAGCATTTGAGCTGGGGTTTGAAGAACATGAAGAATGGGGAATTTCACATGCTGGAAAAGCACAAGAAGAAATGACTTCTATTCATACTGTTGCCTCTGAGACCTACATGTGAAAATTTTCATAGGTCTGGCAAGGTAACTATGCAAGGAATTTGTAAGACTACCGAATGGATGAGTTTAATGAACAACAGGCTCCCTGTCTCAAATAAATTGGCAATCTTTCTAGTATCATGTGGCTGAAAAGTAGTAAGAGTATTTTTAAAAAAACACGGTAATTAAATTATTGAGTACTGTAAATGAAATCCAGCTTCCACACAGGAACCTGTGGTTTGTAGACTAGGCTAAAGGGGAATTTAATATAGGCACTAATTTAAAATTGCTTACTGCTTTATGTCCTATGCCAAAGGCCTCATGATTTTAAGACTGCATTCAAGCTTTAAGCTCAGAAACTAATGTGACATTGATATATCCTCTAAAAATCCTTTTGGGAATGTAGCAACTTAGACATGGCAGCACATCCCTTAACGCAGAGCCATCAGGAAACCTGCTACACATAGTGATGTGGAGCTCAAAAAGTCTGAAGCTTCTGATGTAATGACAACTTTGAAGTCTCACTTCATATTTGTAGGAGCAACTTTTATATATAATGGACAGAATCTGGACTAATGACTTTTAATTAATCTTGGCAAACTCAATAAACCTTGTGACTTGTGATAGGCAGGGGTTGGGGGTGGGGTTTTCTGGGAGCCTAAGGCTGGTCCTCCACCCAAAAAGATAATGTGGTATGCTTGAAAATTAACATATCAAAGGCTAGAAAGACTGTTTATCAATACAGTGAAGACTGCATAGGATAAAATACTCAAAAGTTTTTGGGTCTTGGCTTCATAAGCAACCAGCATGCATTAAAAGTGCACAAGAACTGGTGAGGTATATAGCTCAATGGAAGAGGATGTCAAGGCCCTGGGTTCAAGAGCCTAGTATCATAAAAAAGAAAACAAATCACAAGACAAAGAAAAAGGTTGTGTAATGGTTACTGTTCTGCTGTTGTGATAAGACACTATGAGGAAGGCAAACAACAGAAGGACTTACACTTCCAGAAGTTTAAAGATCTAGCATGGTAGGTGAGGTATAGCAGGAGGCATCTGAGAGCTCACGTCTTTAAGCATGTGCAGGAAGCAGAGAAACATTCTGGAAGTAGGACTAGGTATGAATCTCTCAAGACCTGTCTGTAGTGACATGTCTCCTCTAATGAGGCCACACCTCCTAAAGGTCCCCAACAGCAGGACTACCTGACCAAGTGCCCAAATATATTTCAGCCAATGGGGGATAATTCTCACTGGAAGCACCATTGTCTACCTGGGTTCCTTTGAAATCTCTGCTTTTTGGCAGGTTATATGATTATGAGTAATACCCCCCTCCCCAAAGTGTAGTCTTTCTAAATTGTCTTCATTCTAATCGTAGACACAACTATATGCAATTCTTTCTAGTTGAAAACATACTGTGAATCTATCTCAGATTTTATAGATATAGATATAGGAGAGATAAAGATGATATAGACTAGATATAGATATAGCAATTTGATACTAGGCATGCCAGGAGGAACATCTCCATCCTTCTTTCCCTCCCTCCCTTCCTTCTTTCCCTCCCTTCCTTCCTTCCTTCCTTCCTTCCTTCCTTCTTTCCTTCCTTTTTTCCTTCCCTCCTTCCTTTTCTTTTTATTTTGGATTTTTTGGACACTAGCCTGGAATTTTCTGTGTAGACCATGCTGGCCTTGATCTCACAGAGGTCTATCTGTCTCTGCCTCTAGAGTGCTGGGATTAAAGGTGTGTGCCACCATGCCCCACAGGAGCCTTTCATAAAGATTCTCAACAGGAAGCATTCGAATGTCTGGATTAGACTGTTCTATAATGTGGCAAGAATGCACAGCAGACTCTCACAGGATTGGTAGGAATAGCTCCGTCTCTAAACAGTTACAACTTTTTAATTGTAATCAAATATGTACCAAAGTCTAAAATCATAAATTGTGACAAGAGACAAAAGAGAGTCTCTGACTTGAACCATGCTTTTTTTCACCCTTTAAAGCACAGAATGCTGTTAACTACCCATTATTACTGTTTATGGTCAAGTAAAGGAAGGTGTTAGTCCCCTTAGAATTTTTGTGGTACTTCTTCTCCAGGGCAGAGAAATCTGGGGGTTTTAAATGTTAGCTCTGTCCAGGGAAAGAATCCCATAGATTGTAAAGTATTTTATCCAATACCAATGGGTGCTGTGACCTGGAGAATGTCATGTAACCTCCTTTTTTTGCTTTCTATTTTTCTATAATCTGATAATGATAATTAACTCTATTCAGGTAATGAGTCTAATTATCTAGTAAGTTTTAAGGCTGAATTAAACACATCAAGGTTTCTGCAATCAAAGGAAGAAGCAGTTACTTTGTAGTTGCACACTCCATTTTTAAATTCTATCCCTGAAGACAACAAGGAAACACAAGTGTAATTCTGGGGAAACTGTGAGACAGTCACTTCTGTATCATTTGGGAATTTGCTTTTAAACCGTTGCTTTAATCTATTTCTTTAGACTGTTCTACCTTTTCTCTGCATTTCCAACCAGTACCTGACGTTCATGAAATTTATTACTTTCACATTTATTGCCATGGCAAAGAAGATGGCAGCCAAGGGCTTTTCCACCAAAGGATTTGGTTCCTGGGTTATGCACAGTAAATGCTGGTTTCCTTTCTCCTTCTTTTAAAAAAGAAATTTGAAAATTTATTTTTGTTTTATGTGTATGAGTGCTTTGCCTGCATGTATGTAAGTACACCTGTGTTGTGTAGAGGCCAGAAGAGGGCATCAGATTCCCTAGACCTGGAGTTACAGACAATTGTTATCTGCCATGTGGGTGCTGGGAAGTGAACCTGGGCCCTCTGGAAAAGCAGCCAGTGATCTTAGCTACTGAGGAATCTCTCCAGCTGCCTCCTTTCTCCTTCTTTTAGAATATTTTGTACTTCCACAGCCTTGATTCCCTCCCAGAGCTTGAAAGTGAGACAATATTGCTGAAAACAGGAAATACTGTGGACATAGAATTTGGAGCCATGAATCTGCAATTGACCTGGAAGCCACCTCCCCTGAAGGTTGGCTCTCATAGTTTTGAAGAGCACTTTGCAAGTTGCTAAAGGAGACCATCAATCAGTTGTCCAAATCCAACAACTTTAAGGCCTAATAACTAAAAAATAACTAGTATAGCAAATTATATTGGGGCAGTAGTGGCACTTTTATCTTGGGGGCAATCAACAGCTACCTAATTGGACTTAAAGCCCACTCAATGGAAGGAAACTCATGTGTGGTACTGTAAACACAGCCAAATACACATGGCTGGAGAGGTTATAGAAGTTAAGAGAAAACCCCAAGGCTGTCAAATCCCTAGTCAAATGTAATTCCTTACTATATGCAAAATATGGATCCTTATATTAATAGACAAGTATCCTAGTCAGCACTCATCGAAGAAGCTTCTTTTGTAACAGACAGAGATTATTACAGAGTTCCACAACTGGTCACATACAGACATTGTCTGTGAATTGTGCAGCCCAGAAACGACACATCTACAATGCAATTGCTACACTTAAGGCTCACAGAACATAGTGGAACAAGGAGGGGTGGAAAAGAATACTAATGCATCCCTCACTTCTCATCAATGAAGCTCCCTTGTGCCATGAACACAAAAGGACATAAATGGTCAAAGAATAGAGAATACAAGTCTGCAGAGTGTGGGTCCTTGGACGGGACTCTTGTATTAAATAACACCCACCCAGGGCTCAGGAACCATTGTGGAAGAGGGGCGGAAAGATTGTAAGAGTCAGGGAGGGGGTGTATGACTATATGGAAATAGAGTACTGCTAGCTGCTGGGACCTTGCAGTAATTATATCAGCATGCACAAGAGCTATATATTTCTATTCTAGTTTGTCTTCAATTGCTGTGACAAAACACTCTGACCAACATCAACTTGGGGAGGAAAGGGTTTATTCATCTCACATCTCCTGGGTCAGAGTTCACACTTAGGGAGCCCAAGGCAGGAACTCAGGGCAGGGACCTGGAGGCAGGAGCTGAAGCACAGGCCATGGAGGAATGCTGTTCCCTGGCTTGCTCCCCTGGCTCATGCCCAGCCTGCCTTCTTATATGGTACACAACAACCTGCCCAGGGTGGCACCACCCATAGTGGGCTGGGCCCTCCCACATTGCTTGACAATCAAGACAATACTCCACAGATGTGGCCACAGGCCAGTCCAATGGAGCCAATTCTCCAAATGAGGCTCCCTCAACCCAGGTGTGTCAAGTTGACACTAAAACTGTCCAGCACAAAACTCAAGCAGACAAACCCATCCTAGAACTGTGGAAATGGGCAGCAGGCCAAGTCTTATCTGAAGAACTACTGACAACTGATTACTGCTGGGTGAAGAAGAACTGATCTTCTTAAAGGGAGGGACTCTAAATAGGCTGACTAGACCTCATTGGATAAACCTACACTGAGGGATGTCTGGGGCTACTACCTTGACTCAATAGCCCTTGGCAAAAATGAAAGAATGCATGAAATCTGGGGGTGGTATTAGTAGCTAAGAGAGGGTGCCAGTGGGGAAGGGGGTATCAAGATGATTAAGATGTTCTGTACTAAATATACAAAAATTCAATTAAAAATTTACAAATAATTAAATAAGCTATTTTGGGTTTTTTTTTTTTGGGGGGGGACAACTGGCCTGGAGCTCACTATGTACACCAGGCTGGCCTTGAACTCACAGAGATCTGCCTTCCTCTGCCTCCCGAGTGCGAGTGCTGGGATTAAAGGGTGCGCCAGCATGCCCAGCTAAACAAGTAATAAAAAAAAAAAACAAAAAACAAAAACAAACAACAGAAAAACCAAACAGAACATTTAGTACTTCCTTGAAGCTGCACGGCTCATGGCAGGCAGCAGGCTAAGATGCACGTTTTGAGGCTCATGGTCAGCCCCACTTTTCATGGCACCTCCACTGCTTCATACTGCTATCTTCCATTTGGCCCAGCCACATATACTGGCTTTGATGCATCCCACTCCTCTGTAACATCTCCTTGCCAACATTTAGCACTCCCTAATGAGTTTCCTTATAAAGTCCTTCTTGGCTCCTAAGATACTAGTTGAGATAGTATGGGGAAACATCTCATACTGTCTTAGGCCTAAGGGCAATAAGGGAGATTTTGCAAATATCATAAACAATCCAAAACATCTAATATAAAAGTTTTGTTAGGAAGTTTTCGTTTTATTTAGTTACTTTCATTGTAAAGCCAGTTTTATGTTGCTTGATCAAGAACATGAGAAAACAATTTCAGGAGGAATATGTATTTTGGCCTACTCGATCAGATATTTTGTGAGTGTGTGGTGGAGTAGTCAAGCTCACCTAACAGAGCAGAAGCAGGGAAAGAGAAGAAAGGAGGAAGAGGGAAAGGGGAGAGGAGAGGAAAAAAAAAAAAAGAGAAGGCGGGAGGGGAAAAACGGGGGAGGGAAGGGGAGAGGATGAGAAGAGAAGAGAGAGAACGAGGGAGGGGAGAGGAGGTAGGAGAGAGGAGAAAGCACAAAAGCATATTCAAAGAATTGACCTAATGCTATGCTAGCTTCTCTTTCTCTTTGATCGTGCTAACCCCTTAGGTCATCTCTGGAATGTCTTCAGACACATATCACGAAGGTGTGTGCTTCTGAATCTATCAAGGCAATCTAAGATAACATCAAAATATCTGCCTCTTGGTTTGATTTCTGTGCTGATGATCTGTCTCCCTGAACTGTCTCATTTGTATCTGTTTCCTTGATTTTTATACCTATGATGTGGATAATATCACCAAACTTCCATCCTTCTCTCATTTCCATTCATAACTTGATAGGTCTAATCTGTAAAAAGACATGATTCTAAAGCTGTGTGTTATAACACTCTTTCTGTGTTGAGCCAAGGCAGACATGAGACTACATTTCCAAATTCCCCCGAGTTCTTCATCAGCAAGCAGCCTCAGTACCTTAGATCCAGTCTCTAAAAGCAATTCCCTTCACTCTAATCCTCTCTCCATGACACCCAGGTACAAAGTTGAAGATTTACCACTGCTTAGTTTCAACCTTCCCTGCACAATAATAAACCACAAATTGTATACATTTGACTCCTATAATTTTATTCTGGCTCTTTATTAGTTGCTGTGCTAGAGGTGGCAAAACCCAAATATGAACACTGAAAAAAGGCTTTTTATTATGTCATGTTTTTGAGGGGAAAATATTATATAATGATATGTTACTGAGCACTTTCTAGTGATCTTGAGTTTGTAGCATGATATCCACGCTTAGAATTATCATATCTAGAAAATCAGAAAATATTACCTTTCCTTTCAAAGAATGTTAGTTGTTTCTGGTCTATTATGGCTCAGCACCTCTATGATTGTCTATACTTCCCTACATATTAATTTTTGATATGACCACTTATCCAATTATAACTCTCAGTTATCATACATATACTTCATCATACTATCAACGTCTACCCTACACCCAAGAAAGAGATGAAGGGATTCCTCCCAGGCTTGGTGGGCAGTGCTACTTTCATTCCCTATCCACATGGCGGAAGCGAGGCAGGTGGATCTTTGTGCGTTCAGGCCAGCATTGGGTCGTACAGAGTGAGTTTCCAAGGGACAGCCTGCGGATCTACACGGAGACTGTGTCTTGAAAAGATGAACCCCAAAAAAAAAAAAAAAAGAGAGAGAGAGGAAAGGGCCCACTTATTTGTTTTCTTTGCCACATTTGCTGAATATTTATAACATTCTATTTTCCCAGTGACATTTACTTCATATGCAAGATGAGCCAGACACAGAGAAGAAGGCGTGGATAAAGCATACAGTCCTTTCATCAGACATTATCTGTGAAGCAAAAGCGCTGGTCACCACCAGAGCCCCTCTGAGAAAATGTCATTTACACTGATACCCTTTATTGACAGAATTGTGTCCCTTTTTTACAAATGCCTGGGTTGAAGTCCTAGCCACTCAAATTCCCATATAGGAAATATGGCGATTAGGGTCATTTGGAAGATAATTGAGGTTCAAGAGGGTCACAAGGTACAGAATCTACTCAGATAGGACTGAGGTCTTTGTAAGAAGAGGAAGCACCAGAAATCTTTTTATGGACATATTCACAGGAAAAGCTGTGATAGGATCAAGTTATCTACCAGCCAGGAAAACATGTCTCACCAGAAACCGAGCACAATAGCACCTGGATCTTGGAGTACCAGATTCTAGACTATAGAAAACCTTTAACCATTGCAGGTCAATGCAAAGTCCACTGGATACTAAGTGAAGAAGGGCCAAGGAAAGGAACGCCCCACAAAATGTAAGGAAATATAAAATGGGGGACTCTGAGTAAGTAAAAAAAAATGTGTGTTTGGAAGGCAGCAAGGAGGGAAAGGACATATTAAATGTCTGTCTAACACACTTTTATTCAACTTATAACTATGTTAATTACTAGACTAATTCTACTGTATATGTTTCGTATTTTAGCTTTCTGATGCAGTTCCCCTACTTTTGAGTCCCTTGTATATCTATTAGTTGGAGGGAGTAAGTCTTTAATATTTCACATAAAATATGCATAGATATATCATTTCTAGTATCATGTGTACCTGACAAGTTATGTGTTTTGTGCCTTTATTTTTGGGCTTTAGAAATGAGTGACAGCTTGGTTATATGCAGGATTATAGACTCTAGTACTATCTCTGTCTTATAATGCCAAGTATACTGCTCTGTGGGTCTGCCTTTGTACTTGAAGAGGATCCAAGTCAGTATTTGCTTTTTGATCTTAAAGTGATGTTTGCCACAAAATACTTCTGGGTTTTTTGTTTAACTTGGAGGCTCAAAAATGTCTTTTAGGCAAGTTTGGGGCCTTGGCCTCATGACTAAAACATCATGTCTCTCAGATAATATTTAAGTCAACATGCTTTGTCCACCTTATGCTGGTCATTCTGCTTTCTTAACATTGCCATCTGCTGACATTTACCCTCCTTAGGATTCTCTTCAAAGCCACACCCCGGCAGGTGCTGGGATTCTACTTCTGCAGCAATTCTTTCTGTATTTTCATATTTTAGTTACGCCAGCTGATGAATCTTGTGAGCGTTCTGTGTTTGATGCTCATGCAGCGGCTTCTACTGGGGAAATTGTACTAGAGAAATTGAAGGTGCTCAACTTAAGTAGCAAAATTAAAAAAAAAAAAATCCCAGAAGTATGAAAATATAAGACCTTTTCCTAGGTCAGTCACAGAAACGGTATCCACCCGCCCCCAACCCTGGCATGGGAACATTCCTGAAATGCATGTTTGATGAGATTTCAGAAACAAGCTGCTTTGTGCTTTACTCCAGCTGCTAACAAATAACAATCCTCAAACATCATTCTTTTTTTCTTAAGAAACAGAATGTTGAAGATTTGGAGCTTTTAGAAGTATACCAGGTGACTTTTGTTGAATTTCTGAGTTCCCATAGCAGTACTTTACTTTCTTCTCCAATTTGCTCTTTTTTTTAAGACGTCAGTATCTGAGTGCAGTGTACCTCTCAAAATGAAGGATTGTAGTTCTGAAAGCAAATGCATTTTTCTTTGATCCTGAACCTCAGCTCCCCACAGCAGCGATAATAATGGAGCCCTATTTAGTGCTGTTTATTTCTCATCATTTCAACAGCCTTCAACCTGAAACATGATAAGAACAGCAAAACTGATAAACCACCCTTATTTTTATCTGTTTTCTGTCGGAGTAGTTGCCAAGCACTGAGACAGATTTTTCTAAATATCTTTCAAAAAAAGAGTCCATAACCCTGTGCTTCAGGCTGAGACCAGCACAATTCAGCACATTTATTACGGTATAGAAAATTCCAGCAAAAGGGAAGAAGACAGCACTTTTAAATCAAGCCCAGTGTTATGCTAGTGTCTGTTATCCCTGAAGTAAAATCAACTTTCTAAGTTATCTTCCAGGAGGACAATGATTCCATTAATGAGACTCAGAGCACAAACTCCATATTTCTTGTGATTTCTGTAGCAAACTAAATGATTGGTAAACTTTAGCTTTTATAACCAACTTCTGTGAGTGATCGCCACTGCAGTAGTTACACGCCGAAGACTATGTAATCCATTAAACAAGCACATCTACCAGGAAATTGTTATTACTTCAATATTACCATTCATCCAGTTATAACATTTGTTTTCAATTTCTAAAAACATGATTGAGTTAGTCCCACGAGTTGAAATATGCTTAATGTCCCATGATGAGATACAGTAGTAATGTGCAAAAGGAAAAAAAAATGTTAATGGGCATAATGGGGCTAGCTATTTTGAACTAAAACCATTCTGGAGATGCGCTTACAAGTTGGCTTTCTCGTTAATTTAGTGGAGTTTTACTGCTGACCCTCCACTGAACATCAGCAATCTGGCAAAGACAACAGAATTCGGAAATCACAGAGTCCATTGAGTTGGATGAGAAGGTAAAATATGGTGGAAAATTACTGCATTTTGGCACCTCTATCAGCTTGTGAATTGTTTTGATGTTAAATTTCAGCTACTAAGAATAGCATTTATGAACTGCAAATTTATATCAAAAGACATCTATGAGAATGAATTGAGTTTTATGACTCAGTTTTACAGCAGTAATCTAGTGATCATCATCATTGTAACAAAGCTGTGGAGTCAGTGAAAAAGGTGCTGTTTGTGTCTCTTTCACTGGCTGCTTAACATCAACATTTAGGTTAATACGGCCATGCCTAGAGCACTGCAAATACTGGTCTATTGATAACTTTGTTATTTCTAGTATCTCCTTAACTTTGATTGAACAAGGAAACAGTATAGATTTTTAAACACAAACACTCACCTGCTTAGTTCACTTATACATATTTTGAAATAAAAAAACAACATATTGAACAAACTGCCATTAAATATAGAATTTATCCATGCTACTTAATAGGGAATATATGCCTACATAATGTACTTGTTTAGGTGAATACTCAGTCAAGTGCTAGAACAAGCTAGACAGCCTGAAGAGAGCCGGAGGTGGGCTCCCTCCAGATAGTAAGGTGCACAAGTTATACCCCAGTGGCATGCTCTGAGGATCAGGAGCAGCTCATGCTTCAACAGAGAAGTAGCAGATCAAGCAGAGCTCATGGCCTGCTTAATAAGGATCCCAGTATACACTATTGAGAGGTCAAGAGTCAGTGTACTCAGTCTTTATTTTCTCAGAAAATCTTGTGGATTTTTTTTTTCACCATATATGACTAATTTCTTGAAATGAACAAGTCTGGAAATAACAAATACACATGGGCCTAATCTGACATTTTTTTCTATAAAATGTGACTCAAACAGAAATCCTCAAAAGATTTCTTCATGATCTTGGCTTGTCCCAACATCATCTACCAAATATACCCCTCCATTCCTCAAAATGGGATGCTCAAGATAAACTAGGAGCCAAATCTGTTGTTATGAAGAACACCTGAACATGACACTGCGGGCTTCACTTGACATGAGAGAGAAGGCCTCTGTCCTTGTACAGAAGCAGGCTCAGCCAGCTCTGATGATTGGTAGCTAACAAATCTCAATAGAGGTCAATAGAATAGTGCTATAGAAGTATAAGAAAGTACTATATTATTGACAGAGAGGTTTTCTTTGTGATTGATCAGAGCAAGTTCCATCCATATTCTAAATTCAACTTGGAAGATTTAGAGGTTTTTTTTTTCCACTTTTGGAAAGAAGATACTATTCTTTAGCTGGCCTGGTGCATAAAACTACATGGGTTGATCCTGAAGGGTATAAAAGTCACAAGGGCTACAATGTGCACAGCATCTGCAGCTCCCAGGGTGTGCTCACCATTCACAGCATAATCACTGTTATTCCTAATTCAGGTTAAGTAGAATCAAGAAGCAGAATCCTTGCAAGATACCGGGAAAACATTCAATTTAGCAACTTTGATTATTCTACTAAGTCTATCAATGTTTTCCTTTTAAATATACTATTTTATTTATTTAAATATAAATAGTCTAGTGGTTTCAGAAGGTTCCAAATTGGAGATTACACTTTTTGTACCCCCTTTTTGCACTTTGATTCTTACATGCTTTAATGAGATTTTATGAATCAATGTCTCAGGGGCTGGAGAGATGGTCCAATGGTTAAGAGCACGGACTGCTCTTGCAGGGGACCCAGTTTTGATTAACGACTGTCATCTGTAACTCCAGTTCTAGAGGAATCTGACACCCTCTTCTGATCATTGCATGACATGGGTACATTGACATACATACAGGCAATACACTCATGCATAAAATAAAGATAATAAATTAAATATTAGGAAAAAGAATAGAAGGCCTAGATTGTTTCACACAGGGCCTGACCTGTTTCTGTTACCCTGCCAGCCCTCTGGGACAAGAGTCTCTTGTGTTCCTGTGCCATGGACTGACATGGCTCTGACATGGCCTAAATACATAACTTTCTGAACTTGTTACACAACATTGCACCAGTGTCCCTTCCAACTCTTCTACCTTCTTTCAAGGGATGACTTAGATCTAATGAGAGCAAGGAATTACACAAAGATGGTGTAGCTATTCCTAGGGAGCTGAAAACTTTTTTCTCATGCCAATGGGCCTCATCAAATGGAGTCTAGCTGAAGGCAGCCCAATTTTCATTAGAATCCTAGAAAAGCCCCAGGCCTATCAATATAGACCGCAATAATACTGGTCTGAAAGAGAAGTACTGTACCTGATCGTCATTTACTCACAGAAATGACTTTCTCACGCTTTTCTAAATGAAATGAATTAAGTGGGTTTTGATGTGCTTTCCAAGTGGTCTTCATTTACTTTACTCTGGATTAGCTAGCCTTTTTATATTAGCTCTATCTCCTTTAAAGTGTACTGGTTTCTGTATGACATTCACTTAGCCTGACATGCACAGATGATGGCTATTTAATGAAAACTAGTGTTAATATGCTTAGAATGACATACTGGTGCATGTTTGAGCAAGGAACTAGATAAAATAAGCAGCTTAATACCAGAAGATAAAAAAGACTAGCCAATAAATTACAACACCAAAAGGTGAAAGTTAGTAGTCAATAATCCAGTAAATATAAATGAGAGACCCTTCTATATTCATTTACCATGAAAAACACTACCATGTACTTATCTACTGTCAGTTCAAGATGTCTGTGCATACCCTAAGGCAATTTTCAAAAACAGGTTCTAGGATTCCAAACCTGAGATTCTGATCCAGTGATCTAGCGTGGGACCCAAGATTAAACCTTTGCAATAAGTTCCAAAATGGTGCTGATGCTGTACACCATGGGTATATGTAGGTAGTATAGCCTAGTATTCTTGTACAGAAGTAAAGGCAAGCATATGTACCAATTATACTCGTGATCATGTGTTTTTAATTGATCATTATAAATATAACCACCAAACTTGATGCATCATTTATGTAGATTCTTTCTGTCTTTAGTGAATTTAAAATTTCAGTGGATAGGGGAGGATCCAAACATTGCCTTTACAAATATAAAGTTTGCTTTTGTCTGGAGATCAAATAATTTACCATCTCCAAATACCTGAAAATATATAGAATTATCAGGTAACAAAACCCAGTGCCAGAATCCCACCTTGCAAATTTTCTTTGCAAGAGACAACCCCAGATGCAAGCAAATCAGATACCATGTAATAAGACCCAAAAGCATTTTTCCCAAGACAGAAAGAAAAATAACCAAGCAAAAGAACTCTGATTGGAAAGACAAAAAACAAAGATAACAGAACTATTTTTAAGTCTCATATTATGGCCAGGAGGAACAGCAAAATAGTTTGAAATAGAAAGTCTTCATGCTGATTACACAAAATCAAAATACACACTGTTCAAAGGCAGCCAACAATTTTTTAATGCTATTGAATTTATGCAACGAGTTTCAGTGCTCTTTTAGCCTAATACTATTTTGAAATAACATCGCGGGTAAAGCTGGGAAAACTCAGTGATATCCCTGTCCAGATCTCAGCTAATAGGTTATAAAAATATCTGTACAAATCCTGCAGATGTCTAGGTCCTTTCCTTCGCTGGTAATTTTGATTCAGAAGTCATTATTGACAGCTGTTTGTTCTGATAGAACCTAATTGCTCTCTACCAGACTCAGCTGCATGAAAACTGATTTCCTTTCCCTCACAGAGTATATTTCATATAAACACAGGCAGGAAAAAATAACCAATTAACTAAATATGTGTGCTCCAAATGCTTCATTGAGAGCTCTGATCAAGTAATGCATCTAGATGTAACATAGGTCAAAGGAAATTACAGCACTTATAGTTTATAGCAGCAAATATAATTAGATGGAAATATTCATAAGCATAAAAATATATCAATGATGACTGACAGCATCCAAAAATTTATCCTTTTATTAGAGCAACTTATAAATTACTATATTTGAGTAATTGGCAGGGCACTTATTCTGTTGCTAGATTAACTCGATGACATCTCTGACATAAACTATATGCTACATAGCATCTGAGATGTCTTCTGTAATTGACAGGACTCATGCATTTTTGAACATGCCAAAGGACCATTTTGCTCCAGAGATGATCCTTCTCTGGAGGGCACAGTTGCTGCAGGTTCACCAATTCTTTTCCTTGCTCTTCAACCAACCTAGAAAGGAGCTGCTTTCCCTACCTTTATAAAAAAGTAACATAGTTTTTTAATTGAACTTTTCAGGAAATTTTCCTCAAAACAGGAAAAAGCCTCATTTTAGCCCTTCCTCAAGAACTGTAGGAACAGTTTGACAATGTCCATTGTATCTAACACCTCTTTAGCCTTGCTGCTGGAGTTCAGGCTAATTTGGAGGAACCACAAACTGCCTTCCTAAGTAGACTGGAAACCCCCCAAAGAATTGTAAACTATGGTCTGGATTCCTGGGAGTCTATATAAACAGTAAACACTGCATTTGTTTGCTCTTTCTCTCTGCTTTGGAGGTGGGGGGAAGAGCAGATTAGGCATAAACACAATTTTCCTTAGTGTGGGACCCATTCAAGGAATTCTCTCTCTCTCTCTCTCTCTCTCTCTAGATATTAATACTAGGCATAATGATAATTAGAATGAAAATCCCAGACACAACATTTTCAAAGTTTAACATAATGAACACAAAGTATCCTAAGGAGGTTGGTAATCATAAAATCTAGTCTCCTTCTCTACCCTAAGTATCAACTGAAACCATTTATGAGGCTACTATTTATTCACACAGACCAATATCCTTTCGAATTCTTGTCTGATGTACCTTCTGGTACAATTTCGGATTATGGCATTTCTAGTATAATATTCACTTATTTATCAAATATTAATGTAATATTTATTTCATGCATGCCCTGTTTCAAAGAGAAAGGGTGGAACAGTGGTCTCAGTTGCTCTCTCTGATTATGTAATCACAATGGTTGTAAGTTACATTCCAGGGGGAAAGTTTAGCTTTTGCCTATGAAATTAAAATCACTTAAAAGGTAAAACACCCATATCTTTCTTTAGAACACACTGTTTGTATATGTGCATTATTTCTGAGATGCTGCCTATCATTGGCCTGCAGATCACAGAGAGGTTAGACTGGCTGCCTACTTACTGAGGTCAGGGATCCAGCTTTCTCCACCTCTCACTGCTGGGAAGACAAGCCATCCCATGCCAGCACATCCAGCATTTTCACATGGCTTCTGGGGACAGAACTGGAACTTTATCGAGGCAAGCAACTTTACAAACTGGCCCATCACTCGGCCTCCATATTTTTCTTGAAGATTAAAAGAATTGAAGTTTATATATTCTTGACGTGTAAAAAGACAAATGACCTACTCAAAAGATGGAGCAAAGAGCTGAACAGAAATTTCACCAGTGTAGTGAAGAATTAAAGATGGCTGAGAAACATCTTAAAAAGTGTTCGACATCATTAATAATTAAGGAAATGCAAATTAAAACCACTCTCAGATATCATCTCACTCCAATATGGCTAGCTAAGGTCAAGAAAACAAAAGACAACAGATGCTGGAGAGGTTGTGGGGAAAGGGGAACACTCATCCACTGCTGGTGGATATGTAAACTTATACAACCACTATGGAAAGCAGTGTGAAGAACATCCATGTTTACTGCATCTCTGTTCACAATAGGGAAGAGCTGGAACCAACCCAAATGCCCAACAGATGAGTGGATGACAAAAATGTGATACATCTACACAATGGAGTACTAGTCAGCAGTAAAGAAAGACGGCATTATGCACTTTGCAAGTAAATGGATGGAGCTTGAAGCCATTATGCTGAGTGAAGTAACACAGTCCCAGAAAGACAAAAAGAGAATGGCTTTCCTCATTTGTGGATGCTAATACCAAATTCCCCAGATGAAAGCCAAGCTGAATAACATTATTGTTATATTTCTGTTAATCTGAAAGCAACTATGTTGTTATAATATGACTCTTTCAACGGGCTCTAGAATCCACCCACCAATTATTTTCAGACTCTGTATTTACTGTATATGGGTGGAGAGTATGTATCCATATTTTAGAGTAATATAAAATTAATGGAGGAAAATGTGAATTCCTAAGTATAAAGAAAAAAAAGACTGAGAGAAAGATGCAGGACAGTTATGGCAGAGTGCATGATCTGGGATGGGGTGAGGTGGGGTGGGGGAGGAAGGGAAAGGGGAATATGCCTGAACTGAATTGAAAAATAATGTCAGAAATACACAAAACATCAATAAAAGCACAAAAAATAAATAAATAAATTGAAGGATTGTTAGGAGACTGACTGAAAGAATGACACCATGTTGTTTACACAAACACATGACAAGGTTTGTCATCTCTCATATGACATGCTCATTTTCTGAGATAGCCTGGCAAACGGAAAGAGAATGGACTTTAGAGATTCCAAATCTAGGTTTTCTTCCTAAAGCCACATGATAATACGTCGCCTACTTGTCCTGCCTACTCTGTTTTCCCTGTCACATGGAAACCCACAGAGTAGCAACATGATTTTTACACAAAGAATCTTCATAAGTATTTATTTTCGTACTCTTCTATTCTCAGAAAGTAGAGACTCACAGTTTGATAGTTTAAATCAGCCAGCCTAGGGGTGGATTAGGTATACAATATTTGTAGTATTGCATGATTTATAGGAGGGAAATGCTAGAGAGCTTTATGAAACCAGTTTTCTACTTTATGACTTGGATGTATCCTCTCAGAGGAGGATAAAAATGTAACATATACTTGTATTAAATTTTAGATTAGGAAAGGCCTCAGTAATTGCATAAGAGAGCTGGAAAGATAAAAGAGTCAGAAGACCAGGACAGCTGCAGTGTCTTCTAGACATGTCAGAGAAGCTGCTTCCAGGGTATCTCAAGAATATGGTTGCCTAAACAAAGCCTGAATACTGACAACACCAGCTGACATGCCCAAATAGAGGGGAGACATTTCACAAGGTCCCAGCTCTAGGTGAAGTGCTGCAGTCAATCAATGACTGTGGAGAGGGGGAGAATTTCTCCAGGGAGCAGCTCCCCGTAGGTTATCCAATCCCAAGTGCTCAGTTCTCAGTGCGTGCACATGAGCAACACTATGTGGACTCTGTAGATTGTGTGTCTACGTGCGTGTGTATGTGTATTTATGTAGCAATAATAATTAAAGAAGAAGTCATGATTCTGAGAGAGTGGGGAAGAGGGAGAAGTAGAAATGAGGTAAATACAGTCAGTGATCATGCATGAAATTCTACAAAAACTAAAAATTAAATTTAGAAAAGCTAAATTGTTAATGTGACCTAGGTCATTTGTTAATGAAAAACTATCTAAATTGAAAGAAATATGTATTTAGAATAGAGTCATTCTGTTTGAATAAAGTGCAGGAAATGGGAGAAAAAAAACACTCCCTTCTTACTGGGGTCATGGCTCGGCTTGCCTTGGGTTCTGTGTTTGCTTATTGCTAACAGTGTTTACTGTTTACTCTGGCAATCTGTTCATTTCTATGTGCCTAAGGCTCCATATGCATGTTCCTCAATGACTTTCATTTTTAAAATTTAACAAGTAGCCCAATCATTCCCTTGCCTCCAGACCTCCGGCTGCCACTCTCTATACCAGAGCAGCTCAAGGTAGGAGGCCTGCACTCCTCTACATTCATACACAGTGTTTTTACCAAAGGAGTGAGCCACATGAATCTAAAGCTGAAATACTTAATAAACCAATGAGATATGACTATAAAGTGAAAGCATTTTTTGTTTGTTTGTTTCTTTGAAAACTACATTAATTGCTTGGAAAGAATTAACTAAGGCATCCCTTATTACCCCTTCAAAAAGTATAGTTGAACTAGGGTAAGGGCAAACAACAAACTGTAAAAAGCTGAAAAAGATAGAGATCTAGAAGCCTTGAGTTTCTTCAAATCTATTAAGGTGTTGACTCATTTTAAATATATCTGATCTATTAATTATAGTTTATACCCAAGGAAAGCTCTTATAATTTTTCAAATGATGAATATAACATATAAGTATATATTAGAAGTTAATGTCCATTCTATACATAGTTTTTTTATGGTGATCTGCATTAACCAAGGTTATCTCTAAATGACCAAATCTTCATACATGCTATTGTCAGAAGCCCTGTGAAAGGGGTGTTAATGTTTCATCTCCAACTACAAAGCCTGGAGCTCCTCACGCTTTAGTTTTAATAAACATTGATTTTATTAGCACACATACTTTATTAAGTGTTGCTAATCGATTTTCCAATTACACTTCCTGGTTCCTCTGGTCTTATTTTATGTGATCCAAAATCCCCAGGCTATAGGGGATTTTTTTGTATTTCATGGAGCCCTTAAAAAATTCCAGTGGGGAAAAAGAGTTTCAGGACTAAGTATCAGAATGTATTCTTGGGGGTTAACAATAAAAATCAATATTTTATGGGAGCCAGGAATCCATTTGTAAAGAAACCAACTTATTTTTCATCTATAATTATTGCCTATAGAAATTCCAACCCTACCACAGGCTTCTATTGAGAAGTTATATTTTTTGAGTGACCTGCTTCTTTTACTCACATCATTTTTTCCTAGTTCCATATGTTTTCTCAGTCTTCCTATAAGCATCAGATAGGCAGAAATCATCTGTCAGGTTATATACCCTAATTATTGATCAGGAAATGGTAAACATTTGCATTTGAACATTTGCTAACTTTATTCGTTACTTTCTTCTAAATCAGGTACCAAACCATTTCTGACCCTACCGTATGTTCACAGGTTAAAACAGAGAGTTTTAGCAGGGACCATGAAACCTAGAATGTTAAAAAAACAGGGAGTTATGGAAGCTAGCACAAACCAAGTTATTTTTAACTTATGCCTTAAGACTTTTTTTTTTTTTTAGAAAAGTAGTAGTGTATCAGATCATAGCAGCATGAGAAATCTAACCCAGAAACATTCAACCTGATGCCGAAAGTCTAGTAATGTGTGCCCTTTATGCTAAAGACCGCCATGGAAATGGAACATAAGGCTGCCCAAGATATTAAAATCTTAAATGCTGATGGCAATTAAGTAATAAGGGTTTTGTCCTTTTCTTTCTTTGAAATTTTTTGCAGTTTTCATACAATGTAATTTGGTGGTATTAGATCTCCCTCCCCTATCTCCAACAATTTAATGTACTATATTACATATAAAATACATATAATAAGGGCTGTAGAGTCTAATTTTTGTCTCCAAACGTCCTTCAGTATGGATCCATTCACTAGAGCCTGGTTAACCTGCCAAGAGTCCCATGCTTGAAAGAGACTGCCTTTGCCCCTCTCAGCAGCTTTCTGCTGCTACAATTTCCTTAGGTGGGGTTGGAGCTTCTTACATGGGACTTGTGCATGCTGTTACCATGGCTGTGAATTCATATGAGTGCCTGAGCAGCTATCTGGAAATTTTATTATTATTATTATTATTATTATTATTATTATTATTATTATTGGTTAGCCACCACCTCTGGCTCTTATAATCTTTCTGCCTCTTCCACAATGATGCCTGAGCCTTGGTGGGGCATGGCAGGTGGGGGCCGGAGGTTGACAGAGGTATCCTAATCAGAGTTAAGTATTCTGCAGCCTCTTTTCCTCTGTACATTGGTCAGAATGAACTGCCATTTAACAAGCATTGTCTGAAATGTTGATAACTGACGTTTGACGATTCATAGCCTCTCTATTTTAAATATGATTGAAAATGTCAAAATTGGGAAATATTTTTTAAAGTCACACCATTGCCAAGGTAAAGCTCTTTCTGAATTTAGAGTCCCTAACAGGATAAAAGTATCAAAGGGGATACAGCTTACAACCAGTAATCTCTGCCAGCAGCTCAAACTGGATCTGAATTTCTTATATCATAGAGTCAAACTGTGAAGTGATGAAGCTTTACCTGTGCTGTGCTGTGAGAGATAATTCCATAGCACTACTTAGTAAGACTACCTGTGTGTAGAAGTGGGCAGAGAACTCAGCAAAGGGATCACAATTCCCTGGGAATTGGCCAGGCCTTTGTACATTATGTATGCTACAAAAATGTACTCTTAAAATGATTTCCAAGCAGAATTATTATCTCAGATTCTTAAATACGTTTATCCCAAGCCTTCAGGAAATACAAACACAAGAACAAAGATATGCACACCCATGTCTTATAACTGGAGTGTGTCCACAGAGCTGCTTATTGAATTCTGGAAAGGTTTTGCTAAGCTTGTCGCTTTACTATTGTACCCTACAAACCAATAAGCTTGAGTTTAATTGAACCAAGATAACAAGTGAATTTCAGGCTGTAGCACATAAGAGAAAATAGTCTGAAACCAGGTCAATCATTTTCAGACACACAAAAGGGGGATGAAATGTTAACCATGGGTTATAAAGGATTTTTGTGGTTTATAACATGATTGGCTATGGTTTTTCAGATGGAAGGAGTGAGCATGACCCTAGGCTGTTAGAGTCCCTGCTCAATTGATTAGAATCAGAGTTAGGTGAAGGTTGAAAAAGGTAGAGATGTAGAGAAAGACAGGCCACCTGGGAATCCAAGGTCAGATTGAAGTTGTTTCTTCAGAGAAATAGAAATTTTCTTATTAATGGCTTCTACAAAATGAAAGTTCACAACTATCCCTCTCATCAAGGCAGAGAAGCATTTAAACGACCATGTTTTGACCAGTTTTCCTTACAAAGAACATGCTGCTGCCACATGGAGGCTAGATTTCCCTAAAGCAACAGAGAAAATCTGGAGAGTGAACAGTATAAGATCATGTAGTTTTAATCCAATAACTTTTATTTTTCTACACATGCAATTTCATTTCATATCCTGAAAGCGATTTCACAGTGGAAGTAATGAGACCCTGAGTTATTTTTATTAGGTCACTTCCTTAGGATCTAGGCACTTTATCAGTTTACAAATTCCCTACTCTATATGAGATGCTTTGGGAAGTTTGATTGTAGTTAGGGTTCCTGATCATGTGAAGGAGTTCATATCTGGAGACCATTCATAGTTCTTTAGATGTGCTAAATGTAGCAACCCTGGGTTCTTGGTGAAATTTAGAGGCATAGTCACTCAGTTACAGTACTCAGCCTGAGCTTGGCTGTAAAGGATAAGGCAAATTTGAAAACACACCAACCAGCCAACTAAATAAACCTTAGTCCACAAATAGGCTAAATCTTAGAATAAGTTCTTCCTTGTCAACAAAAGGAGGTTTTGTCAGTGGTTTGCACTTTATGGCCCTGCATGTATGAGGCTCTGGGTCTGATCCTCAACAAGGAGAAACACAACCAAAGCAAATAATACACCAAATAAAATGACAGTGAAGACAACAGGCCTTCCAACTCAATGTCTCTTCAAAGCATTGGCTAGTTAGTATTCAAAAGGATAACACAAGCCAGATGTCAATGGCAAAAATAAGGCAATGGTTCTAAGTGAAATTAAAATGCCTTCCCTTACATTTTTATGTAGTTTATTAAGGTGCCAAAGGAATTGCACACCAGGCTGTATTCGGAGGTTCTACTCCCCTGAAGCCATGTGAAGCAAACTCACATGCATTTAACCAGGCTAATGAGAGGAGACAGTGAGAGGAGCAGACACACTGAAGCACATCCCTGTCACAAGGGAATGTCCCCAACCCTGGTAGGTTCTGTGTCCATAAAGAAGGTTTTTATTGGCTTAATTAATTGTCCCTTGGTTGTCATCAGCACAAAGGGTGTTAACATAGTCAAGCTTTTTATTTCAAAAGAGATCTCTACTGACTTTGATCTGCATCTCATTCATTTCAGTAACCAGAATTCCACAAGCAGTTATTAATGCCACTAATCAAAGAAAAAGGGTTTAAAAATATCTGCTGAAGGTTTGCTTATTTATATGGAAAGCTTCAGAGTTGATCACAACTAAATTTAGGCAATGTGAGTATGTAAAGAAAAAATTAGACTCCAGCAAATGACAGTGTCAGTAGCAAAAGGTGGGCAAGTGCAAGAAAGAGCAGAGTCTTATCTTATGGAAGTGTTTTACTCAAAATGGAGATTTGGCACATGGCTTACTATTGGAGAACGTACCACACATGGTGTTTATTGTGGTTCCAGTGGAAAAATACTACTGACCATTTTTTTCTATCTTTGCTTCCTACTTTACCCAATAGAAGAGGTAGCAACAGCATCTGCTGTACTCGGCTGGAGCCTGATGAGGAAATTGTGGCTAATGAGCCTCCTAGACATATGACACTAAAAGCCCATGCTCCAGCCATGGCACAGCCAGGCTGGCACTCTAGTGGGAGTGGCAGACACACAAGGCAGTATTGCAAATCAAAGCATGGATGCCAAGACAGCAAGGAGAGTAATTTTTAGAGGCCTGAATGGGTTTCCGCAACCATGGCTCTAGGGATGGCGATAAAGCAGCATAAATTTATATCTCTCCCATTCTTTCCATCTCCTGCTGGTTCTTTTCTACCACTTCTTGTTGCCCTAGCCATCTTGACCACCTATACGCCCAGTGTGTTCAGGCTCCTCCCTTGCTATCCAAAAGCCCCTTTTCCCCATTACTGAAAGATCTTTAAGAAGTGTGATACTTGCCGGGCATGGTGGCGCACGCCTTTAGTCCTAGCACTTGGGAGGCAGAGGCAGGCGGATTTCTGTGAGTTCAAGGCCAGCCTGGTCTACATAGTGAGTTCCAGGACAGCTGAAGCTACAGGGAGACCCTGTCTCAAAAAAAAAAAAAAAAAAAAAAAAAGAAGTGTGATACTTAATTGGCTCTAATGCATCCAAATTACATACTTCAACTATCTTAGTGTCACACATCATAACAGCTCACATTATACTGATGCTTCCTGGATATTTTCTTGATGCATCTATAAAAAAGTTAAGGGACTCTTTAATCAAATTAACTAGACCAAAATTTAAAGAACCATAATACATGGAGAAGCATATTGTACAAGTATTCTAGAAGCTTCCATAACAGTCTATGAGAAATCTGTTAACTTTGCTGGGCTTCTTTTTGTGTTTTATCTCTAAAGTTACCACAAACAAACAAAGACATAAACAAAGAAAAACAAGCAGACCACCCCCAACCACTGCAAGAAAAACACCAGGAAGAGAATCTGGAAGGTTGGATAAACTCCCTTCAGGTAGGATTCATTGTTAGTAATCATGTTCCTTTTTTATTTTTTATAAAGGCCCATTTGCATAACTATAAGAAGATGCAAAAGAAATAATTCTCAAACGGTTGAGAGGATGGGTATTAGTGGCATGTTTTTCCCTTTTAAAAGCTGATATATAAATAATAATAAGAAAGGAGTAAGAAATAAACTAAGCTTACCTCTCCTCACCTATGTAATATGTTAACACATAAACATTGTATTTTGGAGTAAGCTTGGGACACTCCACTCCCCTTATCTAACCTCAGGAAGGGAAGCAAGTCATGTTATACTTAGGTTGATCAGAGTGAAGAGAAGAGCTCTGGCAGTTCAGTAAATATAGGTCAACAACGTGTACTCAGGAGTGGAATAAAGGAGGTCACACACTATCTGCTGCTTTTCTCTTGAAGAGGTGCAGTCTGCATTTCTATTGGTTGGACCTGGGCCAACTTCTACCTTGCTCTGAACAAAGGACAGTGGTGGAGGCCTTTGCCACAATGTCCCTGTAGCAACCTTTCTGTACTCAAAATGAAGCACCCCAGTGAAAGCAGGTTCCACTCAGCCTTCAGAGTCTTCCAGATGACTGCAAAGGACTGAACGAAGAGCAGGGAGCCAAAAGGCTGTGGTGCACACCAAATCCATCTGCAGAGCTGTGAGATAGGCTGGATTTCCAGCTTTGAGTTGGTGTCTGCAATCAGCATTGGCTAATGGATGGATATCCTTTCTATTTTAGAAAGATTGCCAAGTTGTAGGCACATAGCTGTACCAGTAACACAAACATGGTTCTAACTTTAAAAACAGTTTAATACTCAAAACCAGCCCAAACCAAAACAAAAGTAGAGTAGAAGCATAGGTTCTCAAAATAATCTCAATTCCTATAATCTTTTCCTTTCAGAAGTTAAAAGGAATCTGAACAAGTAACAGGTCCTTTCCTTATCATTACAAAGGAGAGATACAGCCCAACTGACCTATCTTATCTATTTCCTCTTTTTATCTGCTTAGATGCAGGTGTGATTTATAAATCACATGATCTCATGACTGTCTGGGAAGGTGAGAGAGGACCAGGAGGAGGTGGGATGGGAAGGGAAAGGAAAAGAGAATGATTACTCAAGCTCCTTAGAAGTGTTGGAAAACATAAGTCAAAAATGTTTAAGTATTCCAGGAGAAGCATTGTTAGTAAAATTCTGTGTTTTAAAAATAATGAGCTTTCCAGAATACAGTCTTCCATAGTCAAAGGTAAGGAATTTCAAGAACCTGAATGCTTGGGCAGGGGGTCAGACATTCTGACTCTCTTTCCTTCCATTCGTCTAATCTGTTATCTTTGGCTTCTGCTTAACAATGAAAAAGAGAAAGTCACCAAGACATACACTGTGTAAGGGACCCTGGGGCTACTGTTTTGAACTGCCAAAATGCTGGATGTCCTACAAAGCATTAACACAAAGCAATGCAACTCATATCCTTGCAAAAAAGACTAACATTTATCATTAGCAAAACACAGGGCCCTTTAAACAAGCCACTTTGGGGGGCTGAAGATTTATTGCAGCAATTCTGCCATGGTGCAAAAATATTTTTGGAACTCCTTTTTGGCAGAAAAGAGCCTGTGGCCTGTTCCATTTAATTCACTAATGGTGGAACATCTTTGTCCTTTAGAGTGGATTTTTATCTGTGCCAAGAGATGGTTAGAGCCAAATATTTGGTTTGTATGATAAAGTACAGCTGAGTGATATTTTAAATGAGTTATCTTCTTTCTATGATTTAAAAGGTAATTATTTAAGTAGATCTCATAAGAACTTCTCCAAGTGTTTAAAAGGAGGTTGTCGTTCAAAGACATTTTATAGAGAATGAAAGGTGTGGGAATCAATAATGCTGCCACAATTGAGAATCATTCATTACAATACCATAGTAGTTCTCAATTGGAGGAGATTCTGCCCAGAAAGGGACAGTTATCATTGTCAGAGGACACTTTTGACAGCCATGACTGGGGTATAGGCATGCTACTCTCATCGAGTGGACAAAGGCCAAGGATGATTTTTAAACAGACTACGTGTTCAAAATATCGCTTACAGTGATAGTATGAGGTCTAACCTGTTAAGAGTGCTGGGGCCAGATGCTTGGTCTTTTAGAAATAATCCTTTCTAATAAGTGAAGCTTATAGTAAAATTAAGTACTACTACAGTAAGTATATAGTGTCAAATGTTCAATGTACTGACTAGATTAGTGTATATTTCTAATATGTTTTCTAATCTTCTAAGTCACAAACTACTTAGAACTCAAGCTTACATTTCTGAAAATGTGAGAATATTTTAAAAAATATTAACAACCTGGGCTGGAGAGATGGCCTAGCAGTTAAGAGCACTGACTGCTCTTGCAGAGGACCCGGGTTCGATCCCCAGCACCCACATGGTGGCTGAGAACCGTCTGTAACTCCAATTCAGGAGAACTCCAGTTCCAGGGGAATCTGACACTCTCCTCTGACCTCTGCAGCATTGCATGTTACGGGTGCACAAACCTACATGCAGACAGTACATTCATGCACATAAAAAATAAATAAAAATAAATGAAAAATTAAAAAAATATTAACAACCATTAATTCCATTTTTAATGTAGCATTGACATAATTATTATAAAATGCCAGTAACTGCAAAGGTTTATTTGCTTGTTTTTATTTGACAACTATCTGACCAGTTAATTATTTTACATAAATCATCTTATTTACTCTATAAATAACATTTTGAAGAAAATACTATTAGTATCATTTTGCTGGTCATCACACTGAGGCTAAGAAAGGTTCACTGACTTGGTCACAGTCAGGGTACATTAAATGGTTTAGCTGGAGCATGAGGTCTGGCGGAAACACTTCAACTGCACTGTCTTCATCCTTATGCACTGCAGCCCCATTCAGCATCTCTGCTGTTGCTGACCCACATTAGTATAATATAAATTGAAATAGAACAGCATACTGGAAGGTGTTCACAGAAAGCCAAAACCTCAATTCAGAAAGCACAGATTTTCATCTAGACTTTGCTTTTTAGGCTTTTTTCTGATCCCAAATATGTGATTTCTTAAATGTATGTGTATGTATGTTTGCATGTGTTCACATGTGTAAAGTGTGGGCAGATGTGTGTATGCAAGCACATGTATATGGAGGCCAGAGGACAGCTTCAAAATCATCCACAGGAATGCCATCCACTTACTTGAGTCAGGGTTTCTCATAGGCTTGGTGAGGCCACTAATTAGCCTGAACTGGATGGCCTTCTGTCTCTGGCACCCGGCACTGGGACTGTAGGTGTGGACCACCATGCTCAACAGTTTGATGTGGATTCTAGGGAATAAACTTACATCCTCATGCTTGTAAGGCAAACATGTAAGCTCAGCTAACTATGTGATATTATTGGACCACATTTAGTGGCTCATTTGTATTTGTAGGATATTATTAAGTATATGTGGCTTGAAATTTATTCTAGTTTTGAATCTGAAATCTAGGTTGAATCAAGAATCTCAAAGATTGAGCCAGGTGTTGTGCTGTACACCTTTAATCTCAGCACTTGGGAGGCAGAGGTAGAGGCAGGGGGATCTCTGTGAGCTCTGTGAGTTCAAGGCCAACCTGGTCTACATAGTGAATTCCAGGACAGCTGGGGCTATGGGGATACCCTGTCTCAAAAAGACATATATATATATATGACATATTCTTACCAGCTTGTCTACACTAGGGTGATAAATTTTGGTCATGAAACATACTTTAAGTGCTGCCATTAGGTATTTTTCTGGAAGGAAGGAGTCCTGGGGGCCACCCATTGACCACATGAAAATAACCAGCATTGCTTTCATCTGGTTCAGCTTTAATGCCAGGAACTAAACTGGTTCTGTCAGTAAACTCTAGGTTTCCTTAATGATCCTGTGGGACAGCCAGGCCATCTTATCAGATCCCAAGTCCAGACTCTGCTCTAATTATTTTTATTTTATATGTGTGTTTTACCTCCACATATTTAAATACACTCATGCCATGCAATGCCATGGANGTGCTCTTAACAGCTAGGCTATCTCTCCAGCCTCTTAGTTCACTATTCTTAAGACTATTTCTTTTAAAAGACAAATTCAAAGTCAAGGGTCTTCAGCTATCTTCCCTAGATGTTTATTCAGAAATGAATACATTTCCTATGAAGAAAAACTATTTTTCTGATATTAAAAATATAATTTAAGAGTTTCATGAGTTAAGAGTCTATACTTGGTTTAATGAATTCATACTTTTATTTAAATTCCAAGTATTCCTAACAAGCCAAATACTTACTTCAAATGGGTGGTTATATCCTTTGGTACCAGAAAAAAAAAATATATATATATATATGCCCAAAGTTTTAAAAAATTTACCAGGTATGAGGTGGAAGTGGTGACCCATGCCTTTAATCCCAGCACTCAGGAGGCAGAGGCAGGTGGATCTCTGTGAGTTCAAGGACAACCATGTCTACAGAGTGAGTTCCAGGCCAGCTAGGACTATAGGGAGACCTTGTCTCAAAAATACTCCACTTCCCCAAATTACCAGGTATATCATCATAACCATACAAAGACATACTTTACAGAGGGCCATGAAAGCAATGGTAAGAAGCCCAGATTTCATAAGGGTATTGAGAAACCCAGCCTGAACTTTCATGTGTCTTTTACAACATAATTTTGAATGTTCAGTGCTGTCCATGATATTCTACAATTTGTGGCATTAAAATTTTCTCTATTACTGAGAATAATCTGATGGAATTACTATGGAGGAAAATATAAAAAAATTAAAAAAGTAATCTGTGAAGTACTTGGGTATTTATTAACATTCGATTATTTATTAAGATGGGTGGCTGCTGTCATTCCAATGATAGTTCAGTATTTTAATTTTTGTTAAAGATTTGTTTCTAGAGTTTTATTATATATGATTATATACTTCTTAAAATTATATATTTCTTAAAATTATATTTATTATATATTTCTTAAAACCAAATAATAAGTGGCTAGACAGATAGCTCAGCAGCTAAAAGCACTGGCTGCTCCTATAGAAAACCCAAGTTTGGTTTGCAGTATCCACCTTGACAAGAGCCAACTTAGACAAGGTTGTACATCTATCAGCCCCTTCTGGCTTCTGTGTGCATTGCACACATATTGTATACTTACATACATGCAAGAAAAATACTCATAGAAACAAAATATAAGTTTTAAAACTCAAGAATAAATACATTGATAATTTAATATTGGATTCCATATCACTTCATATCATTACATTTGATCATAAAATTCTTGCCCGCATGAGTAGTGTTGCCATATTTTAGAAATAAAGGAACAGAGGCTAGCAGAAATGAAAAAATATCACCTAGAGCACAAAGCTAGGGAGAAAACGAGCCAGGGTTTATCCAGGCACTCTCTCCACAGTGTTCTCAGCTTGGAGACTGATGCTCCTTTTCTACCTGTTGGAAGGAATATTCTCTGTTTAATCTTTGACTTTGACCCTCCAAGACTTGTTTGTGCTTGTTTCACTAGTCTACCCTTGTGATTCCTTTCTTTAAACTGACTTTTAGAATTTCTCTTTACTTAATGGCTCTTATTATTTAGAGGAGGCCAGTGAATTTTGTGGCTAATCGTAGACTTCTCTTAAATTGACCTCCATTCTTACTGGATATGTTTGGTAGGTCTGATCAATTTACGCAACCTTTTTTCATACAGAGAAAAAAATGTGGAGACATCATAGATGAATCAAAGCATGAAATGTAGTATTGACGTTCCAGAATATTTTTGTGGTTTTTTTTGGTTATATGACTATGGTGATCAGAATCATTTGGTGACTTAACTACTATGGCCTTTTGTGTTTCTTACTGCTATAGATGGTTTAAAACTATCATTTCAGAGTTTTAATCTAACATATGAGTAATTCTTATTTAATGTTGATAATTGCTTCTCTTTCACCAAATTATACTCTCAGATGTCAACATTTGTGCATACGAGTCAGTCGTTCTTGGTGGTTGGATATTAACTGTTTGACATTGCTTCTCCTAAACAATCCAGTGTGTTTTGCCAGACAGGAAGTCACCTGAGAGGAAAGGGGTGATTTCTCAGAGCTCAGTGGATACTGTGTCTTTCTCTTACTGTTCTGAACTTGAAAATAAAGTTCTTCTGTCAATATAACCTGCTCTGTTGCTTTGTTTCAACACACAGTTTCTCCAGAGCCTCAAGCTTGGCACTTTCAAAGGTCAGTTGCTATTAGCTCTGCACATTTATCTTGTTTTTTGACTTCTCTTGGGGCAGCTTGTATATCTCAGAGCCAGGTGATTTAACATAAAATAGAGGTATGCGAGGTATGTATGTGCACACAGATATGTGTATGTTTGTATTCAAAACAATGTAATTATATCCATCTTTTCACTTTTCTTCATTTGTTAATGATTTTCGATCCCTGATAGTACCTAGTACAAAAGTTACAGTTTGCTTCTGATCATCATGAGGAGAATTTCATTTTAAGATTGTCTATCAAGTTTTCTTTAAAACTGTTGCAGGTTAGCATATCAAGTAACAGTTTTCTGAGGGCACCTTCATACACATATATCATTAAAATTTGTTCCCATTTATTCCCTCTCCATGACACTTCCTCACTTCCAGCTATTTCCTTATGTCTCTAATTTAAATAAATGGAAGCACATTTTTCAAGATGAAAGATTCTTTCCTTCCTTCCTTCCTTCCTTCCTTCCTTCCTTCCTTCCTTCCTTCCTTCCTTCCTTCCTTCTTTCTTTCTTTTTTCTTTCTTCATTTTTGGTGTTTTTGAAACAGGGTTTCCCTGTGGCCCTAGCTGTCCTGAAACTCACTCTGTAGACCAGGCCAGGCTGGCCTTGATCCTACAAAGATCTGCCTGCCTCTGCCTCCCAAGTTCTAGGATTAAAGGTGTGTGCCAC
Source organism: Rhizomys pruinosus (assembly GCA_009823505.1). Classification (NCBI taxonomy): domain Eukaryota; kingdom Metazoa; phylum Chordata; class Mammalia; order Rodentia; family Spalacidae; genus Rhizomys; species Rhizomys pruinosus. The sequence goes on along the minus strand of VZQC01004060.1, from coordinate 1,900,721 downwards.
CACACCCGGCTTTTTATATACTTATTATAGTGTTGTGTGGGAGTGATGTGTGGGTGCGTGGGCACATGCACCTCAGTCCACCTGTTGCCATCAGAGAACAACTCGGAGAAGTCAGTTCTCACTTTCCATCTTTATGTGAGTTCTGAGGCTCAACATTCCATCAACAAGCTTTTTTGGAAAGCGGTTTACCTACTGAGCCTTCTTGCCAGCAGCTAGGTGATGTTGTATTTCAATGTAAAACAAATACAAAAATGCTATTTTTCAATAGAAACTAACAAGTTAGTTTCCTATAATTTTTATTTGTATTATTTTACACATATAATTCTCTCTCTCTCTTTCTGTCTCAATGTAAGAGAAAAACAGAGAAAGCTAGAGACAAACTGAAGAGAGGAACTTCCTTTTTGCCAAAAAGCATAGGAAAGAAAGCATTTCTTCTGAGTCCAAATTTCCTGTTTCTGTATTGGAAAATCTCTTGTCTTTTGCTTATGTGGTCTTTATAAACAAGTTCACCTTGTGCCAATAAGGGTCATCATGTAACCAGCAACACTGGTTATTTGAGGCCTATGGAATAGTTTATTCTGTGGTACATAGGATGTTATTGGAAGCTAACAAGCAGGAGACACAGACATCTGCTTTCATGATGCAAAACCACTTGTTAAATTAATAAAAGTATGCGACTGTAGAGATGGCTTAGTGGTTAAAAGTGCCGACTGCTCTTGCAGAAGACCCGGGTCCGATTCCCAGTACCCACATGGCAAATAAAAACTGTCTAAGGCCGGGCGTGATGGTGCATGCCTTTAATCCCAGCACTTGGGAGGCAGAGGCAGGCGGAGCTCTGTGAGTTCAAGCCATCCTGGTCTACATAGTGAGCTCCAGGCCAGCTAGTACTAAAGGGAGACCCTGTCTCAAAAAGATAAAAAAAATAATAAAAATAAGTTTGTGTTTACTAATTATATTGAGAATGGCAATTGACATCCAGTGCTCAGAGACTGCTCCTTGAGTATGAAGGAGCTGGAACCAGACGACAAGGCAAGAGGCTACTCATACCACTACCTTCTTGCTGTTGGAACTTGAGCCAAACCCTCCATCTTCTCACACTTCTCTTGGCCTCAAACTCCAATATTAGGAACATTACAAAAAGTAAAGCATGAGGAACACTTTGGAATTATAAAGCGTGAACATAAACATAAAGTATCAAGAGACATATTATTGTGTTTGGAATTTTCTGGGCCATTGTTTAATAATTCCTACTATAGGCTGGATGGGCCATGTAAGTTTTATGGGGTTTTAGTCTGCTGTATTTAAAAAAAGAGTCCCATTTTGAGGTTTATTACCTTATAATATAATATGTGGTATAAAATATTTATGCTATTAATTTATCATGTAAGTGGATTAATAACACTTTTGTCTTTTTATTATAAAATGCCATGCTTTAATTTGATTCACTTATTTAAGAAGTCTCATTTAATTATACACATTAAAAAGCATGTGTATGAAGCTGTAGGAGCTATGTAGGCGTAGGCAGTAAAACAGAAGAGAATATGTAGAGTTATACAGAATATACAGAATCTGACTAAGCATCTTGAATAGTCCATTACTAATGATACTTGAGAAGAACCCTGGCATCTGCAAGAAATCAGCTAATATTTAAAATGTATGAATATTTACACATAATAGAATATGAGTGCTGATATAGAAGATGTTAGTCACAATTAAGTGAAATTATAAATTACATATTTCAAGAGAAATATAGTTTGTTATCACAATGTACACAATACAATTTCTTCCAAATTATAGTATATTATATTTATATATATAATCAATTTATATATAATTTGGATATATATATCCAAATTATATATATCTTTGTATATATACTATTAAATAAATTTAAAAGTAGAAGACAACGGCTCCAGAGAGAGTGGACTGTTCTGCTTTTCATCCACCTGTGCCCCTTTTCTAAGCACAGGGAATAATCTGCGGAAGAGGGGGCGTGGTAGAATGTAAGGGCTGCGATTGGGGTGAAGGGTGAAACTACAGCAATGTAGTCTGGACCCTCATTTGATTAACCTGATTGAACATACAACCCCTCACTCCCCGCTGGAAGGTGGGGCTGTGGGGGTTTGGGCACAACAGCCTGCAAATTGGTTTTACATGAAGGATGCTTGTACTCATGGATTATCACTTATAGCTAAAAAATGGAAAAAAAAAACTGAGAGAGATATGCAGGACAGTCATGGCAGAATGCATGATCTCGGTTGGGGTGGGGGTGGGGGGGAAGGGAAGGGGAGATATGCCTGAACTGAATTGGAAAATGATGTATGAAATGCACAAAGCATCAATAAAAAAATGTTAAAAAAAAGAACATGCAGGCATGTGAAACAACCAAAAAAAAAAAAAAAAAGAAAATAGAATACTTAATGCATCTATCTTTATAATAAGACATTCTCCATGAAAGCTTGTATGATTGCAACATTACTTGGTTCCACATTCTTCCGTATATACTAAAAATGTAATATCAACTAAGCCATAAGCATTTGTTGAACAATTCATATAAATAGATTTTTAAGAATATTCTTTCATAAAGAAGCTAGATCCTGCTAAAAAAGTTAACATTTATTCTCTTCTGCTTTATGGCCATACACACATTTATTTTTGTGTTTATCCATATCTTTTTCCTAAAAGAGAAAACAGTCGTGGATTGTACTATCAAACTTCAATTCCTTCATACTGATGTTAGCAGAGGTCTCGTTTTACAAGAGAGGCTGCACAATTCATGAAGGTATTTACCATCTCAGAGTATCAAAAAGATGGAAAGAGAAGACACAACTGGCATAATGTGGAGTTCTGTTTTCCCCAAATCATTCTAGCACAGATAACACAAATGTTCTGAATGTCCTTACCTGCAGTGCACAACCATTGGACCTGCATCAGGAGGATTACAGGCTTTGACTCTTCGTAAGAAAGCTAGGAAAGGTGTGGGGTGCTCTGGGACGCCGTGATCAGGCCAGGCGGTAAACTGGAATTGTCTCACTTCTCTCTTCTCACTGGAACCATTCTGTGACACAGGAACACTGGCTCAGATTCTGTTTTCCTAACCTTAGGCAGGGGGACACTAAAATGAGCTCTCATGGGGCTGGAGAGATGGCCTAGCGGTTAAGAGCGCCGACTGCTCTTGCAGAGGACCCGGGTTCGATCCCCAGCACCCACATGGCGGATGAAAACCGTCCAAAACTCCAATTCCAGGAGAACTCCAGTTCCAGGGGAATCCGACGCCCTCTTCTGATCTCCGCGGCATTGCATGACACGGGTGCACAAACCTACACGCAGACAGTACATCCATACACATTAAATAAATAAATAAATAAATAAATAAATAAATAAATAAAATAAAAATTTAAAATGAGCTCTCATTTATTTCCTCTTGAAGGCACACTTCCTAAGTATATAAACCCTGAACTGGCCCTAAATGACCAGTACATTTGCTCAGGAAGGTAACATTTTCAGGTGAGAAGTACTCTCTGGCTTGGGTAACACCATCAGGAGTTTTATTTCACAGAAAGAACTAGTTCTTCCACTTGCTGAAACCTCTGTTCAGAGCACAAGTTTCATATTTATTAGTAAGCCACTAGACCAGGAGAAGAAATTCTGGGTCATAATGCAAGAGTTATTTCATTCCTTTACCCCAGTGGGATAAATATTCAAGTAAAGGCCCAAGAGATTCAGTTTCTTTAAATAAGGGAAGAGAAACAGGCAGGGGAAAGAAGAAAAAGAGCAAACCTTATAAAGTGCAAATGTTCGAACGCAGTACGTGGCCAGCTCCACAGTATCCAACAGTGTTACTTGGACCAACCCGTGAGTTTCCGTGCCTCTGCTGGGCCAATACTGGTCACATTTCACCTAAAGAGAGAAGTGACACATTGAGGGCAGATGCTCATCAGCTCCTCTGTTAGCTTTGATTTGAGATGCTGTTGAAGGAAAACAGCTTTTCTGAGTTTCATTTTAAGTTGATCTTTTTCTGGCATGAATTCTTGTTATCCCAATATATGCAAACCACTGCTCTGATGCCAATATAAACCACATTTTTCAAACTGGTAGGAATATTAAGCAGTAACAGATTCAATTTTCTTGGAGAAAAATAAGTTGCAGATTGTTGTTGAATAAAATATGGAGAGAGATATATGAAACTTGAGAGTACATAAGAAAAAGACCACATTTGTTCTTGGATAGACACTATTATTCACATCAGAAATAGTACACTTAGTGTCTTAAACTATATCACAAGATAGTGCTCATCTATCAAGGTTTAAAAGGGATACACTATTTCGCAGCATGCTTCACAATGTACAAATATGCTTGTTTAAAGAAAAAGTAGAAATAATTTGAAAAATATATCAAAGTTTAATAAAGATTTTTTTTTAAAATACAAGATAAATGGTATTTGTACCCAAGCAAATTAAGTCTATAGCATCTATGGGAAAAATATCTGTTCTTTAATATTATTTTGGAGGGTTATAACAGTAGTGAAAGTTTACATAATAAAATTCCTTCATTTGAAATGAATCATCTACCATTTATATGTGAGTGGAACATGGCATATAAGTAGTATTCAACCCAATTAATTTAACACGTAATAAGGAATAATTACACATCTTCAGGAAGCTTCAGCTTCACTGACTGTGTCTCTTTGGGCATTAAAATAGGATAATGAAAAATGACAACAGCATTGTGTTTTTTTTAATTAAAAAAATTTTTTTTATGTGTATGAGTGTACTGTCTGCGTGTAGGTTGGTGCACCTGTGTCGTGCAATGCTGCGGAGGTCAGAAGAGGGTGTCGGATTCCCCTGGAACTGGAGTTAAAGATGGTTCTTAGTTGCCATGTGGGTGCTGGGAATCGAACCTGGGTTCTCTGCAAAAGCAATCAGCGCTCTTAACTGCTGAGCCATCTCTCCAGCCCCAGCATTGTGTTTTCTAGTTAGGCCACAGCTCAGAAAATATTTGCCCTTTCTGTCACAGATGAAAAGTGGAAGAGATTTTTAACTGAAATCAAATAATATATATTATTGGAGGTGAAGAAACCTACTAGTGCTGGCAGAACTTTACTTGAAAAAGAAAGAAGAAAAAGGGTAACTTTTGAACTAAACAAAAGCAGGAAGCCATTATGTTCATATATACTGGAATGTTTTGGTCTACTGAATAGTATTAGATAATTATGTGCCATTCTGGTTAATAAAATATTAGCAGCATTCTGTGGCTAACACTTCAATCTGACCTGCAGTAAGTGTGATTTCTGGGTAGTTACGTGATTGCATCTAGTATGCAATTATGTTGACAAGCGAAAGGAGGAAGAAAGTTTACTAAACATTTATTTATACAGGAAGCCAGAAACTGAATTAGCAAGTTCGGATTCCCATGCCTTTCTTTCAACTGCAAAACCACACAGAATCACCCTTTTGATGGAAAACAAACAAAAATGGTTCAATGTAAGGCGAAAAAAATGTGTTCAATAATATTAAACTACTTTGTATGTTTCTATGTGCACATGATAACCTAGAGTTTTCATTTCTATCATATGTTGTAACAAGGAGAAAACACACAGGAAAGACATTTCAAGGACAATCCTGATAAGCATGGGTTGAACACCTCCACGTGTTTTCTGACCATTTTTTAAACCCAGACCATATCTGACAAACTGAACAAAGATGACCAGTTGAGTGGAACCAATACTACTTCAGTAGCACTAATTCATATGGGAAAAAAAAAAAACACCAAAATTAGGCCATAGACTTCTTTGAACCATGAAATAGATGTCAACTTGATACCTCAGTGAAATGGAGAAAAGTAATTCTGTGGGCCTCAACTGTGGTTGAGCAATGTATGGTGTCAGCTGTGGGAAGAATGTCTTCCGTGTGCTCATCTGGTAATGACAGAACACACGCTTTCTACTATTGATCCAGCACACACAGGCAGACCTTCGTTTTCCACTTGATTCTTTACTTTTTATTATTATAGAGTATGAAGTGTAATGAGAAAAACAGGTATTTCCAGAGAGTTACTGTTTGTTAGGCCTCACACATAAAGCTGAATAGAGAGAGATGAAGGATGGAGGCAGTTTCCTTCGAGCATCTCTGTAGTAGAAATCAGCAGCTACTGAGCACAAATCTAGAATTTGGCCCTTTTTTTGTCTTTTTGAGACAGAGCTGCCCTGTAATCCCAGCTGGTCTGGAACTCACTATGTAGACCAGGCTGGCCTCGATCTTACACAGGTCCACTCTCCTCTGCCTCCCCATCGCTGGGATTAAAGCTGTGCTACCACTCCTGGCATTGACTTTTTTTTTTAAAAAAAAAATCTGATTTGAAGAAGCTAAAAGTGGCTGCAGAGGGATTCAGGGAAGGCCAGCTAGGTATCACTGGACACTAAGAAAGCTGCCTTTCTATGCCCATGATCAAGACTTCTGCCTGATCTGCAAAATGGTATGCTATCTCTAGGATTAGAGGCAGGCTGCCAGAATGGAAAATGTGCCTTCTACTTTACCCAAAGGCCACCAAAATCTAGCAGTCACCATGAACATCTTCTTTAATTGTGAAATTCCAAACAACTCGCTTAATCTGTCTTGCCCCCCTTAACTGTCTGTTATAAGAGACTAGGTTAGTGTTAGATTAGACGATTAGACAAGGATTAGCAGGTTTACAGTTCCTGATGTTGGGGCTGGAGAGATGGCTCAGTGGTTAAGAGTGCCGCCGACTGCTCTTACAGAGGACGGTGGGGGGGGGGGCTCAATTCCCAGCACCCACATGGCAGCTAAGAACTGTCTTTAAGCTGGGTGTGGTGGTGCACACATGTCTTTAATTAAAAAAAAAATACAGTTACTGATGTTGGCCTCTCATAATAAGCTTTGGAATCTGCATTTCTTTGGCAACACACATTTTAGGAAATGGAAGCATGACAATTGTCCCTCCCCAGAATGTAAAATGTCATTTGAATGGAAACCAGAGGCATTAAAATTTGTCCCTCATTGAGATTTAAAATATCAGAATGAGTGTGCCTTTACTGTCACTAGTTAGGAAGCAGAGGTAAATGGAGCTCTGTGAGTTTGAGGTCTATGTAGAGAGTTCCAGGACAGTTAGGATTATATAGTGAGTTCTTGACTCAAAAGAGAAACAAACGGGCTGGAGAGATGGCCTAGCGGTTAAGAGCGCCGACCGCTCTTACAGAGGACCCGGGTTCGATCCCCAGCACCCACATGGCGGCTGAGAACCGTCTGAAACTCCAATTCCAGGAGAACTCCAGCTCCAGGGGAATCCGAGACCCTCTTCTGACCTCCGCGGCATTGCACGACACGGGTGCACAAACTTGCATGCAGACAGTACATTCATACACATACAGAAATAAATAAAATTAATAAAAAAAATTAAAAAAAACAAAAACAAAAGAGAAACAAACAAACAAACAAACAACCCCCCCCCCCAAACAACTGAAGTCTCATATGACAGGGAAGAAGGTTTGAGAGGGGCCTTAGGGGCAGGCTATTCCTTCCAGGTAGAAAAAATGAGATTGAGATCTGAGTTCTACCTCTGGCCCTGGGTGGAGGTACAACATTCTAAACTGTGCCAAAGATTACAGTACATACTACTGCCCAGGTCTTTAATATTTAATCAAGCAGGGTTATCAATCATATGGCCAGGAGACCTCCCCACAGGAAAGCTGATACTTCTGAAAACATACTAAAGAGTGGAATAAGTATCTCCTTAATGAGGTACGTACTTACAAACCACAGGAACCCTCTCTTGAGTCTACAGATCCTCACTGCTAGGCCTTCCTACTTTTCTGTGCGTGCCTCAGTATAGCTTTTTCCTTTTCCCCTTTCTAACTCTTTGGATGCCAGGTAAAATCCTAAGCATGCTTGTCCTGACACACTAGTCTTTCTCATTCTTTCTCGAAGGACCCCTTTCCACCTCCCATGCCATGCAGCTGCTCACAAACTTTTCCTTAGTTCAAAAGGCATGGTTTTCCACCTTCTCCATATCCCTCCTCTTCATAGCTGCTGAGATTTACAGCTTGCTGTGTTGATTTCCTCTCCAGATAATAAAATTATCCTGGCTTCAAAACAAACAAACAAACAAACACACATGCACACACACACACATGCACACATACACACAAATATAAGCCTTTAAAATTCATTCAAAATAAAATTCCAACAGTGGGCATGTCTGGTGGGAGTTGGGACTAAATATCCAGTCACCATGCTCTGCCATCTCCACTCCTGTTTGGCTTATCCCCAACGTGCTTGGCACCCTGCCGCTGTACAGCAAAGGTAGCCAACTTTATAATTGGTGTTACTGTGGCCTAGGTTGGCTTATTTTTAAATTGCCTAACATATTCTGAAAACAAAACGTGCTCATTTTAATTCATTAAGTATGGCAAACCATCAGAATTTTAACTGTAACCAACCAGTTTCTCCAGAAAATTCTAGCAGCATTGCTATAGAATGCATAGGCTTCAGGGAACTTTGCGAAAGTAAGGGGAGGGGGGGGCAAAGGTATAGAAGCCAAAGCAGCACTTAAAGTAGACAGGAATATCTCAGCCACTGTGTCTGTTGCTAAGGGCGACTACAAATTCATATTGAGTAATTTGGGTTACAGTAGTCATTGAAGAGTCTAGACAACATGCATAGGAGCATTAGACAACATAAACTGAAGTTATTTGTGTTACTCCATTGTCAATATTCACTTAATAAGAGACCCTGAAATTTAGAAAAAGTTTTATATATGCACCAGGGTGCAATTTTAATGGATAGAAGATACTGAGTTGTTACTTTCTATAAGTTAGAGTAATTCTTTGGGTAGCAGATTTAATATTTTGTTCAATGACTCTGATATTTTAGAGAAATAGTGTTATTCTTCACTTTCAGCTATTGTATTTGGCCATATATCTTTCCCAGTGGCAAAATTTTGTTTCTCAATTTAGTTTTATTTTTATGGACTACTATTTAGTGGAGGATCAAGAGGCAAACACAAATGTGAAATGAGTAATATAGAAGCATTGGACATCAAAACAGTTATAACCTCTCATATTTACAATCAGAAAGCTGAAAAGATTATTCTCTAGATAATCCAAGTTATATATAATAAAATATCTTACCGATATATAAACTACTCTTAAGCAATCTAGAATAATATTTGAAACCAAGATCAATGGCAATAGCTTATTGTTTGGGGGGGTCTTTGGGACACCCTGACCAACAATTCAAGAGGAGACAACTGACACATGGCACTGGAGTTTTTATTTGCCAACCTATGGCTTTTGGGATGAGCACAATTCCCTGTGTAGGCTAACTCTAATTAAGCTCACATAGATGAGCCTACAAAATGTAGGCTATCCCCTCCCCCAGCCCTGTCTCATCTCTCTTTTCTTCTTGCTCCATCCGTCCCTTTCCTTTCATATCACCTGTGTTTCACTACCTCTTCCTTAGGCTCTTTTGTCCCCATCCTCACTGATGCTTCCTTTCTTGGTATTTTACTTTGTTTTCTGTTGATGCGATAAAACAACTGGGCCAAAAGCAATTTATGGCACCTACAGGTTATAGTCCATCATCATAAAGGCCAACGGCAGCACTCAAGACAAGAACCTGGAGTCGGGAATGGAGCACTAACCACAGAGGAACACTGCTTACCTGTTTGCTTCCCCTGGCTTTTTCTTTTCTTTTTTTTAATTTTTATTTTTATTTATTTATTTTATGTGTATGAGTGTATTGTCTGCATGTAGGTTTGTGCACCAGTGTCGTGCAGTGCCGCAGAGGTAAAAAGGGGGTGTCGGCCACTGTGTGGGTGCTGGGGATCGAACCCTGGTCCTCTGCAAGAGCAATAGGTGCTCTTAACCACTAGGCCATCTCTCCAGCCCCTCCCCTGGCTTTTTCAATTACCTTTCTTTATACAGCTCAGACTTCCAGCTCGCAACTTTATGTTGAGATGCAACCTTAGACGGCTCTAGACCATAGCTTCTATGTACTGACCCTGAGGAAATACTTCCCAGGAGATTTTCCCTCAATGATTATGATCTCTTATTAATCACAACTGATTTTCAACCCCAGATAACCAGTATCCACTGTCCAGGTAAAGCACAGAAAGTTTCACTTCCACAGATTCTTAATTCAAATGTATCACAGGAAAGGCCCTGCCAGAATCTCTGTGCTTTTCTCTGAAATGTCACAGCCATGTCTCTATTGTCTGCCTTGATCTTAGTTCTATCTTCTAAATTCACAAAACAGCTAATCAAGTACTGAGCACTCAGGGAACTTCCAAGCCCAAGGCTTCACAATCCTACTATAATCCTCCAGAAAACAGTATAATCAGGTTTGTCAAGGTAATAGCTCCCTCTTTGGTACCAACTTTGGGTTTATTTGGCTTAAAGGTTGTAGTCTATCGTTAAGGGAAGCCAAGGTAGGAGCTCAAGACAGGAACCTGGAGGCAGGAACTGAAGCAGAGACCATGGGAGAATGCTGATTATTGGCTTGCTTCCTCTGGATTTCTCAGTGACCTTTCTTCTACAGCTTAGGCCCACATGCTCAGGGATTATATTGTGTACAGTAGACTGAGCACTCCCATATCAGTCATCAAAAAGTGTCACACAGACATTCCCACAGGCTAACCTGATAGAAAAAATTTTTAATTGAGGTTACTTCTTCCTAAGTGTGCTAAGTTGACAACTAAGATCAGTCACCAGAACTGGAATCTATATGGACTTTATAGGTACACCAAATTAAACACAAATCTAAAGATCTGATGCTAAGAGCCCCACATGACTGATAATATGCAGTATTTATTTTTCTGAATCTGGGTTACCTCACTAAGAATCTTTTCCAGCTCTATCTATTTGCCCAAAAAATTAATTTTTCTTTATAGCTGAATTAGATTCCCTACATTTCCATTATCCATTCATCAGTTGATGGACATCTAGGTTTTTTCCATGTCCTAGCTATTGTAATTGGGGCAGCTATGAATATGGATGATGATATACTCTTACAGTTGAAAACACCACACATTCTGGTCACATGACATGGAGAAATTGAGTTGGTACTGACCAGGAGTCTTCCTCCCTGCTGGCTTGGTCTCATAGTGCTAGAAGGCTGCTGAGAGAAAAAAATCACCAACAGTCTTACTCAGCTATGAACCCTGTGAATCCCAATAATAACTGGGGTAGCAAGATATGCCCAGGAAAGAAATAGTGCCACAAATGTTCCAGGGGTAGCCATCCACTTTCTGATTGGATTTAAGGCCACTTCATAGGAAGAAATGCATGCCTTATACTGCTAATCTGGCAAGAACCCATGGCTGGGAGATAACAAGGCCAGGTGAAACTACCACAATTATTTTGCTAAATAGGCATAGTATGAAACTTCCCTTTAAGTTCCTACCTCTCTACCTATAGATTAGTGCAACTCTCAGACTGTATCAGAGAAGTTTCTTTGTATGAGTGGATGTTGGTTTACATAGAAACTCTTTTTTTTTTTTTTTCCTTTTGGTCTTTTTCGAGACAGGGTCTCTCTGTAGCCCCAGCTGTCCTGGAACTCACTCTGTAGATCAGGCTGGCCTTGAACTCACAAAGATCTGCCTGCCTCTGCCTCCTGAGTGCTAGGATTAAAGGCGTGTGCCACCACGCCCGGCTTTTAACTGATCAAAGTGTAGAGAGTAAGTGTGGAATGCTCATCCACAAATGAGATACCTATATCACACCCTCTTCCTAGGGCTTAGGGATGAAAGCAGAAGATGAGGTGAAAATACCCATAAGAGCCAGAAGTCAGTGACTTCTGGACATGACAGGACCACTGCACTCATGAACTCACAGCAGCTGTGGCTGCCTGCATAGGACTTAGACAAGATAAAGCTAGTCAACATTCCAGCATAGCATGAGAAGGGGTTCATGGGCCTCCACCCCTAACTGAACACCTATGGAGAGTTGATGGCTTCTGGGGGAGGGAGATTATGTTTTTTTTTTTTAAGGGTGTGGATTCTGGTAGTTCTACCATGTTGCATACCCCAAAGTATATGGATTGAACAAATTAGATTCCATGAGCTAATAGGTAAGGAAAAAAGGAGATATCAATTTGTGTGTGTATGTGGAGGGAGTGCGGATTGGAAGGTAGGGGTGGATCTGGGAAGGGTTAAGGGGAAGAGCTGGAGGCAAGTATAATAAAAATGTATTGTATGAAATCCTTAAAGAACGCTAAGCAGCTGGCCAATAAGGTCAATATTAACACCAGAATAAGCCCAACTAAGCTACAAGAACACATGGAGATGAAGCAACACAATCCTGAATAATGAATAGGTCAGGGAAGAAATAAAGAATGAAATAAAAGTATTCATGAAACTAAATGAAAAAGACAACACAACACAACAAAACCTGTGGGATATTTTAAAAGCAGTCCTAAGAGGAAAATTTATAGCCCTAAGTGCCCACATTAAAAAAAAAACAAACAAAACAGAAAGGGAACAAATAAATGATCTAATACTACAGCTAAAAACATTTGAGAGACAACAACAAATGGATCCTAAACCCGACAGGAAGAAATAACGAAAATCAGAGCAGAAATCAATGAATTAGAAACAAAGAAAACAATACAAAAAAAAAAAAATTCAATGAATACAAAAGCTGATTCTTTGAAAAGATAAACAAGATAGACCTCTAGCTCAGTTAACCAAAAGAAAGAAAGAGCAACTCCAAATTAATAATATTTGTGATGAAAAGGGAAACATCACCACAGGTAAAGAAAATATTCAGACAATCATATGAGAATACTTCAAAAACTCTACTAAATTTGAAAACCTAAGAGAAATGGTTGAGTACCTGGAATCCAGGGAACCAAAAAAGCTTAACCAAGAAGAGATTGACAGTTTAAATGGGCTCATAACACTTGAGGAAATTGAAAATGTAATAAAAACCTCCCAACTAAAACAAACAAACAAACAAACAAACAACAAAAAAAAACCTAGGCCCAGACGGTTTTACAGCAGAATTCTATAAAACATTATTAGAGGTCTTACAACCATTACTACTCAAACTATTCAGAATGATACAGAGGGAAATCCCACACTCCTTCTATAAAGCCAGCATCACTCTAATACCAAAAACAGGCAAAGACACAGCCAAAACAGAAAACTATTGACCCATGTCATTAATGGACACAGATGCTAAAATTCTAAACAAAATACTTGCAAATTGCATACAGACCCACATCAAAAAGATCATCCATCATGACCAAGTTGGATTAATACTAGAGATGCAGGGATGGTTCAACATACATAAATCAATAAATAGCATAAAACACATGAATGGACTGAAACAAAAATCACACAATCATCTCAACTGATGCCACTGACAAAATCCAGCAATCCTTCATAAATAAAATACCTGGGGACAAACCTAACCAAAGACAACAAAGATCTCTACAACAAAAAATTTAAACCCCTGAAGAAGGAGATTGAAGAAGACATCAAAAGATGGAGAACTCTCCCACGCTCATGGATTAGAAAATTAATATAGTAAAAATGTCCACTCTACCCAAATTAATATACAGATTCACTGCAATCCCAATTAAAATCCCCATGAGTTTCTTCACAGACTTGAGGAAAAAATCCTTAATTTCATATGGAAAACAAAAGACCTCAAATAGTTAAAGTAACCCTAAGTGAAAAATGCAATACAGGGGGATTACCTTACCAGACTTTAAGCAATATTATAAGGCTATAGTCATAAAGACAGCCTGGTACTGGAACAAAAACAGACCCATTGACCAAAGGAACAAAATCGAAGATACAAACTTGAGCTCATACAATTTCAGTAACCTCATATTCGGTAAAGGGACCCAAAAAGCTCATTGGAGGAAAGAGCATCTTCAGCAAATGGTGCTGGCAAAACTGGATCACCATATATAGAAGAACAAAAATTTTTTAAAGATTTTTTATTATTATTTATTTTTTTTATGTGCATGAGTGTACTATCTTCATGTAGGTTGGTGCACCCATGTCATGCAATGCCACAGAGGTCAGAATAAGGTATCAGATTCCCCTGGAACTGGAGTCAAAGATGGTTCTCAGCTGCCCTGTGGGTTCTGGGAATCGAACTCTGGTCCTCTGCAAGAGCAGTCAGTGCTCTTAACAGCTGAGCCAACTCTCCAGCCCCAGAAGAACAAAATTAAACCCCTTCTTCTCACCCTGTACAAAAATCAACTCCAAATGGATCAAAGACCTCACCATGAAACCTGAAACTCTGAAAGTGATAGAAGAAAAAGCTGGCAGCAACCTACAAGACAAAGGCATAGGAAAAGTCTTTCTAAATCAGACAGCAGCTGTGCAGGAAATAAGGTCAACAGCTAACAAGTGGGACCTCATCAAACTCAAAAGCTTCTGTATAGGGAAAGAAACAATCAGTAAAGTGAAGAGAAAACCCACAGAGTAGGAGGAAACCTTTACCAGTGATACATCTAACAGAGCATTAACTTCCAGAATATATAAACTCCTCAAAAAACAAAGAAGAAAACAAATGACTCACTCAAAAGATGGAGTAAAGAGCTGAAACAGAGACTTCACCAGTGAAGAAGTAAAAATGGCTGAAAAAATCTCTAAAAGTGTTCAATGTTGTTAATAATTAAGGAAATGCAAATTAAAACCACTCTAAGATATCATTTCACTCCAATAAGACTGGCTAAGATCAAGAAAACAAAAGACACCAAATGCTGGAGAGGTTGTGGGGAAAAGGGAAAACTCATCCACTGATGGGGGGGAATGTAAATTTGTACAACCACTGTGGAAAGCAGTGTGGAGAATGCTTAAAACACTCAAAATGAGCCTACCACCTGAACCAGTCATACCGTAACTCCTGGGTATACCCACAAGACTCATCCTACCACAAAGATACATGAACATCTATGTTTATTGGAGCCATCTTCACAATAGCAAGAACCTGGAAGCAACCCAAATGCCCCTCAACTGAGGAGTGGATAAAAAAATGTGGTACATCTACACTATGGAATTCTATGTAGTGGTAAAGAAAGATGACATCATGAATTTTGCAGGTAAATGGATGGAACTCAAAGCCATTATGCTAAGTGAAGTAACAGAGTCCCTCATTTGTGGATGCAAGTACCAAATCCCCCAATTCAAAGGCAAAATGAGCAGTGTTATATTTCTTTGTATCTGAAAGCAACTGTGATGTTATAATGTGAATATGTTAATGAGCCCTAGAATTAACTTACCACATACTTTCAGACATGGTACTTAGTGTATATGGGTGGAAGGTATATATCCATATTTTACAGTGATATAAAATTAAAGGGAAAAATGTGAACTCCTAAACAGTTTATTCCTGGAGGGCATAATTCTGGTGCATATATGACATTTATATAGGCATATTTTGGAGCAATACAATTGGGAGGGAACCACAACAACATAAGGACTGGGTCAGAGAACAGACTGATATAGTTAAATTCTCCCCAATTTGATAAACCTTTACAGAGAAAAACTTTAAAAGGACTGAGAGAAAGATGCAGGGCACGTATGGCAGAATGCATGCTCTGGGGTGGGGTGGGGGAAGGGAAAGAGGAATATGTCTAAATTGAGCTAAAAATGATGTCTGAAATACACAAAACATCAATATATATTATATTAAAAATTCCTTAAATAATTAATTAAATATTTGTTAAAAAAGTTCTTTTTTGATATAGGAAGTCTTTTCCTACACCTATGTCTTGTAGTCTGCTGCCAAGCTTCTCTTCTATCACCTCCAGAGTTTGAGGTTTCACATTGAGGTCTTTGGTCCATCTGGAGTTGACCTTTGTACAAGGTGAGAGGTAGGGGTTTAATTTCATTCTTCTACAAGTGGTGATCCAGTTTTGCCAACACCACTTGCTGAAGATGCTATCTTTCCTCCATTGTGTCTTCTTGGCCCCCTTGTCAAATATGAGGTGGCTGAAATTGTATGAGCTCAGGTTTGGATCTTCAGTTTTATTCCATTGGTCAACTGGTCTGTTTTTGTGCCAGTACCTGGCTGTTTTTATGACTATAGCCCTGTAGTATAGTTTGATGTCTGGTATAGCAATCCCCCCTGTATTGCTCTTTTCACTCAGGGTTGCTTTGGCTATTCGGGGTCTTTTGTTTTTCCAAATGAAATTGAGGATTTTTTTTTTCTCCCTGAGTCAAGCAAGACTCCACCGTCAGCACCAGCTACACCTCACCTGCCTGGAAATACTGTGCAGCAGAGGCAGCCATGTGCCTGTATATCCCAAATCTAATTGGCTATTGGCTCTCTCCTTGGAGGAATAACCCATGGCTGATGCCACAAGCCTACATCCTCTACAGGTTAGGAGATGTTATAAGCCACAGGAAGACCCTGTCATATTTATCAGGGGGTAAAAATGTAATTCATGGATTAACATATCATCCAAACATATGTGTCTATGCCAAAGTAACCTACCATAACTATTAGTGCTGCTTAAATACCTATATATCGAATTGCTTGTGCTTCATTAGTAGGATCGAAAGGTTACTCCTGAACAAACTGTCAGCCCATGAAAGGAAACAGCCAGAATTGACCAGAATCCAAGTCAACAGCTCCAGAGAGAGAGGACAGTTTTACTTCTCATCCACCTGTGCCCCTTTTCTAAGCCTAGGGAACAATCTGCGGAAGAGGGGGCGTGGTAGAATGTAAAGGCTGCGATTGGGGTGAACGGTGAAACTACAGCGATGTAGTCTGGACACTCATTTGATCAACTTGATTGAACAAACAACCTGTCACCCCCCACTGAATGGTGGGACTGTGGGGGTTTGGGCACAACAGTCTGTAGATTGGTTTTGCACGAAGGATGCTTATACTCATGGATTATCACTTATAGCTAAAAAATGAAAAAAAAAAAACCTGAAAGATGCAGGACAGTTATGGCAGAATACATGATCTGGGAGGGGGGGGGGGTGGGGGGGAAGGGAAAGGGAAATATGCCTGATCTGAATTGGAAAATGATGTACGAAATGCACAAACCATCAATAAAAATTAAATTAAAAAAAAAAGTTCTTTTTTGTTTGAAGTACCTTCTTGATGGATATTGATATGGAGGAGGTTCTCTGAACTTTGTCAATGACTCCTACCTTAAACCTAAAGTCACTGTGTCTCAGATTCCAGCATTTTGTCATAAGGAAAAGATAACTCCATGAGGTCCAGAAGTATTTGGATATCAGTTCTTCCCATATGAGTTGTGGGTTTCTTAGATATTGATCTCATCATTCCTGAGGAGCAGGTGGGTGATCCAAAAAGCCCAAAGCTTACTCTATTTTGGTTTGGCAGTGATTGTCTTTGAACCAGCTACATTCCAGTATCACCATTACCAAGCAGTACTATTAGATGACTTGTAACTCAATGCAAAGGTGATTTTTGTAGCCCATCCTAAAGAGATGGCATTGCAAAACTGTAGCGACCAATACAATTCTACTTACTACATTTTAATTGAACTTCAGCCTTGCCTGGAATTCTATCAAGAGAAAACTGAGAAAACATGCATGGACTGGACCCTAACACAGGGCAGTAGAAGAATTATTTCACAAAGAATAAAAACTTAGAAGTGACCTAACCCAGCCTGGAATACTACAGAAAAATGCAAAGAGCAAGAAGGATTTGCAGTCACCAGGAGCAGTTATACACCGTGCTCCAGTGCAGCTTTTGCATATGTTGTGATATCTAATTGGTTTTAAGTAGACTCTGGGTCAAAATCTGTAGGCTACAATTCTGAGTATAGGAGGTGGCAAAGGGAAAGGAAGTGGAAAATTCAGTAAGCTAACTAACAGCTAGACACTGGTGGGATTCTGTCTCTTTTATCTGACACTGTACTGTGACATGGGAAAATCAAGAGTGTGGAACTTGCTAGATAAGGCCGCAAACATCCTTTATGCTTCCAAGCCAAGCATCATTCCTTTTGCTGCCAGTGTCCTATTTACATTGACTATCCAGCACTTTCAGAACAATGCCATATATCATACAGACTTTAAAAGCAATGTTTGTGCTGCAGTTCCTACAGGTGCTGAAGGAAAAAGCAGTTTCTGTTGTCTTAGATAGGCAGGGCTTTAGGCTACAGTTTGAGAAATTAAATGTTCAAGGCCTTTAGTGCTTCCAGTTCTATTTGGAAGAAGACACAGACCTGGCATTTGGAAAGCATTTGCTCTCCATTAAACTTACTGAACCCTGACAAACCAGAGAGGCCAAGAATTAGTCTGCCACCGGCCATGGCTGGGCTTTCCAAAACCGATAACGACAATGAAAACAATAACACTGCCATTTATAATCTTCAATGTGATCCTGTCAGATTTTAACCCCAAAGAACTTCACCATCTGAAAACAAGCTCAAGTTTTGTTTTTCTGAAAAAGTAGAAAATCTTTGACCAGAATCTTTTTTTTTTATTGTTTCTTGCTTACAACTGTTCTTGTAGCCACAAAACAAAATATGAACATGTCTCTATCTCACACTGATTCTTGGTGATGTTTAACAAAACATATTCAAGGACTTTAAGAGGAAGTGGTCATGTGGTTAGACTTGGTGATTTACTCCCCCGAACTATTAACTCAGTGAAATGATACCTATCCAGGTTCTCATGCTTTGATTGCATCCAATATTTACTCATTATCATAAACAACACAATTTAGTGGTAAAGGGATTTTCCTATTCTCTGGCATAAGCAACAATCAAGGTTATGTTAGAATGTTTATCTGATCTGTACTAGTAATACTGATTCTCTTTTGGGGAGTGGAAAACACAATTTAGATATTTTGAAATTAAATGGAGAATTCCTCATTCTACTGCTACATTTTTCAAAACAAATTGACAATTCAAATCATGTTTCATTGCTTGAGTATCAAAATCTCTCTCCCTGCTTCAACATTTACAGCATTAATTCTCACCATAACCACAGTCAATCAAGCCCCCTCTTGAAGGTTGGAAAGACAATATAAATAACAATAGTCTCAACTACCAGCAATGAATGCAGGCAGACTGTGAGGTCAAGAGAAAGATAGATATTCCCTAACTCTCTTCAAGATATTTCAGCCTCTAATGCTCAAGGCTGTTTAAGCATTTGCTAAGCAGGAGGCTTCTATGTTCCCTCTTTCTTACGGACTTCAAGTTGGTAGATAAATTAGAAGTGGGCCAGCCAAAAGCAGACGGATAAAGGGAAAAACAAAAACGTAGACAATCATCCAGTAAATAATGGAGTTTTCTGAGCCAGGAATCACCTTGGCAAATGCTACCTTGGAGACTGTAATTCTTCAGGGGAGGCTGCCAACTGCAGACTCAGTCAGCTACAAATCACATCCTTGGAGTGGAAATCCCAACTGCTATGCTTTACTCTCCTACCAGTGCTTCAGTTTTTCCAAACTTTTTTTCCCCTCTCTCTGGTTGCCCAGACCAATCCATGCGCTTATTGGCATGCTATGAAACATGGAAACAATTAGAGACCACAATGTGGGACAGGAGAAGGGTTTGCTACAGAATCAGTGAACTACGCAGAACTTGAGAGGACTTGGCAAGTCTAATGGAAACTGGAATAAAACCCATGGTATCTTTTATCACCACACATTCTACAGTGGCTTTAACTTGATCTCTGTGTTTCAGGCAACATTCATTTCAAAACCACCAGCCTGTAGACTTATTTTTTTGTTTTGTTTCTTTATAATACTGTAGTGAAACACATATAAAGTAGTCAATTTCTGCCTTTATATTTATGGTTGGTATGATGGTAAATTTTAATTGTCGATTTGACACAACTTAGGAGCACACAGAAAGAGAGTCTTTAAGAGGGGTTGCCTAGATCAGCTCGGCCTGTGAGCATGTCTGTGGGAGACTATTTTGATTACATTAATTGAAGTGGGAAGATCAGCACCATTCACAGGCAAGGAATCCTGACTGTGAAGAGGGGAAAGAGAGCTAAGTAAAGACATGCATTTCTTCTGCTTTTGACTATGATTGTAATGTTCTTACTACTTTGAATCTTCAAGGTTCTTCATGTTCTTGCCACTTTGAGTGCCACCCCCCCCAAGGATGGAGCTAAAATAAACCTTTTATGCCCTAGGTTGTCTTAGGAAATGAAACTACTGTGACAGTTGTTAGCAGCATACCCACAAAATGTAAACAGCCTTATTAAAGGAGTAAGATTCTTTCAAGGCCAGAATTGACAGAGAGTCAATATACATGAATTCCAAAGAACTTAGGTTTTCAACTTGAGCAACTTCAATCTTAAACAGCATTTTCCACTTGTAAGGTCTTCTTTAGTCTTCAGATGCTAAGAATGTGAAGCTTCTGCTACTTGTGAACCCAGCAGCTTTCGTATTAGCAAGCTGTCTTAACTCTGCAGGTTAGAATACTGCTGGTAAACCTCAGGCCCCAGTGACTGTCAGCTAGACCCAGACAAAACAGACCAGTTCTCAGAGGAGGACTTCTTGGCATCAGAAAGTAAATAAGTAAAGGGTACAGGGAAAGAATGCAAAACTGAAACCAAAGCACATGTGGCATACAATATCTTTAGTGACAATTATCAATATTATGGTCCACATTTGTATTGCTCAATTTTCATACCGTTTTGGAGTAGGGCTGCACTCAATGCAGCAACTAGATGAAAATGTCCTTTCCTGGTCTATTTGCAGAGGAATTAATAAATTTATTGTGTCAGGATCTGAATTCTAGAGAACATGTTCTGGGGGAAACAAGCACAAAAGACCCTGTGATCTGAGCTCCTCCTCTCCTTGACCCAGATACATGGAGGAGCCACTGGGAACAGTGAGTGGAATGTACCACATGCAGTGACTGCAAGGTTGTTTCAGATTCACTATCTACCACAGAAAAACACGCATTTCATTTGGGAACAAAAGGTGTGTTATTTAGAAGCCAGCTTTGAAGTTCTAATGGTAAAGCCAACAAACTCCAAACCAAACAATAGTTGACACTCACAGAGCTACATTTTTGAGTCCCATAATTTATTCAACACCCACAATAAATAACCTTTCCCTCTAAGCCAAAATAGAAAGGAGACTTTGAGGACCCAATTCATGTGCTCACTGACATGAACCTACTAGGACTGACTACAGTTGAGAACTGGGCAAATATTTTGATGGCAAAGTACTCCCGCTTTAGAGTCATTAGGAACTGTTCGTAGTGACAGCTTTCTCTCTGATGGTGCCCCCTCCTATGTGTAATGACCATCTTTTCTTTCTTTGCTCTCTATTCCCCACCCTAAATATGCAGCCAATAGTTATTCTAATTCACAAACATTTTAATGAGGCAGGGAAACTTATGGAGGCATGGGAAAGGAGAGGAGCCCCTCGCCCCTCGCCCCTCACCCCTGGGTCTGCATGGAGCTGCTCATATGCTGACAACCAAGAATCTCAGTACAACTGACATCTGCTGTGAAGTTCGCTGATTTCAAATTTAAATGTCCATCAGCAATGATCCATACCTAAGCTTTAAGTGTGTGTGGTCTTTTTCTTTTCCCGGCTGTAGGCATCTTACCAGAAACCCCATTTATAGTAAAAGTTATATCTTAATCTCTTTGTACAAGTCTTGAAGTCCAAGGTTTTATTTTTTTTCAATTTATAATCCCATCTAGGCATCTATCGAGCCACCCTATAATCTCACCTATAAGTAAAGGGCAGGGGATAAACGAGAGTTTCTTGGTTTATTGAGTTGCAGCTTGAGAACCACCAACGTGCCATGCAAGGCTACTGCTGAGACACTTCCGAGAAACTCTCCTATTAGAAGCCCATATATATCTACATGTGAGTGTTTCTCATTGACCTTTCTATTAACTCTGTTCATGAATCTGGTAAAAGATGTCATTTAATAAACGTCTACTCTGCTTCATACTGGATCATTCTCAAATTGTTTTCTTTGCCTGAATCTAGACCCCTAAAAGACAGGGCTTTCCTGATGGACTGCAAATGACATTAACACAAATGCATACAATGCATTTTTTATGTAACATGGAGTTGAATATTACTGAAAATCTGAGCCTTTATTTAAATAATGAAGTTTCAAGCATCAGGCCTTAGATAATAAAACTATCAAGACCACTTTTCTTTAGGAGGGAGACTACAGGCAATTCCTCAGTGAACCGCACTGGTTCAATGTTTGCTTAGATGTTGGCTGCTGAGAATCAAGTTCTTCTGTCAACGCACAGAGCTTACAACATTTCTAAAATATGGAGCTATATATCTCAGTAACAACTAACCAATACTTTTGTAACATTATTTTTATAGTGAAATTTAATGTAAGTTTTCTTCTTGCTACTTTTGATGAGAGAACAACTGGACAGGGAAAAGAGCTGTAGGGAGGAGGAAGATGGAAGAACAGAGATCATTTGAGCTAGCAGTGCTTTGTTAAATGTGTCCATGACATTTGGACCTTCTTCCAAAATGTGTTGGAATGGGAAAGGGCTCTCGATGTTGGGGGTCAGGACTCATTTGTCCTGTCAGACTGATGGTGATTGAGACTGCTGCCCAACTGCCTACTGGCTAATGCTGGTCATCATAAGCTTGGGTACATGCTGAACCAACACAGAATTAAAAAAAAATCACAGGACAGCAATTTAATTGCCCTCCTTAGGCTATTTAACAAAGGAGACCGCCAACTCGCAAGAGCAAAGAGTAATTAATGAAGGGAGCAAACAAAGGTTCATTTAGCAACTTCCAAATAAGTTCCTCTGTCTGAAGGAGGAAGAAAGGTAGCCTGCAACAGAAAGATAAACTGCAGGTATTTAAGTCACAATGCCTTCTGCCAAGGCCTGCTCATTACCATCAGATGTCATGGGGTGGTGGGGCCAGTGTGAGCTAACTTTATTATTAGAAACAATTAGGGAGAAAAGGGACAGAATTTCATTTGATTATTTCAAAACAAGTTTCTGTGCATAGTTTAATGAAGGCCTGCAGTGTCAAGATAAAATGTGTGTTTTACTGAAAACAGCTACTGCTTGTTACTAGCTAGTATCTCTAGGCACAGCAGACCCGGTAGGATAGATTTACATGCATACTGTAATGTAATAGTTCAGTGGTCTCATCTTCATAGGAGTGTTTCAAGGCAGTGTGGCCTGATGAAGAAGGATGGGTGGTCTGGAGCTAGAAGGCTGGTCTACAATTATCTTTGACCTTATAGACTGAGAGAACTTCACTGACCTTTCATAATTTTCTGGTCCTTAGTTTACTTCTAGGATCTTTGTGAGTTCAAGGCCAGCCTGGTCTACAGAGTGAGTTCCAGGACAGCTGGGGCTACAGGGAGACCCTGTCTCGAAAAGACCAAAAAAAAAAACAGAGATGGCAGAAGCAATCATCCTATGAGGCTTTAATGGAATGTCAGTACTCTCAATAACCTGAGTCATTAATTATAATCATTAACTAATATCTATCTATACATGGATCATTTGGGTTGGGGTGCTCTAGGGGTTGAATATAAATTAATAATGGATCCATTTTGTATCCTTTAATTGGGTTTTGCATGTAAAACATGAAACAAATATTTGGTTTCAGAGTCATAGACATTTCTGTATAAAATTC
Source organism: Rhizomys pruinosus (assembly GCA_009823505.1). Classification (NCBI taxonomy): domain Eukaryota; kingdom Metazoa; phylum Chordata; class Mammalia; order Rodentia; family Spalacidae; genus Rhizomys; species Rhizomys pruinosus. The sequence goes on along the minus strand of VZQC01004060.1, from coordinate 1,877,146 downwards.
ATTTTAGATGATATTTCAACCTCTCTCTGGAATTCAGGCATTTGAAAGGATCCCTCTGCTTTCTAGGGTTGCTAAACAAGCTCCGTACGAGAACACTGTATTTCCCACTTCTAAGGCAGCAGTTGTGGCTTTTGAATATTTTCCTATATGTGAGCTTTGCCCTTAAAAATTATCTGGGCAGCCTTGAACTCTGTGTGATCTATATACAGTGAGGCAAAGGGACATTGCCGTGTACTGAACTTGGAAGAACACATAGATTCTCATCTGTCACAGTAAGTGGGGAATTCAGCTTTGGCCTCTGTGTATGCTTGAAGACCAAGAAAGAGACCCTTAACTCTGGTCTCAAATTCAGCTCTGAAAGTCCTCAGCTTTCAATGAAGTGTGTGCAGTTTTCAGAGCTCTCCTTTGTTAAATTCTCAAGGTTAAAGCTTGATTTTCCTCAGCTGTCTATGGAATTTGCTGATTCAGTGGGGAATAGGGCACATTGCTTATATATTATGTTTAGTTTTGCAAATCAACAGCATTTAACTAAAGCACCATAATATTGGACCCATATGATGGCTGAAAATCTGTTCTTGGGCTTAACAAGCAATGACTTGCTATTAAAATCTATCCATTTTAGAAAAGTCTAAATTAGCAAAATGCCCTCTACACATTTACATGTTTTTTTTTTTTTCTCAGCCATGTGTTAAGCTGTATCATTTTTTGGCTGCAAAGAATTAATTTATGCAAACTTGAGTAATTTAAGTATGAGGCTTTTTCACAGAATTTATATTTCATATTGCATAATGAAAAAGAAAAACGTGAAAATGTGGGAAGAACATCTGGATTCTTCCCGGAGCCAGTGGGGTTTTGTTCACGTCAATTTTAGGAAGAGGGTCAAGTTAATATTTATTTTCTGTAACCAAACTGTCTATGTCCTTGAATGCTACTTTTCTTTTCCTTTTAGTAATCACAACCATGCTAATGAAAGAATTTCCTTTTTGAGAGATTTGGAAGGCTTATTTTTCTGTTTGTTTTTAGGGATAGGATCTGCCTATACATATCTATCTGCTAAATGCTGAGATTAAGGGTGTCACCTACTTTACTCATTCTTTCCCAGGATTAGAACATAGTTTAATCAGAGGTTTGAACATCCATTCACAATGAACGATTGTTAAAAAAGTGAAAACTTAGGGAAAGTTTAGCTTCTGAACGGAACAAAATGTGCAGCATGACAACCATGGAAGGAATATTTTGAAGAAGTAGATATGCACCCTTACCCGGGATCTTTCTTCTAATTTTGTCATCATGACAACTGTGGCACTCCGTTGCTCCCAGATCATCCTCCAAAAGTCCCCAAATGTTTCTGGAAGAGAGCCTTGTGTTGCAATATAGGCATTTTGTTTCCTATAACCATCTATGTAGTTTGCATTCACATAGTCACTTCCTGGGATACCTGTAGAACAAAGAACATTATTTGGGCAGGTGGAAAGCACAGCATAAATAGTCTGATGCTGACCATTACCACTATTCCATACTCGGCTACAGGAACATTAATAAATCAAAGTTTGAGTTTTAAGTCACATTAAGACTACCTATTATCAGGGCATTGTGTTAAAATTTGCGACATCCAAGGTATTGTGCCTTTATAATATGAGTACATCAGCAAAGAGACCAAAACAAACTAAAAACAACAGATGAAGCTGGGATGGCAGTGCATGCCTTTATTCTAAGAACTCAGGAGGCAGAGGTCAGTGGATTTTGTGAGTTCAAAGCCAGCTTGTCTATAGAGATAGTTCCAAGATGGCCAGAAACTCTCCACAAAGTGACAGCCTATCTGAAAATGAAACAAAACAAGTAAACCAAACCCCAAACAACAGCTACCAAACCCCCAAAACAGATGTCCTGTGGAACTATTTGTTTTTCTCACAGGTTCTCTATTTTTTCTCTTGAATCCACAAAAATTATTTTGCAAAGGTCAATAAATAATGCAATAATATTCTTCACTTCTCTTTTTCACCATTTCCAGACAAAAATTAAATAAATGAATGCCTGAGTCTCACCATATGGTATAAAGTGGATCATAACCTAGTAATAAATTACTCATTGCAGACTTAGCTGCTGCTAACTCATCGATAAATTCATTCAGTCATCACAAGAACCATTTGAATGAATTCCTGCCATGATGATCTTTTGAAAAAGGAGGAAAGAAAAACTGAGTTGCTTAAATTGATGATGAACAGGTTTAATCCTCAGTGGTCTGTCTGCTTTGCCTGTGACTTAACCTCTGGAAAGTACAGCTTCTCATTTTAAACTCACAGCTTTGCCCTCAGAAGCAGCACATGAACCTCTCCATAGATTATGACAATTGCCTTCTCACTGACTGTGTCACTTTCTCCTTTGTCTTTTCTAGTAGATTCCCCAATAGGCAGAACACCATTTTCAAAAAGGATATCTCAGACACTGTGTCTTCTACAAACCAACAGTGCTTTGCCATTATACTTCAAATAAAATCCAAACCTTTATCTAAAGAGCACTGTACTTTTCTGATCTCCTCTCAGTCTTCTAGTCTCCAGACAAGGCCTCCATTCAGAGCTGCCCTTAGTTCCTAGGTCACCTGGATATTCTTTATATTGCTATCTACTGCAGGTTGTCATATGCTAAACTGTTTTTTTAACTTTTTATTGTGTATTTTGACCATAATCCCATATGTATTTATAAGTTATTCCTAACAAAAGGAATAAATAATTTTCCCAATTCCAATACTTAATAAATAGCAGAGCTGTTCTTTGCTGCAGAGATTCTGACTTAAAGTCCAATTTTCCATTACCACAATACTGTATGAGAGATTGAAGCAAATGTGAGTTTCTTCAAAGGACAGTGACCACAGTGATTAAGAAAATCAAAACTATTCCATTAAAAAAGGAATATATATATATATATATATATATATATATTACAGAGGGAAAGGAAAACTGAGGAGATGAGGATAAGTAGTAACTGCTAGAATAAGAAGAGGTTTAACTGACTGTGAGACACATAGTTACAATAGCTCTGAAGGATGTAAACCACAGAGAGAGGAATTGCATTTTCAAATACTCAGAATTAGAGGGGCAGTAGGTTTCCTAGAGTTAATGAGTTCCCTTCTCTGATAAACAACAAAGACTTGACAGGGATATCAGCATGGTATGGAAGGAAACACTCAAAGATATGGATTATCCCTTCTGATCCTAGGAAAAGCAGTGCCCTGGAGTTACAGGAAAAAAAAAAATTTATTTATTGGAACATATGCCCCAAACTAAACTTGTTAGATTTCCCTGATTGCCACTTGTAATTACTTTTACTGCTTTTCGGATTCCAGTTGTAAAACTGATCCTCCCAAGAAAAGTAATGAAATGCAGATGGAAGGGACTGCAACACAGGATGAGCACATGATATGGGACACCACCACCATTAGATGAAATACCCTTTGAGCTGAAATTGAAATGCACGGTTGGTTGGAACACTATTCATCTATTAGGCTACTCAAGAAGCAGGCAGGGTTCTGGCACCCTTCACTGATAAAGATTCAGTTTCTCCCACCAATTTACTACAGATAAAAAGGACAGCTTAAATATCAACCTCAGATGACATCTCACATGTCCATAACTCAGGCCTGAGCCACAAATGAATATAATTTTAAACAGGAAAAGACCCACTTTTCATATTTTACTTCGGAAATTAACAATACTAAGGATTTGATGGATAAGACTCTGGCTAAGGGCTACACTAAGCTGCCAATAACATAGATTTTTTTTTTTCAATAAAGTTCAGAATGGAAAAACTTGGGTTATATGCTTCAAAAAATGCACCAAGGCATAAAGCCATTTCCATTTATCAAGGATGACAAATGTGCCTCAAAAAGTGCATTGGGGGGACATGAAAGATGCCTGTGAGGTTCCACTCTAGAGGAATGGGGTCAGATTATCCAATTCTCTTTGCATAGTTTGTTTACCAGTTGTTAGGCAGTGAATTACTTTTTAAAAACATGATGCTCAAGTTTGTATAATAAAAATTTGGGGGACATATTGTTAACTGAATAATTATTATAGTTCCTAGGGATAAGAGTAAAACATTTCTGCATGAAGATCACCAATCAGTTGAGATTGTGATACAGGATTAGGACAAATTAGCAGATGTTTTTATTTATCAGAATCAAGAAGATCTCTTTCAATAGTCTAAAATCAGTGCTTTTGCTTAATTTGGTATAGAAAGAAGTCATTAAAATGACAGGACCAAGAGAAAGTTCTTGCCTTGAGCTAGTCAGGGACAAAATCTTCCGACAAATTGATCCTGCTGCAACAACAGTCTTGCAATCAGTTGGTGGTTTGTTTTTTTCTTTCTTTTTTGGTTTGATTTCTGTTTTTGTTTTTAGTCTCACTATGTTGCCCTGTCTGTCCTACAACTTGTTATGTAGACCAAGCTGGCTTCCCACTCATAGAGAATCACCTGTCTCTGCCTCTTTAGTGCTGGGTCAAAAGTGTGGACCCCTACACCAGGCTCATAGTTAGTTCTTTTCAATATCATCATTTAAGAATAGGTTACTTGTTTTTTTCCCATGGCTTTAGTGCTGTTATAAAAATGAGTAGAATTTTAGGACTTCTTCTGTACTGTTAGGTGTGCATTATAATCAGTAGTAATATAACCAGTTCCAATGTTGAAAATGATGGTTTCATTCTGGTCTTAGGCATGAGAAAAATAAGCCTAGAGACTCTGACTTCCCATTATGCCCACACAGTCCAGTCATGGGTTAGTGTGTATTTCAATAGGGGATACACTCTTCTTTCTTGAAGCACTTAGTTACTCCCATGCTCAGGATTAAGCCTGTGTGCTCTGAGCTCTGCATCTAGTTCTGTAAATGCAGACCTTTAAAACAAGAAAGGGAATGTTTGGCAGACCTGTACTTCGGTATTCTTTGTGTACAGCAGACAATTAGCAAGTACCTATTCAAGCAGATTGAGACATATTTTAGGCTCTTGTTTTATTTGCTGGTAGTTTCAAGTTATAGTTTAAGGTAGAAAAATGGACTCTACACACTACTATTCTCCCAATGGTCTGCAAAGTTTTGGAAAACTGTGAGTTCTAGTGTACAGACAATGGCTCTTTGCTTCATCTAGGCAAGAGATGAAGGGGAGGGCCTCATAGAATCATTTTTGCATGTGTTTTAATACTACCATAAGAAAGAAATTGTAAGACAGGAGAAGTTATTTGATTCAAAAGACTATGAAGATGGACACCTAATTACTTAGGGATGATTGAAAACCTTGAAAGCATACTGCAATGTCAAGGAATATGCTGAGCTAATTGTTATAGCAGGGATAAAATGAAATCGCTCATCCCTATTAATCTGAGCAGAACTAATTGGGCTATAGGCCCCCAAACAAAAATAAAACTCAACTTGCTGTGGATTGGAAGGCTTTGATCAGAAGATAATTTGACCTGAAAGATTTGACCATGTTTAAAGAGTGTTTGCATTTATGAATGCTCTATCATAAAACCTTCTGCCTTGAAATTGCATGAAAAAGTAGTATAAAGACTATTTTGTCAATGCAAAATTAAATACCCACAAGAGGAAGGTTCACGCTTTTGGAAAACCCTGTATTTTAGAATCATGGGCTAATGCTAAGCATGTGGAAAGAATTTTGAACAGTTCATCAGGAAGTTTTTGGTCATTCAACCCATTTAGACAATGACGGCTCAGCTGCTAAGCAAGGTGTGCTGGACAAGTTGGTTCCTCCAGGTCCTTCTAACCTCTAAATTAAGATGTCGGAAATTTTTAAATTTCTTGGATTCAGAAATTTTTGCAAATTGTTTTAAGAAAAACAGAAGTGTGAGTCCCTTAGACCAGGTAGGGACAACTCTGAAGCTCCTGCACTTATTGCTTCAACTTTCAGCATAGTGAGAAGAGACTGATACAGGGAAACAATTCAAATCTTGACTAGAAGCTGGTATGGATAGAAACAAAATAGTGAAACAAAGAGTGTGGAAAGAGGCTAGTAAGTGTCTGTTCCTGGGAAGCAACTCTCCCTTTAGTGGAGGGGGATCTGGTTGGAAGGAAGGAGGAGAGAGAAGCTATAGACTGGTAAACTGTCACTGCTAGCTTAGGTGCACAGGGGACAATATTGCCCAGTAACTCCTTGTGTTACAACCCATGGCATGGCTCCCAACCTGGAACATTCATGTCTTTCACATCTACAAATATTTGATGAAGTAAAGCTCAAGTCCAAAATGACTGTTCTTTGGTAAACTAATTCATTCCCTTTTGTGAGACAGAGGAACTCAAGAACCTACACAATATGAAAGCTACCTTTTATCTGGTTAATCTTGTCCCCTCCTCCATTCCAATACACATAGAAACCACAATTCCCAACAATAGTGAATTGTTGGTTAAGGCCTGGACTGTAATTTTTACAACAAATAGTACAGAAAAGAATTTACACAAGGACACTATTTAAACTAGAAATCAGAAAAGCAAAAGTAGAGAATAATTTACAAGTAAATTTATTTAATTAAAAAGACACAAGGTTTTGAGGAAATGACTTCTAGATTAATGACTTTTACTCAACCTTGCACTAAAAGCAAACTGTTTAAAATGCAAATAAGCTCACTGAGCCATGTACTCTTATGACCTGAGCACTTGATTTTGATCCCTCTGGGACCACCCTTTGCCCCCACCCAAGACAATGGATGAATGTGGGTATGCTTGAATTAGCATATACAGTCTTGGAAGCAGCACATTCTTATTTGTGTCCTAACTGAAAGCATGAGAATAAATATTATGTGTATGAGCTATTTTAGGCCTAGAGATCAAAGGACAAGAGTCTCTAAGACAAGGGTGGATCCATGCTTGTAGTTCCCCAACTGATGCTGGATACAATGTTTAGAATAAAAGTGTGGGTCAGAAGTGGCTCGGGAGCAGAGTTCAGTGAAGAATCTAAAGGAACAAACTGGGAGTTGGGGTTCACTCTTGGCTATTAATACTTAATGCTGAATCAGGCCGACTCGTCATTCTGATACAACCAGTGTGGTCTTCCTTTCCTTTTCCTTGTATAATGGAAACTACCCATGGCTGCTTCTGAATTGGCAAAGTCAAGGAGTGGCTTTGCAAGGCAGGAGAGAAAAGAATTTCTTGGAAAGACAAAGAGTCACAATATTCCTTGAGGCAACTGTAATTTGGCCATTTATCTTTGTTTCTGCAGAATGCATACTTTTTTTTTTTTTTCAAAAAAAACATTCTGTGCTCTCCACAGCTGCCCATCTTTCAGAGAGCTATTGGGAGAATGGAGAGCATTCAAAGCACATGTGAACCCAGCAGGGAGTGCCTCCCTGCTCTGTGTCCTCCTCTGTTTTGCCTTCTGTCCACCTCTGTACAGCCAAGGCAGGTGAGCTTTGAGAATGCTCCTAGGAAAGGAGATGGAGTCTACTCCACACAGTAAGATCCATCACACAGCATGGAGAAATCAACAGTACTTATGCTAGAGGAACTCAGTACTTGCTAGGGAGCACATTGCCCAGGAATAAAGCAGACTGTAGGTCACTTCCACATAAGGTCTTAGCCATATCTCAGAATTATAACTCATACTAATATGAATGTGGTTATTCTAAAGCTTCATCTAGTAATGATCATCTAGTAATAATTTCGTCAAAACCTCGCATGAGGTATGCCTGTAGGAGGTGTGTCTATGATAAAACCCCCAGTGCCTTGGTCTTTCATCACAAATATTTAAACATTATTTGTATAGCATCCTCAAGCCAATATTCTTCGTGGGAGTCAAGTGAATGAAGGCATTTGAGTTTTCTAAAATGCCACATGAATAAACACACCCACTCATTCTTAAATGCTGTATTGATGGAAAGTAATTCCAGCCATGGGGTCTCCTTTCCAAAGTCTATACTAAAACAATAATAGAGCAATGAAATTATTTTGAATCCTTCCTCAGCAATCTGTATCCCCCACCTCTAATGATACAGCCATACAGCTGTGGCACAGAGGACATGGGTTCTCTACATGTTCAGAATACTGAAGTATAAGCTCATGAACTCTATTCTCCTTATATATCTAATAAAAATGTTAATATCCCAATAATTGAGTATGACTATAGACATATAATAAACCCATGACCAGGGCTTTTTCACTTAGTTTTTAATTAGCTTCCTGAAGAAAAAATATAAACCAAAGAAACAAGCAGCACACACAGCGATTACACAGATGCTGCTTCTCTTTTCCAGGTTATCAGTTGATAAAGGATCTGAGGGGTGACATGTCCACTCAACTTGTTCAGTACCATGCAGGAGAAATGTGTGATCCAAATAGCGGCAATTAAATAGCTTTTACTAAGGGTAAGAAACTGTGAAACTGGTCCAGGTTTCTAAGGCTAAATCTCATTTTGCTTGCTGCTTAACACAAATTAAGCTATTAAAAATGTCTGTTCAATGCTCTTCCAAAAGAGACATGCTTTTATGTATTAAAATTAAGATAAAAGGATCAAAGTGTTTCTCACTTGTATACAATTAACTTGAAAAGTGAAAGACAGAAAATGCTAAAGGAACTATGCTGTTTGCCTAAATCAACAACTATGAACATTGTTAGAAAAATGAGTTAGCATCAATGCATAATTGGATGGGATTTATAAAAATAGATTTTCAAAAAAATAGTCAACAAATTTCTTTTGGTTCTTAAAATAGACATCAAGAGCTAACTAAGCCCTTTACTAGGTGCCAACAGATCACTCCTTAGGATAGAAAGCACTAAAAGGAGGGGGAAAAGATATTTATTGAAGTCATATGTGAAAAAACACTTGAAGACAATCAAAATGATGCTTTCCCGAGGCAAATATTTTAGCTCTTTGATGTCAGAGATATAGTTAAATTCTGCCCAAAGCAATAAACCTTTGCAGAGAAAAACTTTAAAAAGAATGAGAGAAAGAAGCAGGACATGTATGGCAGAATGCATGATCTGGGGTGGGGTGGGAAGAAGGGAAAGGGGAATATGTCTAAATTGAACTGAAAAATGATGTCTGAAATACACAACACATCAAAAAGTATTATATATTGGGGCTGGAGAGATGGCCTAGCGGTTAAGAGTGCCGACCGCTCTTGCAGAGGACCCGGGTTCGATCCCCAGCACCCACATGGCGGCTGAGAACCGTCTGTAACTCCAATTCCAGGAGAACTCCAGTTCCAGGGGATTCCGAGACCCTCTTCTGACATCCGCGGCATTGCACGACACGGGTGCACAGACCTACATGCAAAAACAGTACATTCATACACATAAATAAATAAAATTAAATAAAAAAAATTATTAAAAAACAAAAAATATTATATTAAAAACAATGCTTTTATATATTGACTGTGCATCCACTCCATCTCAGCAAGGGAATCAAATGAAATTGGAAAACATGCTCATGGGTGTTGACAGTAGCCTTCAATAAATTGGTACAGGCTTAACTGTAGAAGGGAGGCCAAGTAGTACAGCAATGCTGGCCACAGCTCAATGGAGGACTCACAGAGGACTGCCCCTGATTGCTGGTCTTCATCTTTTTTTTTGGTCTTTTCGAGACAGGGTCTCCCTGTAGCCCCAGCTGTCCTGGAACTCACTCTGTAGACCAGGCTGGCCTTGAACTCACAAAGATCTGCCTGCCTCTGCCTCCCAAGTGCTAGGATTAAAGGTGTGCGCCACCTATTGTTTTTAATCAGATTTATTTTAGGAGTGGTTGATTTCTCAGCTGTTTCCCATTTGGGATCTTATCACCGAATCCTTGTGTAAATCAAAGTGGGTAACTGGTCAGATAACATAATACCACAATGACCGATATTGCTATAGATATAGCTTGAAGTATATGTCTTTATTTTCCTCAGTTCTAAGATTTAGAAGAAAATAAATCTCTTTTTTTGAAGTACATTAAACATATATCAACTTGCTATGTAATTTAGGAATGTGAAGTTGGGAGATCTCTCAAGGCCACCTGAAGCGCAGCTCTCTTCACAATAGCAAGGAGCTGGAACCAACCCAAATGCCCCTCAACTGATGAGTGGATAGAGAAAATGTGGTACATCTACACAATGGAGTTCTATGCAGCAGTAAAGAAATATGACATTGGGGCTGGAGAAATGGCCTAGCAGTTAAGAGCGCTGACTGCTCTTGCAGAGGACCCAGGTTCAATCCCCAGCACCCACATGGTGGCTGAGAACCGTCTGAAACTCCAATTACAGGAGAACTCCAGTTCCAGGGGAATCCGACACCTTTTTCTAACCTCCGCGGCATTGCACAACACGGGTGCACAGACCTGTATGCAGACAGTACATTCATACACATAGAGAAAAATAAATAAAAGAAAATAAAAAAATAAAAAAGAGGTTTAATCAATAAAATTCAGAAAAAAAAGAAAAAAAAAAAGAAAGATGACATCATGAGCTTTGCAGGAAAATGGCTGGAGCTAGAAGACATCATGCTGAGTGAAGTAACACAGTCCCAGAAAAACAAACGACGAATGGTATTCCTCATCTGTGGATGCTAGTGCCAATTACCCAATTGTAAGTATTTCTTGTGCACGGCCCCTTGAGTTTTTGCCCAAGCAGTTGAGAGTGATGCATATTGGAAACAACAACAACAGCAACAACAACAACAACAACAACAACAGAAAGGACTGCATCAAAGAACTGACTGAAACAGTGAACTTCTGCTCAAAACAGTCAACTTCCACATGGAGAATATTGAGAAAAACTGAGAAAGAGATGAAAAGCATGTTTGGCAGAATACATGAGCTCTAGTGGGGTGGAGGGATAGGGTGGGGGACATGGGCCTAGGTGTGATAATCTTGTACAAAGTACATATTAAAAAAAAAGGAAAAAAAAGGAATGTGAAGTTATATTTCTTTTTACCTGCATGCAAGTTTAAGGTTAAACTGTGAATCCCCAAATGTGTTTTGGATTAACCTATAGTTTATTTTTAGACTTTGTAAATTTGATATATGTATGGAGTATAATAACAAAATAAAACAAAAAAGTACAAAAGCTGCTTATCTCACATAATCATGTTGCTGCAACATCTGTATTATTTACACTTGGACTTTTGAGCTGTTTCTATTAGGCAAATCTAATACCAGATGATATATTTTGATGATATATTTTGAATTTCCATTTGAAAGAACACATTCTTCCCTCTGCTGAAATTTGTAATGCTATTGCAGTGTTTTTCAATTTATGAAGCTCCAATATCTTCTTTTGATTTATAGAGTGCTCAAAATATACTCAGCCTTCTCAGTAAAAGATTAAGTTTTCCATTGATCATATAAAAATTCTGAGCAGGGCCTGGAGAGATGGCCTAGTGGTTAAGAGCACCGACTGCTCTTGCAGAGGACCCGGGTTTGAGCCTCAGTACCCACATGGCGGCTGAGAACCGTCTTTAACTCCAGTTCCAGGGGAATCAGACACCCTCTTCTGACCTCCAGGGCATTGCACGACACAGGTGCACAAACCTGCATGCAAACAGTACATTCATACACATACAAATAAAATAAATAAATTAATTTTAAAAATTGTGAGCAAAAAGAACCTATGTATAGTAGTAGCAAAATTCATACCACTAATGACAATAGTTTCTAATATTTATTCGGCATTTTGGTGCCAGACACTAACTGTTTTACCTGCATCAATTCTCTTCTTCTTCCTACTAGAAGGCAGGTAGTATGGTAATAAAACCATAATATAGTCAAGGAAAACAAGGTACAGAAACTTGTCTGAGTGAGCTTTTTTAGGAGCAAGGAAAAGTCTAGGATGTGTTAATAAGAAAGATGATCTTGGGGCTGGAGAGATGGCTCAGCAGTTAAGAGTGCTGACTGCTCTTGCAGGGGGCCCAGGTTGGATTCCCAATGCCCACATGGCGGCTAAGAACCATCTTTAACTCCAGCTCCAGGGGAATCTGACCTCCACAGCATTGCACTACACGGGTGCACCAATCTACATGCGGACAGTGCACTCATACACATAAAAAATAATAAATAATTTTTTTAAAAAAATCATAATAAAAAAGAAAACAAAAGAAAAAAAAAGAAATACATTCTTAAGATGCATATGGGTTGCTTAAAGAATGTGCTCATAAAAAGTAGTGAATATAAGTATTTGATTTAAAACTTTAAGTTTATGCCCCTCCCATAAAAATTAAAAGATTGCTGTGGTCATCAAGAGCTTGAAGAATTGAGTTTATTAGTCCTTTTCCAACTCTTCCATCACTTAGGAAACATTTATGCTGTCTGGAGGGCGTGGATATAGCCTCTGTTTTGGAAACAGAGAACCCAGATCCTCAGCAGATACTGAGCTTCGTGGATGAACTTTCCAGACTCCAGAAATATGAGAAGTGATTTTTATTGTTTAAAGATTATCCAGTTGTGGTAGTTTATTATAGCAGTTGTATTAGTCACTTTTCTGTTGCTGTGATAAAGCCACTGGGACCAAGGGAACTTATAAAAAAACGAAGAGTTTATTTGAGCTTATGATTGACAGTTCCAGGGAATCAGAGTCCAATGTGGCAGGGAGGCATGGTGGCCAGAGCTGGTGCAGAAAGCCAAAGTTCACATCTCTAATGAGCACAGGAAGCGAGAGAGAGCCACTGGAGCCTGCAAGTTTTGTTAAGCTCACTAAGCCCGCCCCCAGCCCCCAGTGATGTACTTCCTCCAGCATGGCCACACTTTCCAAGAAATCCCAAAACAGCACCACCAACTGGGGACAAAATATCTGAATACATGAAGCTTATGTGGGGTACTCTCATTCAAACCACCACATTCCACTCCCTGGCCTCCATAGGCTCATGACCATATAAAATGCAAAATGCATTTAGTCCAACTTTAAAAGTTCCATAGTCTTTACCAGTCTCAATTCTACTTAAAAGTCTACATCCCAAGTCTATTCTGAGATCCAGGCTAATCTCTTAAGTATAAGCTCCTGTAAAATCAAAAGACAAATTATATACTCCCAACATACAGTGAAACAGAATACACATTCCCATTCCAAAAGGGAGGAAAAGAGGCATAGTGAGGAAATACTGGACCAAAACAAGACCAAAAACCAGCAGGAAAAACACCAAGTCCAGTAGCTCCATGTGTGACTTCTGGGACTTTACTTCCAAAGGGCTTAGATGGCTCAATTCTTCCAGTTTTTCTTGCAACATACATCTCTTCCTTAGGCTGGTACCACTCCCTATATGCAGCTCTCCTTGGCAAATATCTCACAGCTCTGGCATCTCGAATATCTTCTTGGGGTCTCTGCTGCCAACCAGGCTTCACATTCACAGCTTCATGCAATGGCCTATCAGGACCTTCTTTATTCAGGGACGTGCCTGCTGCACTCTGCCTGGCCTCTGTGGCTCCCTGAAACTTCGGAGGAAGAACTAATGACCCCCTTCATTCTTGCATCCTTCATGCCTCTAAAGCCAGCACCATGTGAATGAAACTGCTGAGTTTGGCTGCAAGTTTAGGATGGACCCTGGCCTACTTCAACCACATTTGCAACTTTTCTCTGACCTTTCAGTATTTTCCTTTCAAAAGCTGGAAGCTTAGCTGGGTGTGGTCTTGCCCTAAAGGTACTGTTTCTGTTGTTTACTTATAAATTTTGAGGCCTCTCCTTAATCCCTTTAATCTCCTTATCAAAGGGAGCCTCTCCTTCACATACTTTGGCCCCAGCATTAATCTTTCTAGTGCAGTTTTCAGGTCCAAACTGTACATTCTGTATTTCTTTTTGCCCCATCTGCTCTTTTTCACTGTAGATCTGCAGGATATTTACCATTAATAGCCACACCACCATTTCTACATTAGGCTGTCTTGAAATATCCTCCACCAAAGGCATTAGTCCATTGCTTTTCAACTTAGCATCAGGCAAGCATTTGGGCTGTGGGCAAACTGCTGCCAGACTCTTTGCCAAAATATCCCAGTTGCTGCATAAGTCTTTATTTTCCTCTAGAACTACATTTTTTGCAGCCATGCTTTCTTCCAGGCTTCTACTAGAATGGCCCGTTAAGCTCTGCTTACAGTAGTCAACAGCTTTTCTAGCCCAAAGTTCCAAAGTCTTCCACATTTCTCCAAACACCAACATGGTCAGGTTCTTTACAGCCAACATCCCACTCTCTGGTACCAAACACTGTATTAGTCATTTTTCTGTTGCTGTGATAAAGCCACCATGAGCAAGGGAGCTTATAAAAGGAAGAGTTTATTTAAGCTTACTATTGATGGTTCCAGGGAATTAAAAGTCAGTCCAATGTGGCAGGGAAGCATGGTGGCTGGGTCTGGAGCAGAAAGTCAAGGTTCACGTCTCCAATGAACACAGGAAGTGAGAGAGAGAGCTTGTTAAACTCCCTAAGCCTGCCCCCAGTGACATACTTCCTCCAGCATGGCTACACTTTCCAAGACCTTCCCAAACAGTGCCTCCAACTGGGGACAAAATGTCTGAATACTTGAAGCCTATGGGCGACACTCTCATTCAAACCACCACAGCAGTAGAAACAGATTAAGTACAAACCCACATTGTTTTATTAAACACTAAAAATCAATTTCATAAATACTAGTGTTTAAAAATACATGTGCTATACTGCCATATTTGCCATTTGTAACTATCTCAAAGATGAAACCTTTTATATCTGCTCTAGTGAAAATACACACATCAGTCAATAATCCTGTTTAGAATAAACTCTCTGATTTAAAACTGTCTCTGTGTATTCTTGAAGGGGCAAATATCTGAATGTACAAGACTTAATATTTATTTGCCTATTTATATTATTTTTTGATCTCAGAATTTAGAATGAATATTAAGAATCTTAGTGGTAATAGGAGGGTCAGATATACCTTTGTTTTTTGAGGAAATAAAAAAACAAAACGAAACAAACCCAGTGGGTCAGGGATTTATAAATGGAAGAAAGAACTTGCACATCCATGAGTTTCCTCAAATGAGTGTTCAAATACAGTATGTGGATATATTTGTTTTATGTGGATTTAAAGTATATGTCAAAGTATATACAAGGGATCCAACTCCTCAAAGACTTCCTGTTCATTGTATTAATTGACATTACAAGGTCATATAACTGCTTAAATTGGACTTACTAATCTTTCTTTTTCAGTGTTCTTCCCAATATATATTTAAAGGAATTATTGAACAAATAACAAAACCATTTGAAAAGCATTTATGTGTCATTTGTTATTTAGAAAATTTCACTTTTACTGGATCTAAAAATAAAACTAAAAACCTCTACCTCCAAGGTTTCTTCATAAGTGTTTCAAAATTCCTAGACAGTCATTTTAGCCAAAAACTCAGATTTTAAATTAGACATAGCATGCGCAGACACAGAAACTATGACTGCAAAAGCAACAGGGTCCAAATGGGCCATGGGGTAAAACAACAGCCTTGAGTTTGACTGACGTGTTGGCATTTGTCTCTGCCATTTGTTAGCTATAATTAATACAATAAAAACACTTACCTTGTTAAAAAGTTGTATTTCTTATGTGTATGAAGTGCATTTATGTGTATGTGTGTCATGGTTGGCTTCAGTTTATCAACTTGATACACCTGGGAAGAGAGAACCTCAAGTGGGGAATTGTTTCTATTTAATTGGTCTGTGGCCATGTCTCTGAAGCATTTTCTTAATTGCTGATTGATGTGGAAGGGTACGGTCCATTGTGTGCAGTTCCATACCTGGGCAACTGGTTGTGGGTTGAGCACAAGCAAGAAGAGCAAGACAGTAAGCAGTGTTCCTCCAAGGTCTCTGCTTCAGCTTCTGATTCCAGGTTTCTTCCCCGAGTTCTTGTCATAACTTCCCTCAATGATGGACTGTGATCTGGACATTTAAGCCAAATAAACCCTTTCCTCCCCAAATTTGTTTGATCAGAGTGTTTTATCACAGCAATGGAAAGCTAACTAGGATGCTGTGCATGATGTTTATGCAAGAGAGAGAGAGAGAGAGAGAGAGAGAGAGAGAGAGAGAGAGAGAGAACACAGGGGTGCAAGTGCTATGTGTACATAGGACGGTAAGAGGACAACCTCAGGTATGGATCCTTACCTTCCATCTTGTTTGAGGCAGGGTCCCTTGTTTTGCCATAGCACTTGGTATACTAGCTAGCTCTGAGTTTGGGGACAACCTCCTATCTCTGCCTCCCATCTTGCCATGAGAACACTGAGATTACAGAAATGGACTGCTGAGCCCAGGTTAATGTGGGTTCCGGTTATTTGAACTTGTCTTCATGGTTGTGTGTTATGTGACAAACCCTTTACCCAGTCAGCTATCTGCCCAGCCCATTAGTCCCCTTTTTAATGTTTTTGTTTGCTCATCTGTAAATTAAGATTATTACTAGTTTTTGAAGCCATTTTGAACAGTATAGATAATACAGATAAAAACCAGTGGACATGGTGTCAAGCATATCATAAGTACCCAGATGAAACTGTCATAGGTCTTGTGCATGCTGTCACCGCTATTGCAAGTTCCTAGGCCTGAAAGCCTCTGATCCCTTCTGCTCATGCGTGAACCCCGACTCTTACAACCTTTTAGTCTTCTCATCTGCAATGATTCCAGAGGGATGGGGTCTAAATAAGATTATAAAGTATGAAATGCACAAAAACCCAATAAAAATTGGGGATGAATGATATGTAGGCACTACGATGAAGCGCATTCCAACTACACTGTGGTCCCTAACCAATGAGGGATATTTGGAAACAGAGATGCCAAGAGATGGCAAGTGAAGGTAGACTGTATTGCTGGCAATACCAGAGCCCAAGATAGTTATGAAACACCTGCCCTAGAGCCTCAGAGCCAATCTTCGAGATGCCCTGCCTCCAGACTGTGCAAGAATAAAGTTATGCTGCTATAAATTAAAAATAAACAGATAATCACATCTATTCTAATTTCTTATCTTCATTATTGAACTGAAAAGTAGCATTTTAATACTATCATATATTTAAAGGTAGTTGAAGGGAGCAGGGAGCAGATTATCTGCTGCATCAGTTAGGTGCCAATACAGTTGACTGTTCTATGCTATAATCCTTGCATTTGGATCATTAATGATTCCTGATGGTTAGCCACACAATAACTCAGGAAATGTACTTAAAACACAACAGTTAAATTGTCCCTAAACCTAATGGCAAGTGCCAAAATGGATCTAGGTGTTAAAAAAGATAAGGGAGAGCTTACGGATTCATACCAAGGGACACAGGCAGAGTCATACCCTCTGAGCAGAGATGATGGTGTGAACCCTGCTGTACTCCAGCATGAGATGCATGCAGTGTTTATACAGAGGACAACTCTGCCTGTGGTTCAGTTCTTACATATCACTAGTGGACACATAAATATCTGCCTTAAATCACTAAAACAACTTCTATTACATTACTTGTTCCAGAATACAACTTAGAAGTGCTTAAACATGGGCATTAGTACAGTGGCAGGTGGGCTTGCCAAGAGTTCACATGCATTTCTCCATCAATTACTGCACATTTCAAAAACCGACAACCTTGTGTATTTTTCCTTTCTGGATTTATTCTAGGTTTAATTGGCACAAGGTAATGGGTGATTTTAAGTGCCACGAAACATCACTATTTCCAAGAAGTTCAAGGAGCAGTTAGCACCCCATGTAATTCTGATTCTTTTTTTTTTCTCCTTTTATATTTTCAACGGAAATGGGGGCAAAAGTTTGCCCTATTCAGCAAAGATAAAAACAGGTCAGCCAGGTGTGGAATTCCAGAATTTGAGAAGTGGAAGCAGGTAGATATTGTGAGATGGAGGCCAGCCTAGTCTACATAGCAAGTTCTAGGTCATCTGGGGCTATACAGAGACTGTCTCAAAAAGACCAACGCCCCCCCCCCAAATATCCCAACCAACCTAGAACCAAACAAAATATCATGTATAAAACTAAAAATAAATACTTTAAAAAAGCGGCATGAGTCATTGTGGCCATTACTGTTCTTTCTCCAATGTGTGTTAGATCTTTTGCAAATTAATATTGCAAGTGTAGCCAACACCATAAGTATTTGAAAGCCACCTTAATTAAAACCTTCAACCAAAGTCACTGGAGTTATTGATGAGGTGGAACTCAAGACAAACACATTAATTTTTATGAACAAGGCTTAATGTCACTTTATATTTTCATTATCCCAAACATCTGGCCGTGTATTTTTTCATGGATCCTCAGTTAGTTGTGTGGCTTTCTCCTCTATGACTCAGACACAGAATGAGTGTATTATGTACTTCCAGGTTAAGAGGGCTTAGTCTAAGATGAAATAATGTTCATGGTGTAATCTAGATTAAAGCTCCGTATATAGCTCATAAATTTCAATTAAATGCTTCTAACCTTTTGCATAACACAAAATTGAAAGATTTTGGTTTCTAGTTTCTAGGTCAGGTCTAGATTTAGGGTGTATCTGTGGGCAGAGTTATAAAAAGGCAGGTTTTGTCTGATTCAAGTGCTTTCACGTCTATAAAAATAGCCTAACGAAATGAACGTAAGTTTCTAGCTGTCATAATAAAGGCACAAGGTATTTTTGTGTCTCAACATACTTTCTTGTCAACATGTGCAAAATAATGGCAAAAATATAGGGGAAAGATATTATCGAAGACCTAAGGAAATAAGGGAAAATAGGCTGCTAACAGCAAAGGGTGACAGGCAGGGTCTCCAGGTGTGGTAATGCCAACCAGAGCCTTGCTCTTTATTGATTTGCATTTTTAAGTTATTAATAAAAAATATTATTTTTACTATCCATAACTTAGTTTTGTTCCTAATTTATTATGATAATAGTTGAAAGACAGACAAAATGCTACTAATTTCTTTTACATTTTAAAATTGACTTGTCATACTAAGATAGAAACTCTACATTCACCCAACCATATAATATTAATCATAATTTCTAAACAAGACTTATAAAGAAGCAGTTACAGATCTGACATAATCCTGCCTGAACTGGTATTGGCAATACTTACATGATATAAATTTTCTGGAAGAAGGTTAGCATTTGAATACCAATGTATTTGGTCACTTTTTAAAGGGATTACAATATTTTCCAACATCAAAAGTAATGTGGTGGTTAGAATTTTGCAGTACATCTATACCACATAATGCCATTTTGAATCAAAGTGGGTTATAAGCTTACTCAAATGCTGAAAACATTTTCTTATTCTCCCAAATCTGGAAATATATATATTGTTGTCTTTGGTGCTATTTTCTGTATGTGCACCCTGGCATATATTAGGGTGTGGCTGAGGAGGTTAGAGGTCAACTTGCATAACATGGTTCTCTCCTCCATCCATGTTGGTCTTGGGGAATGAACCCAAGTCTTTTTCAGGTGCCTTTCTTTACCTGCTGGGGTAGTGAGAGAGCTTTTAAAGTAAATGTGAACATTAAGGAGACAGGGAAGGCTGTTTGGAGTAATGAGATAAGGTGGTGACTACAATAGATTTCTATAAGGAAATGAGTAGAAACTGCCCTCCTGGGTATGCTGAGGAACAACATTTGTCCATAATCTCCTCTGGAATGCATTCCTGACTGCAACTGTGAGTGACAGATTATAAAAGTGGTTCACAGATCAAATATACCCCACATGTCCAAGGTGCTTAATTGGTACTATTCAGCACACCACTTGATCCTAACCTTTACACTGCCTCCAGTAAGGATATATGGATTTATTTGCAAATATCTCTTTTCTCTGCTTTTTAAATAAGTAGCTAGTTTATGAGGCCCTTCTGAAAATTACCTGTTAATTCCTAAGTTTCAACAACCATTGGCAAACTGGGCATTGCTTCCCACATAAGAACATCAATTAAATGATCAAGTCATTCTGTGTGGGTGCATTTTTTGTGATGGTAGTAGCCATAAGTGTTTCTGTGACTAATTCATCGTGTAAGAAAGAAAAGTGCCAACAGACTGTGCCTGAATTTCAGATAACTATTTTCCCAGATAGCTAAGAATCCAGAGTCAATGACTATATTTTCTGGCAAATATTTAAACACAAGAAAAGAGTTCGAACAATATATGCATTTTCTTACCTTCTATTGCTGATAAGAGAACCCTAGAGTGATCATATGCGATGACATTTGCATATCTGTTCTTGGGTTTGTTTACTTCCAAGTTTGAGTGTTCCCATGTGAACTGCTGGCCAGGGTCAATTGACTTAAAAAAAAAAACAAAACAAAAAAAACAGCACACACAAAGTCAATACTGAATAACACAGAATTATATGCATTTATCACCAAGACAAGCACAATTTCAAAGGAAAAATCTGAAACCATACTTGATCGAGATGATTGTAGCTGTGAAGCTGAACATTAATACACTCTGCATAGCACACTGATTGATACGCTAAGAAACAGTGATAGTCACCAACATTGATTCACATGAACAAAATCAATGCAGAAGCTCTGTTAAATATTGGAAAGGCAGGTTTTTATTTTTACTTTCCATTTCACTCTCTGCTGCTGTGGTTTACAAGTCATCTTGGCTCAATATTCCTTTTGGGCTGTTAACCTTGAGCCTTGATTGCTTTTCTCTTTTTCTTTCCTGTCTGGACTTTCGCACCCACTGTCAGTTGACTGGCCTTTCCCTGTCTTGACTGGGTGCAGGCTGTGTTTTGGGTTTTTATCTAGTCGTTTCTACCCTAATGGCAGTTTAAGGTTTTGTCTGTTTCTTCCTGACACATGACTGGCAATATCAAAGCAATGTGTACAATGTAAACAGTTGACAATGATAGTGAAAAAGGGAGTCAGTTCATAATCATTGTCAGAGTAACAATTAGGGAATGCAAAGGGATCTGACTGCTGGGTCTTTGTTCATCATTATATTATTTCCACTCATCACCATCATAACCAAGTTCGCTTTTTTTAATCCCTTATTTTAATCTTCTATTTTCTATTTTTTAAATCTTTTTATGTTCTAGTTCACTAGTTCAACCAAAAACAAACAAACAAACAAATCAAAACCAAAAACAACAACCTGAGCTAAGTACTGAACAGAAACAAAATCTGAAAGAAATACTGCACAGATTAAAAATCTATTTTGTTGTTAGCGTAACTACTATTTCGAGATCTGTCAGGCAGGATTGTGAAACTCTAGGGAATTTTTTAATTTCCCACAGTGCCTCAAAAGTCACTTCAGGATACTGACACCTAGTTAAGATTTCCAAGTTCGTGGTATACAGAGACCTGAGTTGAATAAGGACATAAACTTGTATAGAATTTATCAAAATAAAGGTTTCAGAAATAATACAGGTTCATGTACAAATGAAAAATTAAAAATTCCATAGTTATTGTCAGTTATTTGTTTATACTGGGCATTCTCCAAGTTTTTATGTGTTGAAAGTTGAAACTTAAGCAGCAGCTATCACAGCATTAAAGATGCACACAGAAGGATCAGGGTTTGCTGCCAAGCCTGCTCTGAGTTCAGTGCTGGACCCACATGGCAGAAGGAGAAAACTGACTCCCACAAGTTGTTCTCTGACATCTAAACACTCACCTTGGCACACGTGTCCAGAAATATACATATGTTCATAGATTTACACACACACACACACACATAAATAAATAAAATAAAAAATTTTTAGAGGATGTATACAGTTTCCTTAAATAGTTCAACAAATGGCTCTTAAAATGAATAGAACTGAAGAATAAATGTTTCTGAGGAAAGTTTATGAAGCTAAATAATGGAGTAATTCTATAAGAGGGATTATAGGATTTTATACAAACTGTGGGAACTTTAATGTACAATGTACACAAATTTAAGTTCATAAGATCCATTATAACATGCTTTAGTGATAAGTGTGCCACCTGAATCTTGTAGCCATTACTGATATTCCCCTTTATATTGATGGCGGTGCTGAATACATGCCTTTTATACATCATTCTTTCCCATATTTCAAGAAGCCACCAAGCTCAGTGCTAAACCGCAGTTTGGGTGGAGGATGTTAGTTCCTGTGACAGTATTGCATTGTGTTGTTCAGACCAAAAGCACCATAGGTGCATCAAATGGCACGTTTCATTATAATAGTAAATCCTCATCTATCAGTTCAAAGCCACTGTTAACCCATGTCTGCCTCTGCTACTATCAGATATTTTAAACTCTCTGCCTCATTTAATAGCATAATTGAAGAGCTTAAAAACTGATAGTGGAAAAACAATCTGGATGCCATATTTAGGAAGATGCTTAGGCTTAAACTATGTTCTATGAAAAGACCTTGAATACCAAGAGGATTGTACTGACTACCAGGTCACTGTGTTGTATATCCAGTATAATTTAGTTTTCATAGTGTTAGGAGATAGGCATTGTTATTTCCACTTGGCAGATGGAGAGATAAAGGTAAGGAAAGATTACCTCTTTCAAAACATCTTACCGAAGGCCTTTTCTGTGGCACTAACTGGTGGTAGTTTTGCTAAACATGCACAACTGATGAAGACACGTACTTCCAAACCCTCATCAGTCAGTCTGAAGCTCACTGATGACCCTCAGTTGGTAACTACTAGCTACTAAAGCACAATATTCCTTAACTGTCCAGAAAGCCACTGCAGAGTGAAGAAACCCAATATAGGAACCATCTAAACATGACTATCCTTCACCTTGACAATCCCAATGATATTTCCTCCCAACTTATCATCCCATGTCATTCTAGGACAATTACATAAGAAATCAAGGTTTAAAAATGAGGTTGGCTTCACATGGATGATGGAACAGATGGGATGCAGCTTACATTTATACTTGTTTTACACAGATCAAACAAACATTGATTAAATAATGCTGACTTGCCTTTGTGCTGCACAACACTCATCCATCTGTATCTATCTATCTGTCTGACTGAACATTTAACAATACACAGCACAGGTCATTATTTTTGGAGCTTGTCAGAATGCTGAGAGAGTAAACTCAGGAAAGAATAACTACTGAAAGTAGGTGAGGTATATTAATGTCTTTTATACTTAAAAGGAAAAAAAGAGAAAAATGCTCTGAGGAGAATCACATTTTCATTATCCATGCTAAAAAGAAGGCGAAGAAATCATAGGCTAATGAGACCCAACGAAGCCCAGGTTTCCAGCTCTTGTTGGTGCTGCTGCTGACCTGTAGCTTTGGTTCTTCGTTCTCTGGATCTCATGTTTCTGTTTCTTGTGGACAAATATCATACCCGACATGGTCAAAGGCCACCACCATGAACGTGAATACTCCTATCATGAGAGTAAGCTGAGATCACCCCAACAATCTGAAATTAGCATCCTTTTGCTTAATGGACTCGGTGGATCTTTTTCTTTGGGCCTGCTGCCTGTATGTTCTGTTCTGACTGCAGTTCTCTGTCTTTCCTTCGCCTTCCTCTGTTTACCCAGATAATATACTGTGTGATACTGATGCCTTCCCAGCAGTCACTCCGAATATTACTTTCCCCTGCTAGATTCCTTCTAGGTTTTCTTCAGCACCTGCAAAATTTTCAAAGTTTGTATCACAGCAAGTAGATTTATTCAACTAAAAGTAGATTAATAAACTTTTGCATTTCATAAATTATATGAAATTTCTACATTAAATTTTCACAGGAATTCAAAACTAAGAATAATTCATCGTATTTCTAATTTATTTCTCCACTCAGTCAACAAGCCCTTCAATTTTACAACCCAGATGGATCCTAAATGGTAATATAAACTTGACCACGTGGTGTCAAAGGGTGTTACATCCCTGCCTGCACACCTAGGTCTAGACACTCCCCAACCACACCACAACTTTATACTAAATCATTCTAATGCTCATATACTTTTGACTCGATGACTCCTGAGATGGGAACAAAATATAAGGGAAATCTTCTCTGTGGGTGATTCAAAGGAGAAAGACAGTCTTAAGTAGACACTAATACCAAATGGTCTGAAAGTTATATTTTTGTCTTAAAATAAATAGAATAATAAATTACAGTTAACAAATGAGTGCCTAATTTGCTACTGTTTTTAACTAAAATGCCATAAATGAAATGTAAATATATTACAAGTCCAATAGCTATAATAATACTTAGATAATATTTGTTATGCTTCACCACCCATTCTGGTTTTATAAAAATCTGAGGCCTGTTTGTCATTACCATCATCATTCTCTGGATGAAAAGACTAAGGTGCTCAGAAGTTATGTTATTCTTTCATAACTGAATAGCTACTGGGCAGAAAAGTCAAGCTTGGTCTCTAAGGGCAGGGCCTCGTCATGCTTCCTTTCTTGCTAAGCTGAAGTTTTCTTGATTCTTCATCCATGGCTTTCTGACATACAGTTCAAGGAAGGCTAGAGTCAAAACTCTGTATGTGCTGCTCATCTGCACTCATAATTCTAATAGGGGAACAGAATCATCACAAACTCCTGCATGGACCTTAGTCACTGAGAAGCACTCTGTGAATCTGACCTTTTTAATCATGCTGAGATCATCATTTTAAAGCAAGTTCTTCAATGGTTCTATAAACTTCAACTCTTTGCCCAAAAGAAAAATATAATTCACATTTGCAAAATACCACATGATCCACAATCATAGTCAGTCTGTGTTCCACTCCACCCTCCACATGAACCAAAAGAAAAACCTCAAAATATTCCCTTTGAAACCCATCAAAGAGCTACCACAAAACAGATCTATCCTGTTTTTGTATGTTTTTAGAACAACTAACAAAAATGTAATTATATAGTAGGGATAGACCAACTATTTTACTAGCCGAGCTATGGGTCAGACTACCCTTTTTACTGGAGTGAACTTTCAATGACCTTGACTTCTGGAGAAATCCTATCTTTCCCACAGTTCCCTGTCCAGTTCGTCAGGTTCTTCCACACTGTGGTTCACCCTAAGGCATTCTAAGTTCTCCCTGAGGTTAAAACTGTAGTCTGGAGTTGACTGTTCATTTCTCCAGAAAGTTTTTTTTTCTCATTTTCATTTACTCTTATTCATTTTTTAACTTCATCTTTTGTCCCTAATTCAAAATAGTAAAGTAATATATATTCATGTGAACAAAACTCACGCTTGTATCCTTGGGAAAGACTTTATTTTCTACCATTTTCAAAGGCTTGTAATTGGTAACAGTACTTTCTTCAAAGGAAAAAAAAAAAAAACCCCATGAATTTAGTTAAAGTCTACAGTACTTCATAAACTTCCATATAGGGCAGAAAAAGTAACAAGCAAGTCAGAGGACAGGGTGCTGTCATCTTCACCCTGGGTAGCAGTGGCAGGTCATGAACTTTAGGTTGTATCCTCTGTGTTGCCTCCTCCTAGGCTGTCAGTCAAGTGTCAGGTTTATGGCCTCATTTTCTCTTAGCACCCTTTAAGCAATTAGTTATCAGTTCTTACTCTCTTTCCCTGTAAGGCATCTCTGATCCAGGCTACCACTAGAGTGTGAAGAATCGAAACAGGTTTCTTAAGACTTCCAGTACTAATGGGTAGAAGCATTCTGCTTTTAATAGTAGAGAAGGCATATATACTCCTTAAATGGGTTTATGAATGTATCACACTGGACAAAGGCACCAAAAAGTGATTCAATGAGATATTTCTATATACATTTAAAATTTCACTTGACCTTAATATTAAATCAACTGCTTATGTTAGCCAAAGGTTAGATTTGAAATTCTCACTATATTATGTAACAGAGAAAAAAAAAACTTTATGAAGTAGTAATTTATCCATCCACATTTTGTAATTCTGGTGTATGGGAAACAGAAAAGATAAACTATTTTCATAATAAGTAGTTAGGTGAGATCACTGTTTGAGGCAACCCTCTGTTAACCACCTTCTCTTAAATTATATCACAACAGTCAGGATGAGTTACTTCTATCAGGGTTCTATTTACTCCTAGATTTACATTAAAATGATCTAAATTTACCTTGGAGCTAATATAATGAAAAACAGAAATGACAAAAACCTTGGACTGTTTTTACCTCAGAAAGGCAACATCATCCCACCCCTGCATACCAGGTAAGGATTTTACATTTTCACTTATGAATGAGAAAAATATTATTATTATTATTATTATTATTATTATTTTAGTCTTTTGAGTCAGGGTCCCCTGTAGTTCTGGGTGTACTGGAACTCGCTATATAGACCAGACTGGCCTTGGATTCACAGATATCCACCTGCCTCTGCCTCCCAAGTGCTAGGATTAAAGGCATGCGCCACCACACCAAGCAAGAAAAAGACTTTTTTTGAGATATCCTTTCAAATAAGAGTTTGAAAAAGAAATTCAGCTTTAAAAGCCAGAAATTGAGTACTCAAGAGTTCTTGTCTAACATCTTCCTGAACGTGACTAAGTGCAGAAGAGACAGCATTTTCCCAGGGAAGGTTTCAGAGGACAGAGATCAGCAGCATCCTATAATCTAATTCTTTTGCTTTAGCTATTTATTTTCTACATCAGGTAGCCCGAACAATAAGAAAGAGATAGATAAAATTCTAGTCCATATTCAGAAAGACAAAAGACTGGTGTCTTGGAGAAGTCTTTCTTTCACAAACAGTTTAGAGACCAGGATCTCTCATGTCATTTGGAAAACTGAAAAGAATTAAATAATTTTCAAAGAGTCATGGGCAGAAAAAATTAATTAGAAATTATTTAAACTTCTCTAATTAAAGAGATAAAGTAGAATGGAGTGGGAAAAAGTGATCACAATGGTTTATAAAAGGTCACTTGATGAGAAAAGCATTTAGTGATTAAAACAGGCTGTGTCCTTTAAGTAAGAGTGGGAGTTTGACAGTTGTGCTCATGTAAAAGACAAATAATCATCTACTAGATACAATCTATGTGTAACGTTAAATAATTGACAGGTCCCCCTTTTATGAAAGTAACAGGAAACCAGGTTTTGATATGAAGTAAGTAATGTAAATCCATGCTTTTTCTTACTTTTTGCTAATGTTGGTATACTTGTACTAACCCTCGGGGATGAAGTGTTAAGTGCCCAGTGCAGTCTTTACTGGAAACCTGGACATTATCTCTCCACTTTTGTATCTACTGGGTGATGTTAGAATGGCAATCTTTGCAAGTTAGGATTGTCTGCTTTCTTTGATGCCACACGTATCTACTTTCACCTGGAACTATAAAACTTGGGCAGCTGTCTTGTTATTTAGGCAAGACAATTCATGTCTGTCTCAGGACTTATTAATAACATGCCCACTTGCATCATTCTCTGAACTTCACCTACCCTCTGCAGAGATAACGGGAGTATAAGCAGTCATAAGCACTTCCAACTTCCCACTTTTTACTTGATAATGGAGATGGAAACATTTAAAATAAACTGAAAACCAAAGCCAGTTCACAAGTGGCTACGACTTCATTCCTAAGAGCCATTCTGACACATCAAGACTTATTTTTCCCTTTTAACTTGGTAATGGAGACCTGACCATTCATAAAGCCAGCACATGAGTAGACTACAAAGGGAAATCCCAAGTGATGAATGAATATCTTGATTTCTTGATGACTGTGTGACTCATACTGCAAGAGGAGAAACTGTAAGGAAAACAGCAAAGACAATTCATAAGATTTTTAAAAGCCAGAGCAGTAATGCCAATTGTTCCCAACAAGTACAGAGTTTTGATTTTATTTATAACATCTTACTGTTTTATTTTGCATCCTGTAGTCAAAATGTATGTTAGCCTTTCAGTACAGTCTTTAATTGGCGTTTTTAAGAAGTTTTTCATTGTGTTTGGTTTGTGTTAAATCTTTTATCCTTTCTCTTGGTTTCAAAGATGAGGGAGGAAAAAGAGATGAACTTTAAAACTAAAACATAAAACTTCTGTTAATATTTAATCAATATCTTTTTTTCTAGATCAGAAAAATAAAATTCTATACCCAAAGTGAAATGAGAATAAGTGATTTTTTTTTTCTTAATTTGTGGCAGATCATCACTTAAAAACTTCTTACCTGCCTTTTATCCTTAGATGTATTTAGTGCAACTGTCAGGTTGAAACATAAGAGTTTCCTGAATTTGCCTTTGGGGCATAACATATACAAGACAGACTCCTTGCTATTAATGTCATTACCCTTTGAAGCTAAAGTAATAACATACAGCACTAAGCATGGGTTTCAAGTTAAAGAAGACAAACAGGATGATCAGTACTATTTATCCCCCTGAAGCGTAGGTATTTTAGGAAGTATTTACAATCTAAGGTATCAAGTAATCTCTTTTTTCTCTTGCATATGATCAATAAACTAGAAAGGCTTGCATAGTCAAATATAATCTAGAATTGTACTTCCATTTATTTCTAGAGTAAAAGGTTTAAAATGTGTTTTTTTAAATATAGATTAACACTCTAAAATAAGGAATATTCCTGAAAACATTGTATTAGAAATTGCATTGGTTATGTTTCAAATTAACCATTTTGAAAAATTGTAATCAATACAGAATACTACTACTGGGGCTGTGTTTTATCTGTTATAACTCAATGTTTATATATGACAATCTGATGATTTTTAAAACATATTTTAGAATGAATAACTGAAGTGTAAGACAGGAGAGGGTACAGAACACAGTGAGCAACATATGAACATGTTTTTCCTCTGATAGAGTAACAACAAAGCAAACATGGATGCGAATAGCCCATGAGATTTAAGGTAATTTAAAATGAACTGAAAAGCCAGTTCACCCTGGCTACAACTGTTTCTCCAAGAGCCATTCTTAACTCTGGCACACATGGAATCCACTCCGCATAACACCTAAAGCCTTGGTAATCAAGAGTTCCACTCTTTGCACCCTTCCTCTCACTTTTCAGACTAATGATACAGCAATTATTTGCCTGTTTGTACCTCAATCATATCATCAAGCTTTCTGTACAGCAATATGTATCATTACTGTATAGCATTTATTATTGTTTTAGTTGGATTCCAGCCATGGCGATGCATTGCTTTTAATCCCAGGATCTGGGAGGCAGAGGCAAGGGGGGGCAGACCGACGTGAGCTGGCATGTACCAGACCGCATGAAGCTACAGGAAGACCTTGTATCAATTTTTTTTTTATTTTGATTAAAAATTGTGGTCTACAAATGTCTTCAGAGCTCATGAATGGGTCTAAAATCTTAAGGCTAGGTTTTAGGAAGGTTGGG
Organism: Rhizomys pruinosus; assembly: GCA_009823505.1. NCBI lineage: Eukaryota > Metazoa > Chordata > Mammalia > Rodentia > Spalacidae > Rhizomys > Rhizomys pruinosus. Next base: position 1,848,100 of record VZQC01004060.1, on the reverse strand, counting down.
AGCCATGGCCTGAAGAATGCCTATGCCAGTGGAGTTCTCGGAAAGGCTGAGCCAAGGTTAGAGCGCTCGTCCTGTTGTCATATGTAGTCCTACTGCAATTATTAACAGGACCTTCTCTCACCCTTGAGTACTCCAATTTGGGCAAATAATTATGTGGATATCACAGTTTAACCCAGAATTCCTCAGACCCAAAACTGAGAGTCAATAGTCATCACAGTCAGGTGTGTGCTAGTGTGTGTGTGTGTGTGTGTGTGTGTGTGTGTGTGTGTTTGTTTGTTTGTAAAGACAGATGTCCTGTGCTGTTAAATACTGAGTCCACTTACAAGCTCAACTGTATAGACAACTGGGTGGCAAGAATGCAAAGAGGGCTTTCCTTACTTCAGCATCCATCTCAGTACCTAATACTGGGATATAACAATGGTGTCTTTGGGCCTGAATGAGAGAAGGTAGCTGGTCTGACTCAATGGTTCACCATTACTCAACTCATCTATAAAACTGCATCATAAGGAGAAAAGGGACTAGAACAGACAATGCACTAACATAATTCTACACTGCTTTCTTTTTTTTTTTTAATTTTTTTTTAAATTTTTATTTATTTCGGTATGTGTATGAATGTACTGTCTGCATGCAGGTGTGTGCACCCGTGTCGTGCAATGCTGCGGAGGTCAGAAGAGGGTGTCGGATTCCCCTGGAACTGGAGTTCTCCTGGAATTGGAGTTTCAGACGGTTCTCCACCGCCATGTGGGTGCTGGGGATCGAACCTGGGTCCTCTGTAAGAGCGGTCGGCGCTCTTAACCGCTAGGCCATCTCTCCAGCCCCAATTCTACATTGCTTTCTAAAAAGCATTTAGTCCATTGCTATTACCACCTTTTGCCCCTTTAAATTTTGTCTACACCTATTTTTTTATTTTGTGTATACATGCACGTGTGTGCATAGGTACATGACATGACATCCGTGTAGATATCAGAAGATAATCTGTGTCACGTGATTCTGTCCTTCCATGTGGGTTCTAGAACTCAGGTCATCAGACTTGGCAGTAAGCACCTTTACCCATCTCACCATCTCACCAGCCCTACCTTGTAATTCTTTTGTGGACTACTGAAGAGCCAGTACTGGACCAGCTCATCCCCTTCCAAACTCATGAAAGAAGGGATCAGTTTAAAGTTCTTTTTAAGGATGCTGTTTGGTGGGTTTATTATCATTATAACTGTGCCTCATTTAATTAATAACTAAGTTAAGAACAGATATTACTTTCATATTATTGATAATGAAATGTAGGCTTGGGCAGTGACTGGCCACTCTCCATGAGTCACACAGGGAATGTGGCTTTAAAATCTGAGCTCTTAACCTCAACACTGTAACATATACATAGATTATAAATTTACTATCATAAATCTTAATTCTTTACTTCAAAATGGTGGACAGAAGGAAAGCATATTAATTTCAGTTGTCTCTGACAACTTTGGTTTAATGGTACCCTCATAATGTGGCTACTTTATTTCCACCAACATTGTGGTGATGAAAGACAGCACTACAGCTTTCTGCATGGCTAGATTTTAAAGGGAGTTTTTTCTAACCAAATTAAAAAAAAAAAAAGATGAGATCTTAAGTACCATCTTTACCCTACATAATCAGGAATGAAAAGAAAAGATACAAGAGATCTCAACATCAACCTCTTTTCCCCAACAGAATTCCCCATTGATTCTATAGCATGGGACAGAAAGCTGGTGCACACAGTATTTGAAACTGCATTGGGATAATGGAGCACAGGCTAGAATGGTATTGGCAGAAAGTACTGAGAATGAGAGACCATTAACTCCTGAGTAACAAGTCTGCACTAACAGCTTTAATGACTATTCTAATGGTTTAATGGATATAACTTTAATAGGATTTCTAGTACAATCCATCTGAAAGCTTACTTTCAATAAATCTATCATTAACAAAGAACTAAGTTGCTTCATATAACCAAAGTTTATTGAATCTGGACACAAAGCAATAATAGCAGTTGTCACCTTGTATTAGTGTCCTCATCTGGAATTTCTGCATTCAGTTGGCAGGAGATGTCTACATGCTCAAAATATAGGTTCCCAGTGAAAGAGGTCTCCACTAATGGAGTGCAGTACCCATTAAACAAAACAAAGCTGGCATATTTATGTGAAAGAATATGGGAGCAGCAACTGTAACTGAAGCACAGAGCAATATGACCACTGAAACTCTGAAGATGAGCTGGCTGAGACTTTGGAATGGCTTACTCAGTAAGTCCTTCATAGGGATGCATTTTCAATGACTATTTTACCTTTTCAATGCATGTGTCATACTTGTTTGCTATTATCATGCTACTGACTATCGCTTAACATTCTTTTAAGTTAGGACTTGCCATGCTATTCCCTGCCTGGTGCATACTGCTCACTATGAAATGAAATAGTGATAATCCAGCATGATGAATAGTCCTGAATTCCAACACCTGGCTGCTTTCTTTTTCCACCTTGTGGAGGCACTTTATTCTGGTTTCACTCTGGAATCCTTGACCAGCTAGAACTCTCTACTTTTCTTAAAGGTTTAGTTTGAGTCCTACATGGCAAGCCAACTCTTGTCTCATGATTTTTCAAGCAATTCCACATGTATTTAACAACAATGATTAGAGTATATACCATCTACGTGGCAATTATCTAAATGTGGTACGGTATTTATTCACTTAAAACTGTTTAAATTTATTTATCTCTTGTGTATCTGTGGGAGGCAGCATCTCACATCATAACCCAGGCAGGCCTGGAATTCACCATGTTGTCCAGGTTAAGTTGAAAATGATGGTGATCTTCTGGCCTTGGCCCCCAACTATGAGAGTTACAGGCATGTGGCATCTTACAAAGCAGTCCTAACCTACCTTTTCATTTGACAATTCTTTATTCCTCCATGTTTATTATTTAAGTCCTAAGCAGACCTAAGGCTAGGTATACATCTTTGCAATCTATATAATAGCCGTGTATAGGTATACATAAAATAGATAAAAATTTATATAATTTTAACAGTTTCAGACTTTGTCCCAATTTCAAGATAGTTTTTAGGAACTGGAAGCTCATTCATTTCTCTGCTAATTATTCTTTTCATATCCTGAGTGTTAAAACACAGATTATTGTGATCCAGAGAAAGACTAGACCATTCTTCAGATTTGCTTCCCCATCAATTCTGTCACATATGAATTTGAATTTTCAACATAGTATATGCATTAATTATTAATAGTACTAAAATTGGGCCATTGGCTCATCTATAGTCTGATATGTCTGTATAAACTGAACAGAGACTAGTAGTATATGCTGAAAGATTAAATATCCCTTTTCAGATCCATTGGTGGATATATCTGAATAGACATAAACTTCCTAGCTAATTTATATATGTCTGTTCACTGGCGATGTTATTGCAAAATGAATTTCTTCCACGAAATCAAAATTGTTTTTAATATTACTAAACATTAAAATAAATCAGAACTTTATTCTGGTAAAGCAAAATCATACCTGACTTTATTTCAAATATCTATTGTTCAGGAAGAGACATTGCTAGATGAGAGGGTCTGCTTTTATTGTGTGGAACAGGAGAAATTTATGTGAATTTGAGGATGAATTTTGACAATTCAACAGGACAGCAAACAAAACACAAATAAGCTAAAATAGCTTTTTAAAGTAGCAATGTGGGTGAATTAACAGGCATGCATGGTGTGCTCTAAAAGACAGATGCTCCTTTTCAAAGATAGATGTTAAAAAAAAAAATAAGGAGAACACCTTAGCCAGTGATTTAGAATAAGGGAAGAAGAGAAAACGGTCTCTACTGTGTTTTCCCATATTTCTTTTTGTAGGCATATATTGTATTCAGCTAGGGGGATTTGGGTTGAAATTGTAACATACAATACTATGCTTCTTAACTGCTCCCACAGCTTACAGAAACATTAAGAAGTTCTGCCAGGGAAACATAATAAAGAACAAATGTTGTTCCTTAATCTTATTTTACATACACTCAAGTAACAGAACATGAAGGAAAGAAAACAAATTTTCTCTAAGGCAGGTCCAAAAGTGGGAGAGTTTGAAGGACTTATTTTTCTGTCCAAGGAATTAGCAAATGCAGACTTTGAATATAACAGATCTAAGACCTCTGTTAGTTCTCTAACTATACTCATCTATTGGATTCCTAAATTCCAGAACTTACTGAATGTCAGAAAAATTTTTAAAATTCTATCACCCTTCACATGGTGAATATAAGAAATAAAAACAAAAATCTAAGTCCGATTTTATCAAAGTAAAACTCACGGCTTCAATATATTTGAAGATTTCAAAACCTAATTATATTAGTAGGCTGAATTAAAGTCTGGCTACAAAAAAAGAAAAGACCGAGGAAACCATTAGGCTTAGAATTAGGCCCAGAATTTCAAGGGCAAATACTATGTATTTTTCATCTTTCTACCACCAGAGTCTAGCAAAGTACCTGGCACATACTAAGAAGCCAGTAAATGTTGGTTGTGGGAGACGAATATAAAGCTTAGAAGGCACAAAGAGCTCTAACAAAACGGGCATTAGTGTCTCACAATTATTTTACACATACCTAATGATTTTCAAATTGGTCTTCCTTGCTCTCTCAGATATTTGGAAGAAATAAGCAGCTTTACTTCAGAGAGTTTGTCTATTCTCTAACAAAATTATAATCCTTGGGCTGTTATACTGCAGCTAGTTGCTGTGGCAATGATTATAGATCAAACACAAAGAGATTATAACTCTTTTCAAGAGTAAATGATACCAAGGACAGATGAAGTCTTAGGGAAACAAAGGTGTTCTTTTCATCCAAATATTTTAATGACAAAACTGCAGGCAGAAAAATACTGGATTGACTAGTCTTTGTGAAAGCTGCTGCTGAGTTTCAGATAGAGGACAAAGTAGGTGACCTTCTCTCTAACAGTTGGTCCTAAGACAGGCATCCTCCAAGTCACTTTTTGTTATATACCTTGAGGGAGTAGAAAAAAGTGAGTTCCCTAATACCACTCTTCTATTGCTTCATTCCAGACAGGCAACAGCTTGCCTACTGTATACAAGATCAGGGGCAGGGACTTGAGGTGCACTGTCCCTGCACTGGCAACCTGCCATCCAACAAATGTCCACCAACGAAAGTCAAAGGTGCCAAGGGGTCTGTTGCCCATGAATTCGTTTGGCTCCATGAGACCTCTGCTGCAGCACAGTAGAGCAACAGAGTAATATGACATAACAATGACTCTTCACTAAGACTTGAGAAATAATACTCCTCTTGAGGTCATGGAACTTTGCTTATGAAGAGGGAGGTAAAAGCAGCAAATCGGTTTCCTTTTTTATCTAAACACCCTTATATTAATTCTATAGTTATCATCATACTTACCAGGGATACCTGTATCAATGAAATATTTCCTTGCCTTGATAAAGCTTGGAGATTCGTGGAAGAAACACAAATAAAAGAAGAAAAAACTTTGCAATCCTTTGTACTATGAGGGATTCAGTGTGAGAGGATGCAAATCAACCTACCTCCCCCACAGTGACAGGTATCTTTAGCACTTTGATCTTGGTCTAGTCCTCAAGGCTTCAGCTGAGTTTACCTCAGACTTTGACAGTGGCATTTTCAAACAATGACCTCAGTTCTCTTTACCATATATTTGAGTGATAAAAGTGAAAGAAATAAAAATATTTATCAGAGGTAGGTTAAAAAAAGCCCTACAGTCTTGATATAACATATAGCCTAACACTAGTGGTCAAATATAAAGGAGAAATATGACGATGATGACGTCGTTCTCCAACTGTAAATTGGAGACAACTATTATAGAGGTAATCTCTTATAAAACCGGTAAAAATGCCTTCTTTAATTGACTAATAGACATAAGAACTGTGAAAAGGATTATACTCTGTTCAGAACCAAATATAATACTAAAGTCCTTGGGCTATGCACTTAGGCAAAGTATATTAATGCAGGAGCTCTGACATCAGCAATGGATTGTTCTACCAGGGGGATGTTGGCCAGGGGATCCAAGGCCCCACAAAAGGTAAGGGCTCCTTGCCCCTAAGTTGGGATACCTGCAGGAGGAGAGGCGATAAGACCCTGCTGCCGAAGACCTGACGTTAACATGGGAGGGATGTATTGAGACCGCACATGCAAGTGGTACAGATGGCCTCTGGAATGCCAGAGAGTGTTAACCAAAAGGCCACTAAACAATAAAGCAAATACGGGTCTCTCCCGGAGTCAAGCAAGACTCCCCGTCAGCACCAGCTTACACCTCACTGCCTGGAAATACTGTGCAGCAGAGGCGACCATGTGCCTGTTATATCCCAAATCTAATTGGCTATTGGCTTCCTCCTTGGAGGAATAACCCATGGCGCTGATGCCACAAGCTTACATCCTCTACGTTAGAAGATGTTATAAGCCACAGTAACCCTGTCATATTTTATCAGGGGGTAAAAAATGTATTTGATTAACATATCATCCAAACATATGTGTCTCATACCAAGTAACGCTCATAACTATTAGATGCTGCTTAAAATACCGATATATCGAATTGCTTGTGCTTTCATTAGTAGGATCGAAAGGTTACTCCTGGACAAACTGTCAGCCCATGAAAGAAACAGCCAGAATTGACCAGAATCCAGTCAACAGCTCCAGAGAGAGAGGACAGTTTTATACTTCTCATCCACCTGTGCCCTTTTCTAAGCCTAGGGAACAATCTGGCGGAAGAGGGGGCGTGGTAGAATGTAAAGGCTGCGATTGGGGTGAACGGTGAAACTACAAGCGATGTAGTCTGGGCACTCATTTGATCAACTTGATTGAACAAACAACCTGTCACCCCAACTGAATGGGGGACTGTGGGGTTTGGGCACAACAGATCTGTAGATTGGTTTTTGCACGAAGGATGCTTATACCCATGGATTATCACTTATAGTAAAAAATGAAAAAAAAAAAAAAAACCTGAAAGATGCAGAACAGTTATGGCAGAATACATGATCTGGGATGGGGTGGGAGTGGGGGGGAAGGGAAAGGGAAATATGCCTGATCTGAATTGGAAAATGATGTACGAAATGCACAAACCATCAATAAAAATTAAATTAAAAAAATATAAAATGAAACTACTAAATTTTTCATTTTAAAAGAGTGATTTGTATATCTAAATGACATTTCAACAATAAAGTTATAAACAGGAATACCTAAATGGGTGTGGTGACTAACTTGTAATATCAGTATTTGGGAGGCCAAGGCATGAGTTCAAGAGAAGCATGAGGGGGAGGGGATGACTCAGTAGTTAAGAATACTTACTCCTCCTCTAGAGGATTAGGGTCCAGATCCCAGTACCTACATGGTGGTTAACAGCCAGTTCTGGGGATCCAGTTCCCTCTTCTGGTCTCTCTTGATATCAGGCATGCATGTGATACACTTACATGTATATAGGCAAAACGTTCATACACATAAAATAAAAATAAACACATTTTTTTTTAAAGAGCACCTTGGGTACAGGGTGAAACCCTGTCTTAAAAACAAACAAACCTAGCCGGGCATGGTGGCGCATGCCTTTAATCCCAGCACTTGAGAGGCAGACACAGGCAGATCTCTGTGAGTTCCAGGCCAGCTGGGACTAAAGGGAGACCCTGTTTCAAAAAAGACCAAAACCAAACAAACACAGAAACTATAAGACTGCATAAACATATCATGCAAATTTATTTTTATTACAATTGAGTTGCTTCTTTTTCCTTTCTAATATTAAAATTACCTCCTTTATCACAGTATTTTTGATAGTACACTAATTTCTACTACTGTTTACAAACTGAGTTCTCATATAGAAAGAAAAACAAGTTAACATGACTTCAAGATTTATTACTATAGCTTGCTTGTCATTTTTTTTCTCTCAGAAAATATTTTCCATTACTTATCTAGGGAGTCTACTTAGGAACCATTATCTGTCACATATTATTCTATATGAAGCTTGCTGAGTGACCTCAAACACATCACTTAAAGACCCTGAAAATGTCTTCTCACCAGGAAAATAAAAGAGGTAGGCTAAATTCAAAGATTCCAGGAATCTTCAAACAGTACGACAGAGAAATCTTTGTGACCCTGGATTAAATTCACCTTTAGATCCTCAGGAATTATTTTAAGATAATAGAAGAATTTCTGAGCCATGACAAGGATCAATATTGAAGCAAAGAAAAGAAGGGAAAAAAAATCAATGCCCACTTCCATAGCAACATGCACCATCTTCAAGATTTAGGCTGAAAACTTTATTCTCCTTCTGTTTCAACTGATGACAATGAGGCAATTAACTACTTGGGAAGGGGTGTGAATGCCTACCTTCCCTGATACCACACCCTAGCTGCTCAAAATTCAAAGGAAGACAGCACCTATGATGTTCTTTCTGCATCTCTGCAGCTCCCTGGTTAGGGACTCCAGTGAGCAGAAAGGCCTACACCAACAAGATAGGGGATCTGGGACACCACAATGGGAAGCCAGAAAAGAGAATCAGATTTTTTCAACATCTATTTAATTCATATTTTATAATAATCATATAAAGTAATGTCAGGGCAAGGGAACCTAAGAGAGGCTGAAAAATTCCCTTACCAAGTCGGTCGATACTGGCATTTCTATCTTTTCTTCAGTTCATTGAGTTTTTCCTATTCACTTTAACAGGAATAAAAGCTAGAGTCTCAGTAAGCCAGAAAGGCTACCAGAAGAAATAAACATGCAAAGGCATTAAGTTTGTATGCACTGCCATCAAAATATGCCCTTCTTACTACTGAAGCTATAGTGCCTATCTTTTCAACTCCTTGACTACTTTTGTTTGAAATTAAGTTACAGAAGCATAAAGGAGGATTTTACATAGATGGGAGAGTGCTTTTTAAATCTTAAGGTGGGTTACTTTATACCATCCTAATAATAATAATAGGTTAATTCATTATAGTGAACAAATTTCCCTTTCACTTTGAGTCTTATCTAAAGAAGACTGGAATGTGACTTGTCATTTGTGAAGAGTACACACCTAGAACATTAAATGTCTTTATCTCTAGGATCCACACCTAGAACATGAAATGTCTTTAGCTCTAGGCTCCACACCTAGAACATTAAATGTCTTTATCTCTAGGCTCCACACCTAGAACATTAAATGTCTTTATCTCTAGGATCCACACCTAGAACATTAAATGTCTTTATCTCTAGGATCCACAGTTGGCTGATTTAGTCAGCAGCTTAATGTCAAGACAAGAAATAAGCAAATGCTAAGCAACCCACCAGAGAGTAAAGACTTTGTCTCTTTACTTTCTAGAACCTCAAAACACTGGCTTCTACTTCCTCCTCTCAAGTTCCTAGATGATTCTCCAAGATCAGGATTCCATAGTAGTCACTGTTATTACAGGTAGATACAGAAAAATTTGCTGAGTTGGAATAGAGTGAGTTGCTTTTTCCTGTTATTAGTGGAGTTTTTGTTGTTTTATGCTTTTGAGACAGGATTTCCATAGCCCAGGGTGACCCTGAATCTTTGATCTTTCTGTCTTGGCTTCCCAAGTACTGGGGTTACAGGAATGTGTCACTACACTTGGCTAATTTTTAATAAGAAATGCAGAGGAACATGAAGAGAGAGAGCTAATATGAAAAGTATCTTTTTATTTTGTTACAAAAAGCACCTCTTTATTTTTTATTTATTTTTTTATTATTTTTGTGTGTATGAGTGTACTGTCTGCATGTAGGTTGGTGCACCGTGTTGTGCAATGCCGTGGAGGTCAGAGGAGGGCATCGGATTCCCCTGGAACTGTAGTTAAAGACTGTTCTCATCCACCATGTGGGTGATGGACACCATCCGGGTCCTCTGCAAGAGCAGTCAGCACTCTTAACTACTGAGCCATCTCTCCAGCCCCAAGAAAAGCATCTCTGACATTGAAAAAAATATAATTATACCAACCAGAAATTTGGGTCAGTGATCCAAATAACTGGGGTCACCTGAATACCATATGACTATTTTAAGAACGTTAACCATATAATGTGTGGCCACTGTAAATACTGTAGTAGAAAGAAATCGCCCAGAATAGGGAATAGTTTATAGTGGTGACAACAGCATTATCCAGATACCAGGCCATGCAATTTACACTCTAGCTTGATTAGTAATAGCTGTGTTACTTTGGGTAAGTTACTGTCCCATGTTCAGTGACTTCTTTTGATTTAACACAATATGCTAACAGAACCTCTTGGAAGCACCGTAGGAGTTCATGCACAATGCCTGCTTCTACCAGGGTACAATGCATGCTTCTATGGCAGGTGGGGCACAAATGTTTGCTCATTATTGCTCTGGCAGAACACTGTCTATACTGTGATGCTGTGCTGAAAATCGGATTATTACTACAATGATATTAAAATCTTACATACTTAAAAATGAAAGGGGGGACATGAAACATATTCTTAAACTCTTAAACCTAGGGAATAGGTTTAGAGAGCAAGAAAAGAAAGAATAAATTAAATATCAAGGGTTTCCAGGAGCCTCTGGCTGGAACTGGGACTGAGGAAAGCCTGCTAATACAGGCACATACTAACCAAGTGAGTGACAATTCGATTATACTGCATGAATGTACATTTCTTTTTTTTTTTTTTTTTTTTATTTCCGTACGTGTATGAATGTATTGTGTGCATGCAAGTCTGTGCACCCGTGACGTGCAATGCCGCGGAGGTCAGAAGAGGGCGTCAGACTCCCCTGGAACTGGAGTTCTCCTGGAATTGGAGTTTCAGACGGCTCTCAGCCACCATGTGGGTGCTGGGGATCGAACCCGGGTCCTCTGCAAGAGCGGTCGGCGCCCTTAACCGCTAGGCCATCGCTCCAGCCCCATGAATGTACATTTCTTTAAAGTTAAATACTTCAATTGTTGCATTAGTGATGATTAAAAGATGTTTTCCAAGATTAAGGTACATCTACCAATTTATGCAATTCTCAATGCTCTTATCTGTTTTATTTCCTATGTACTCCCCAAACAGCTGTGCTCAATAACTATGGTGGTGGCAAACACTGACAAATAACACTGCAACTGCCATTTTCAAATGTGAAAATAAACACATAACATAGAGAGACATTCCTGTGATTTGGCTAACAGCAGACTTTAAGCAGCCTCGCTCGAACTTTTCAATTCAGGGTTATTAACATTCTCCTGAAAAGCTGCTCTCTGGAGATGTAGAAACATGGGCCCATTTGTCTGGTCCTGCAGGTACTTGCCCTTGCTTTACACGGAGGAGTGGGAAGTGATGATTTCCATTTCTGAGAATACTTTTAGAGTAACTTAGTGCTAACAGTACTCTGCTGTTGTGATCTTTCTGGTCATAATCAGGTTTTGTACCTCAACTCTCAGTAGCTGTGGCAGTCACAGCCACTTTGTAGTCTGGGTTCCTCTGTACTGATCATGCTTAGGCTGGGCTCCTGTCTGATGCATATCTTCTTCCACCTGGGGGCTTAAATTCCTAGTAAAAGTCCCTGAATCTCCCAATGTGATCTCAGAAGACTCTCTTCACTATTGCCTTATTCCCAATATTCACTTACAATTAATTGTGCTATTATAATTTTCAAGCTTTTCTTAGGAGACTATGTATTCATCTAAGATAGAGTTTATTGTTTGGCCTTTTTTGTTGTATTGAAATAAATGTTGTCAAACAGAGGAAGCCATTCAAATAGCTCTTCTTAGAAAGACACTCAGATCAGGGGATTAACGTGTCTAGGGCACTGACAATAGTAGAGATACCGGGAAAGTTTCTTTCCATCAGTAAATACTCGAGTTTTCTTTTTTTTTTTTAATTTTATTTATTTCTGTATGTGTACGAATGTACTGTCTGCATGCACGTTTGTGCACCTGTGCCGTGCAATGCCGCGGAGGTCAGAAGAGGGTCTCGGATTCCCCTGGAGCTGGAGTTCTCCTGGAATTGGAGTTTCAGACGGCTCTCAGCGGCCGCCGTGTGGGTGCTGGGGATCGAACCCGGGTCCTCTGCAAGAGCGGTCGGCGCTCTTAACCGCTAGGCCATCTCTCCAGCCCCAATACGCGAGTTTTCTAAGTGTTTCTTGATTGTTTTTTAAAATGTGGTGCCAGTTTCCAAAAAAGACATATCAACTATGACAAGAGCTCTGAAGATACCCTAATAATCACCTTTCATCCTCTTCACCATGACCTTTTCTAATTACTTCCACTAAGCTCTTTTTTGTAAGAACTAAAAGGGAATATTATGCAAGGCAAAGTAACTTCTTGTGGAAAAAAATCAATGTTATTAAGTGACTAATAGGTAGTCCAGGTATGCTGAATCCACAGTCTCAAGGATCACCTCTGTCCTAAGAACAGAGGAGAAGAAGCCAGGTGCCAATCACATGCCCATCTTCATTATATGCTAATACTATAATCTCCTGGCAAATCAGAGAAGTAATACAAAGCCAAGTAAGTGGTTCAGCGTTTAAATGGCAGAGCTGCTAACTGGCTGACTCAAAATATGTTGTTTTCCCTGACTTCAAAGTCCTCTCTAGCAGCTGTTCTTATGTCACTCTCAGTACACATACTCTGGTCCTAAATTACCAACTTCATTTTAAAATCAAAATAAAACTCAAAACTACACATCCTTTTTAGTTCCTGCTGTAGTTCTGTTCTGTAGTTAAAAGCTTGCTTTGGGACTGTAGGCACTTTAGGATTAACTGCTTTTTGAGAGAGTCTGGGCTCTACATGGAAACCTACTCTGGTCAAAGTCCAATCAGTAATGGGGAACTTAGAGAAACAAGGTTTGGGAATCAGAACACTAGATCTATGTGGCAAGAGATTCCCCAGGGTGAGTGGGACTCACAGAAGTAAACAACAGAAGACAGAGGCATGAAAGATATATAGTTTAATATGGGAAAAGAAAAAACACCCTGAGTTCTTTTTAAGTGGGTTTAAGAATAAATACTTTGATAGTCCAAAGAGAAGTGAGTTCTGAAAGTTGATAAATTGGTTGCATTCTGAGTTCTTAATAACTGCAGGAGTTCAGCAAGAAGGAATACCTCTAAACACAGACATACTCAGGATTTGGGCAGTGTTTCTTCTAAAGTAAACTCTTTGCGCCCTACTAGATTTGTTTACAAGAGACAGATGGCAACCAGCAGTGCAGGGACTCTGCCCCTTTACATCTTAGTTGATAATGTTGGTGTACAGTTAAAGGCCAAAAGAAAGCATCTCCTCAGATGGCCACCTGGCAGGGCCACTCTCCAGTACAGGGCATACTGGGAGTTCAATCAGTGGGTACTTTTGAAAGGGTCTGCATTAAAATATATTCACTCTGTAGTGTCTATTGATAATAGCAGTCTATTTTCTCAGAGAAAAGGGACTGAAAATAAGGCTGCACTGCTGATAGATCGGGTGGAGATGTCGATTGGGAAATGGTTCTTTTTACAGAGACTCTCTTTGTTCTGTTGGTGCCTGTTGTTGGTACTAGCAATTTTGATCACAGCAAAGAGTTTCTGTGTGAACTGTAAATTTCATCAGAAATTGATCCAGACACAAGCTCTGGCTAATCATCTGCTGTGTGCCCAGTGGCAAGCTTGTTACCATGTGGTCAACAACATGCTGAGATGCCATGACACCTGACCAGGAGAGACTGAACATAGCATGAGTCTGGAACACAGGAAAGCAAACAGTACGAACTAATGGTACTGCCTTAAACTAGCGAGTTTGCTTTCTTCTTCCTTATTATATCATGTTTTTACTGGCTTCAGCAAAGCCCTAGGGGTTTGGCCTGTGATAGAAAGAAGCCAGAGTTTTACCGATTCCAACACACACATTTTTTCCAGGTTGTAACATCTCTGAAATTGACTGAAATCTTAAAACTGGTGACTGATTAGAGTTATCTTACCAATGCCTTCTTTCTTAGAAGTATATACAGCCACGGGACCTCTTACAATTGATGTTATCTAGACGCAATGAAGTAAGACTAATGAACACTTGTATCAGTGACCTTGATAGCATCTTTTTGTACAAGCTTATTTTTAATGGTTTTGTAAACTAAGCACTGTGATTACTTCCTTGTAATTACTATAGAGAGGACTGGGATCTTTACCTAAAGTCGTGCTATTTAAGGCACATTCCAAATTTTGGTAGTCTCACTCCAAAATGGTGCACTCAACCATTTTGCTGCGGTTGGCTCAATAAAGAAAAGAAACTAAGTGGCCTGCCAAAGGGATCAGGACTCCATTTGAGAAGCAGAATAACTACTTCCTTTTATAAGTGGGAAATGACCCCTGCCTCCCAATCTATAGTATTGGGAAATTCTGGCATAAATTGGTAAATTTAACAATTTGTTTTCCCAGTTTGGATTATCTATACCAGATATCAAAACATTTCCATTGCTTTTTATTTCATAATTTTATTCATTTCTCATTTTGTTACATAAATGGCCCTCATTCTTTCACAATTATAAAATAACACACCCAAACTCTTGTGCTTCATGTTAGACCTTCCTACCTTGTGAAAAAGATGTTTAATTCTGAGTCAAATAGAAGTGCCACCTTCTAGAAAAATCCAGTGTTCAAAGGTAGAAAAAGTGAAGAAACCCCTCCTGTACACATACACACACACACACACACACTGATTTCCTATTAGTGTTGTTGGTATAAGTCAATGTGTGGGCACCTCTATGACTTTACATATAACTATGAACTAACTGAAATTGATTCAGGAAGTGGTTTTGTGTTGTGAATGTTCAGAGGTTAACATGTGCTTAATGATGATAGATTTGTTGTTTGTGAATGTACTCTGGCACACATGGTTAAATATAACAAGATCATGTCCAAGGGAAAATGAAAGTGTTTTCCTTTGTGGTCACCGCTTTGTGACAATGTTTATCTCTTCTCTGGTGAAATACAATGTTTATCATTGAGAACAGACAAAGTATCTATCTATAAAGAAATCTATCCTTAACACACCAGGAAAACCATCAAGTATTCATAAGCATAGTTATGCAAGACAAATTGGTAATTTTGACCTTTGCACAGAATTTTCAGCAGAAATATTTTTATCTAGCAGAAGATTATGTTTGCTGGGCTGTATTATCAAAACACAGTAAGAAACAGAAAACAATTCAGTTGTAAGAAGGTGCAGAGAAAATACCATCAGTTCTTAATCATATTACACACAGGTGGGCAGGTTTTCCTTTTCAAGCTCATGTTTCTTCTCACATGATTGCTGAGGTCTCTCTGTGTTCCACAGGTTTAAAAATTTTATCTATCTGGGTGTGGTGGTGCATGCCTTTAATCCCAGCACTTGGGAGGCAGAGGCAGGCAGATCTCTGTGAGTTCAAGCCCAGCTTAGTCTACATAGTGAGCTCCAGGCCCCCTGGGACTAAAGGGAGACCCTGTCTCAAAAAAAAAAATCATTTTTTTTATCTAAACAATATTTAACTCTAACTTAGGAAGGTCTTGATGTATTTTATTACTCATCAAGGAAATAGTAGGAAATAGTATCTCTTACTCTGTTACTTCTTTTACTATTTCATGAAGTTTATTCAATAATGATAAGCTATACATGTTGCTACAAAATCAGAAGATTAGGGCCTTGATATCTAAAAAGTTTCCAAGAAGAGCCTCCTTATCATGGGCACAGACAGATGCAGCATCACTGCCATGGGTATAGGGAGAATATTTAGCGCATGTGGATGATAAATGGCAGGAGAGACACGATGAGATCACAGGCATCCACTTCTAAAGACAGTAACAACAGAATCGGGTCTGGGAATGAAGATGCCCCCTAGCTAGGACTTCTGAGAACCAGTTTCTTTTTTCTTTTCAATTACGACAAAATTCATAGACTAGTTTAAATATGTAATTGAATAATGTAATGAGAAAGAGTTAATACCAACAAATTTCAAAGTAGATATTTGATAAATGTGTGACTACCAGGGCAGGGTGGAGAATGTCTTAAAAGGGAAATTAAATCCAATTGGAAACCAGTTGTTTACTCCTGGTTCAAGGCACTATTGGCCCAATGGGTAAATCTGTTGCTGAGGATTGCTTTGAAACTGTTTTCTGCACATAACAGGCCACTGTGCATATGAAATCACTGCAGCTATGGCTGCCTGCACAAGACCTGTAAAAGATCAAGCCAGTCAAAATTCCAGCCTGGAGTCTGCAGGGGTTCATGAAGCTCTACCCATAGCTGATGAGCATCGTGATAGTGATCACTGAAATGCTGGCCTTGACCAATGGAGATGGAGTAAATTCATCAGATCAACAGCGTACTGAATATATTTCTTGAAAGAAATCTCAGATGCCTATATAGTTAAAAGACATGGCTGCTCCCATATCATCAGAACACATGGTTTTGATCATACCATTTTGTAACTTGAACATATATGTTCCTAAAGAACTGCTTTAAATAATCCCTTAATTGCTCTTCCTCCCATCAGTTTATCTATATTTTTGTCCATTATCTACATCACAGATTAAATTCTGAAGAAAATATTTTGTAAATATGCTCTGAATTTTCAGCAAAATCCAGAAAGATTTTTTTAAATATAAGGTTGAACACATTTAAACTTTTTATAGGCATAGTCTCTTTAATTAGACAATGAATTTCTTGGGGCTAGGAATGATAAGTCCTTGATACATACTCTTAACCTTTTAATTAGTACTTAAGTACTCATTAGATTTCACTAGTTTTTCCCTCAGAAGATTACAGTTTTTTATCTCTCATTTACATACACATAGGCATGCAGTCTCTAATTCTCATAGCCATAAAATTTATAGACAAGGAAGTTGTAAGTATAAATAACTGCACAAGGCTATAACTACATAAATAATTCAAGTCAAAATGAAAATCTGTTTATGTTAAATCCCAGGGCTTTTCCATGCTCAAAACACTTCAGTCTCACCATTGGCACTGGGACTAGCAGCTCATAATTCTTGGCCTTCTTTACTGGTCCAATTTCATCCCACCTAACTGTCTTACATAAGCAATCTGTACCACCATGACAAGTCCATTCTGTACTACACTTCCACATAGACTTTTTCTACAGAGACATCATGGCATCTTGTTAAAATGAAGATTTTGGCTCAGCAAGTTTGGGTCAGTAGGTAGAACTGAATCTCTAGCATTCTCCAGCAGTGCCGTTACTGATGAGAGGATGAGAGCATACCTTTCCCACGTGTGTTGAGACGTTCTTCACCCTTCTTACAAGTTCCACTCAGCATACCACCTTGTCTTCCAGACTTTCCAGTCATCTACCTCACTCGGAACTTTGGTGATCCCAATATTTCATTAGCTATTAAGTTTACCTCATAAGTATATTCCTTATTATTTTTATTATTATTTTTACATCTATACAGGTGTCATGATTGTCTTAGAAGTAAAGTCTTTTTAAAATTTCTCTTTTACTCAGCACTTAGCATGACAGAAAGAATAAATCCAGGCAAGAGAAGCACATGATGAGAATTCCAGGAAGGAGATCAGGAAAATGCCACAGGCATCCATGTCTATCTGTATCTTAAGCATCTTTGGATTGTAAGCTATACCAACTGTGCTTGAGTTTTTCCTTAAGTAGTTCTATGGTTGTAGTTACCAACAATCAATCCAGTTAAATAGTGTGTGTTTGTGTGTGTGTGTGTGTGTGTGTGTGTGTGTGAGTATCACTGATAATTATCTGCTGATATCTGTCAGTTGACTCTCAAATTTACCAGTCTATTTGCCATCACAGGAAATGGTGAAATGAAGACTTGGGAATCATGCTCTATAATTCAGAACCATAAACAAATGACATGTCATTTTTCAAAATGACATAATCTTGGAATCTTCGTCAAAGTTCTCTTCAATGCTCATGGTTGATTAACTGAACCATGATATCTAAGGTTGAGACAAAGAAAATTTGTTTTTCATATTTTCAAAACTTTTTCATCTGTTTTTATTTCATGTGTATGTCTTGGTGTCATGCTTAGATGTGTATAAGTACACCTATATGATGCAGTGCCTTCAGAGGTCAGATCTGGAACTGGGGTTATAAATGATTGTTAGCCACCATGTGGGTACTGGGATTTGAACCCAGACCTTCTGCAAGAATAGCCAGTGCTCTTAAGTGCTTGGCCACCTCACCTCTTCAGGCCTTAACTTTTATTTTTTAAAGATAGAGACTCTGTGTGGTCTAGGCTGGGCTTGAAAGCATGATCACTATGCAACACCAAGTGAGTTGATTATAGACAGACACTACCATGCCAGCCTCTAGGGAAAGGGATCTAAGATTCTGTTTTGTGAAACCTACACTTATTTTGAGTCCTTCTAAATGTTTCACAGTGTAACCCATTGATTTTGAAAGTCATACCCACATCAATGTACAGCTTTATTCCATGCTTTCCAGATGCTGTCTTCAAATCAAGACTACTTACATTTTAAGATGACTTTTCATTTTCATATTAGAAAGTGAAAACCTAAAGTATTTACAATGACTTTCAGAGATGAGGTTATGGTCATTTCTCAGGCTCCAACTTATAGCTGTTATCAAATCCAACTGGCTATAATTTGACCTAAGTCTTACTCCTATTCTGACCTCAGGACCACTGCCAACAACTTTTATTCCTTTAAGCAGTATTTGTCTTCAAATCAGACTGACAAAATTAGATGTATTCATCTTAAGTAATCTCAATAAACATGAATTCATATGCACTATGCCTAAATAATGAGGTATTTGAAAGAAATGAGTTTTACCATTCATTTTTTTTTTTCGCTGAAAACCATACTCAAATTTTTATGGAAGTTAAGAAAAATTCCCCCCAATGTGTTGCTCTAATATTATTACATAGATGCCTTAATCTGTCACAGATGACTAAATTACTTAAATATCTCCTTCATGGCTGTTAAGACACAGTAGAGTCAATTCACGCCCAGGGAGCTTTAATCACAGATCATCTTCATGATGACTTGGGGTAGTCTATCATGTCAATGGCTGAGGCGATTGGGGAAGCTGCTAATGGCAGTGATGCCAGCATGCAGTCCATAACTACTTTCAAGGAGTGCTTCTGATCTAATGGCTAAATGAGAATCATTATACAGCTTTCATTGAGCATTTCTTAGGAAATGTTATATTAAAACAAGGCCAGCTATTTCATTCAATGGATACAAGTGAAATTCCTTAAGTGGTTTTATGTTATGCTGGTGGAATTTGAACTGATGGCTCATTAATTAGCTCCACTATCACACTTTTTAATTTTTGTGACCTATTATATCATTCATAATCACAAATATAGAATTAAAACAGGACCATGAAGAAAATATATAATAAAATACTTAAGACTCATCATGGTCAGAACAAAGAGAATGGTGAAGTAGTGAAGATTCTGGTTGCTGTAAACTGACCCTTAATTAAGAATTTCATTTCCCTAAGATGTGTTCACCATTTGTCCTGTGATCATTACTGAAACTCATTTTGTGTCCTCAAGCTCCAAACTAGAAGCTACTGGAACTGTTTTAGAGTCTACTGTATAATTTAATAAGAGTTATTATAATTTAGAGGAAGAGCAACGAGGAAATAAGAAACATAGAATTTAAGAAAATAAAACAACCTAAAATCCAGTTTGAATTTTTCTGAATACTAGAAGAAGAATAAAGGAAAATACAACTTAGCAAATGAGCAAAGGAAAAATCAAACAAGCAAGCAACACTTTTTGTTCTATTGATTAGTACAAAGATGTTGGTATATACAAATTGAGGAAGGCTGGGGCCTGGCAATGGACAGCAATACAAATGGCTTGCTTATCCAGTACAATGTCTAAAAATAAACCTGGGAAGCTGGGAGTTATAGAGCAAGCTACTC
Source organism: Rhizomys pruinosus (assembly GCA_009823505.1). Classification (NCBI taxonomy): domain Eukaryota; kingdom Metazoa; phylum Chordata; class Mammalia; order Rodentia; family Spalacidae; genus Rhizomys; species Rhizomys pruinosus. The sequence continues at coordinate 1,828,285 of VZQC01004060.1, read as the reverse complement.
AAGAAGCTGAGGTAGTATGATCTTCAGATTGAAGATTGCCTGACAAACAGGGAGACCCTGTCCCCATGTACAAAGTAAACATCCAGGGACATAGCTCAGTGGTAGAGCATTTGTTAGCATGCATGAGACCCTGGGTTCAATCCATAGCATGGAATAAAAGATAAAGAAAATAAAAGGAAGAAACAGAAGGATATGCAGATAACTAGGCTTCCATCAGCCCTGTGGCTCTGTATTCTGTTCTACACAGTAAGGGTTCACGAGTCTGGAACGCCTCTACCCACTTGGGATTACTTTTTGTCTTAGAGATTCTCCATGCATGTGACAGGGTAGAACATTCGGACCTGATAGAGATGGAAAGACTATCCATCTGAAGCTGATACAATGAAGACCAAAGAGAGGTAAGAGAGAGGGTAGTGTTTTAAGCTTTCCATCAAGTAAATCAGTGGAAATCCTTACTGTTAAAATTTAAAAGTTCAGAAAGCCCTTTTGCTGTTTGAAACAATTACAAGATTTTAGTTGTATATTTTAATCTTATTAAACTTCAGGTATAAGAACAATGACAGTCTAGATCAATAATACATGAGCTGGTTCCATTATTAGTACTTCATGTTATGGAATACCAGAAGTTCATAGTTTTACAAAATTTTGCTCAACAAATGCCACACACATATGCACACACACACACACACACACACTTAAAAACACACACACAAGCCAGGCATGGTGGTACACACCTTTAATCCTAGCACTTGGGAAGCAAAGGCAGCCAGATCTTTGTGAGTTCAAGGCCAGCCTGGTCTACAGAGTGAATTCCAGGACAGCTGGGGGCTACAGGGAGACCCTGTCTCAAAAAGACCAAAAAAAACAAAACACACACACACACAGTCAAGCACTCATACACACACACACACACACACACAGCACCACATTATATATATATATATATATATATATATATATATATATAAAGGCTTCACTACAATTCACATGGAATCTTTAAGTATTGTGATATTTTACACTGTTAGTTACTTCATCAGATGCCTTTAGAAGTAGGCAACTTTCTGGCAATCTTAGCACTAGTGTTCTTTTACACAGTAGGATAAATTGATTAATGTGTATTCAATAGATGTAGAGTCTTCAGGCTATGGAAAACAGAGTATTAACAAATCTGTGGGGTCAGTGCAATGGCCTCCAAGCCAAATGACTTGAGTTCGATCCTGGAGATCCACATGGTAGAAGAAGAAAATCAACTCCTGCAAGCTGTTCTCTGATTACATATATGGACCATGGCATATGTACACACACACACACACACACACACACACACACACACACAAGATAAAGTGTAATACAAAAATCTACTTATTCTTGGTGCTATTTTTTGCCATAGGATTCTCATTACAAATCAGTTTGCTTTGATTTTGAATACTTAGGGGTTTATTGCATTAGAACATTTTAGGAACTTAATAGCAAAGATATGAATTCATATTACTCAAATTACATTGGAAAAATGTAAAATAACACCTATACAATGCAGCTGCTATACTGATTTAAATGTTTGTAAATTGCTTATTCACATCACTTGTATCAGATTCCAAGTCATATTTCAATGAAAATCAGTGATACTAATACGCTGGTCAAAAACAAAGGCAGACTTGCCTTGGAAGTTCTGCCACATGCAAACAAGGGCAGGCCTGCCTTGGAAGTTCTGTCAGATACAAACAAAGTGCATTACCTCATATTCCTGGGAAAACTTCAGGTTGTCATTTGCTTTTAACCTTTCAATATGATCTGCAAGTTCCAAGATAGGTATTGGAGGATGGCTAGCCATACCTATTAAAAATGAAGAGGAAACACATTTGAAAAGAATGAAAATGACATTAAGTCTTCCAAAACATTGTGAATACTGTAGTTAGAAATGGCCTGAAAACATGTGAGTAGTAAAGACATTTCGGGTGAGGAAGCAGGCGGATCATTTGGTTACTCAAAGCAGGACATGCTCTAAGGGGGGAGATTTTGGAGCCAAGTAGAAAATTCACCAAGCATATTTCCCAAAGTAATACTCCTAGTGTAGAAGAAAGTGTTATTGTGCTATGAATCAATGAGGTTAGCTAGCAGAGAAAACTGAAAGTCAGGCCTGATGTCAGCTTCTGCTTTGAGTAATTACTGTTATGCCAGTTCAGACTCCTTCTCCTGCACTGAGTGAAATGGAAATTGTGTGGAATTAATGGTGTAACGTGAACTAAGAAAACAGTGAGTGAGGAAAGCCTAAAAACGGAGGTGGAACAGCCTGGTAGAAAACACAAAGTGACTTATGTATAATCAAAACAAACTAACTTGAAAAATGAAGGTTACCAGGGTAACCGGAATCATCTGAACCTGCAAAGAAAATGACGGTGTAAATTAAAAAAAAAATGGATTTGTTTAAAAAATGAAATGGATAGCTGATATACTTTAGAAAAGGACTAATAAAAATGTGCCAAGCTTTTGCAAAGTTCACCATATAAGTGAATAGAAGAAGATCACTTTAGTATTTTACAACCTGTAAGGGGACTGACATTCACATGCAAACAAGGACACAGGAATTCCATGCACCACAATTCACTGAAGTCAGTCACTGACAACACACTGACACCAAACCAAACCGAACTTCAAAAATGTTTCCACTAGTGGCAGATTGTAGGGGCTGGGGTTGCAGCATTGGCTTACACATTTCTAAATGGCCATACTAACAACGCAGTAGTGTTTTGCCCCCAAGTCTCATTCTTCAACTCCCAGCAAACCTACAATCTTCTCCAGGTGTAAACATCTTTGTCCACTAATGTGAAATGAACTCAGGAAAGTGAAAATGTGATGGATGAAAAGACAGGAAAGAAAGAGAGTAAAGACTTAGAGAGGGGACCGACACATCTTAGTTCAGTTTGCCAGCTGAAGACATACTAATTTCCTAGGAATTTAAAAAGTAATATGCTGTTAATTTAGATGATTCTTGTGTCTTTCCAATATCACTATTCACATGATTTGGTTTTGTTTCATTGAGAATAATTTTACAAGTGTACCATGAGAGAGAATAGGTGACTCAGATATTAAGAAACACAAATTCCAGCTGGATTAAGAAAGTAAACTAGCATGCCCTCGGGGAAGCATCTGAAGTAGAGAATTAGAAGTGAGGGGTCCCACTGGCTACAGTGATATTCTGCTGTCACGGTAATGCTGGGGTGTAATAGGCTGCAAGGATGACCATAAAGTCAACTGATGTGATTACACTATAAGCAGTTTTGAATTGGTGCCATTATTTAAAGTCACCCGCTAAGTTTTTGTATCTCAATTGCCAGATTATCAATGGTTAGGGTAAATTAAGTAAAAAGCTATTGTACTTCTTCAGGAAAATCATTCTGCACTTAGCAATACACTGTGAAATACCATTTTTTTGTGTGTGTGTGTTCATGGCTAAACCCAACACAAATGTGTAGATTAGATGTAGATACTCTTTGTTGGTGATATAATTATGCATTTGGGTCCCAAATTTGGAGCCTTTTCTAATTGTTCTGTATAGGTGGTAGAATTGAACTAATACACATTCTGTGGAGAAGTAGGTGGAAAACAGTAATCTGCTAATTAAAGTGATCTTTTTCCAGATGAGGCACTCCCCAGAGAAAAGAATGGAAATGCAAAGGTACATGAGACATCACACTTCTCTGGACATAGGGATGGACTGATGTAGACATCATTACAGTGCTTCAACAGAGAAAATAATAGAGACAAAGATGTTTAGACCTTTTCGAGCGAATCGTGGGAGAGAGTTATTATCATATATGGACTGAGTGGTGGTTTGGCTAGAGAGGGAAGACACAGAGCCAATCAGGGAGGCGTAGGGGACTGAATTACTGCTCAAAGCTGCAAAAGTAAAGCCAGTAGGAGATGGGAAAAGTATTAGTATAACAGCAGAAGACCATAATAAACAACAAAAGATGTGCTCACATATTTACTTCAGGCATGAAGTGCTACTTTGTTAGCTAATTACAGAGAAATGCAAGCAAGCCTGGGCTGATTCTTTTAAAATCAGAATACATGTATAGATGAATGTACACAAAATTAATAACATAGCATTAAGACTTGAGAGAATATATCATATTGTACCAAATTTCTAGGTCAAGTACAAATAGTAAGAAGCACATTTCACATACAAGAGTAAATTTGTGAGAACTGAATGGAGCAATAAGGGGATGTAAGCCCAGAATACTGGATTTGAAGTCCCTTCTGATTCTGTTATCTACTTAATACAGGCAAATCACGTGTAATTAAGCATTGCAGTGTCTATCTGTGAGGCCAAAGTGCTTTCTAAGCTAATTCTGCAGTGACTCCCTTTTTCATACTTCTCATTTCTATTACACAGAGACGCTCTTTGAGCAGAGAAGAATCTTAACAAAGACTTCAAATATAAAGGTTTTAAAGTTATTGCAGATTTGCTCTGAGAACAAAGAGGAACTTTCATAAAACACAAAACTATTACATAGTTGAATCATCTATTTACATTCAACTGCATTTTCTTCAGCTAGCCAAGAAATATATAGTATACATGTATTTGAAAGTCAACATAAATATGATGCTACATAATAATCCTGCGATAAAATTACTTGAACCTAAAGCTCTTTATCTCATGTCAGAAAATAATCACCAAGGATTTGATTCAAAATAATTTCTAAGAAACTTCTCCATTGCCCAGTATTGAAAGATATGTATCTGCTGTAATCAAGATGGTTATATTCTGGATGAAAAAATAGAATCTAAGGAAACTAAGTCCAAGTTAATTTCATTGTAGTAGCTGGCCAGGTCTTTGCTCATAGTTTAAGGAACAAAGCACTTTTGACTGGAACAGTATGTTCACAATTGAATCTAAGGTATTTTAAAATTTATTTTTGTAAGACATATATCATATCACCCATTCAGACTCTTTGGATGCAGAAGTCAGACACTGATGTTTTAAATTTTCTTACCAATAGCTCTCTATCTTATGGAATTTCATTATAAAGGCTGAGTTGGGGGGGTCACTCTATTTGTTCATTTCTTTTTCTGCTCAAATATCATATCAGGATTTATGAGAACGAGATAAGCTGTTTTTTGATGATATCTTTGAATCCTGTGACTCCCCATTACAGGCATCAGTCCTTTCAAGCTATTATTAGCTGCAAAGAACTTGAAGCATAGCTAACAACTGCTAAGGACTTGCCAGTGTCATGACCTCATTGATTCAAAGCTACAAATGTGCAATACAAATGCATTTTAAAGGCTCCAATTGAATCTGAGGAGAGTTTTCACACTGAAGCTACGACATCCACAAGATAGGATGTCAACATGAAACATGACAAGTACAGTCATGGTAATGTGATCTGCTTTAGGTTGGAGGAACAAAGATGGCTAATTTCATCAAGGAACATATTTGTGACAATAATGTCAGAGTGGTTTCCTTACAAAAAGTAATGCTTTAAAATCATGGCATTTTCAGCTAAGATTTGTCTTAGGGATAACGGATTTCAGTGTTTTCATTTCATACAATAGGACTCTAAAGCCTAGAAATTATGTATGCTAGCATAAATAGTGAACCTCAAAAATACTAATATGCTGCTTGATATCTTTATTTGACTCCTCTTTGTCTAAAATGGTAGATCAAGGGCAGATGTAAAGGATGAGGGCGTCAGAAGGCATGGTCAGTAACCAAAGACCATTAGCTATTGTATAGCAATCACTTTCACAACGAAATGCATTGTCTGTTTCTTTGAAAGGAATAGGCTTCCAGGGCTGCTTTTGTTTCCCACTTTTGCTTTTAGGAAAGAGAAACACTCCTATATTATATGGGCAGCAACAATAAACGTGAGGCTCAGTTCCAGTGCCTGTTATCCTTTTGGCTGTGGAGACGTGGATAGTAGCTGAGGAGGGAAGGTACTCTGCTCTTCCACTTGCTATGCCAAGTGGAAAGGCAGTGATGACAGGGAGAGTTGTTCAGACAGCTAAAAATCCTGATTAACCAACTCCACAATTTTCAATGTTGACAGACATGTTCCTGAAATTCAGTGGATGACAAAGTAATACCTTATAGTTCACACGTAGCCAATAGTACTGTGACTTCTGTTTAAAAGCACAAAAATCTTCTTTTTATATTTGTGCAAGTAAAAGTCAAGAATACTGACAGAGCCAGACTGAATGCTTGGATCCAGGTGGTGACATGCACATCTAGGCAGTAACAGCATGATCACAAACCACGTCACATAAAGACAGCGTTAATAACTTTACTTAGAATTTAGTGATTCGAAGGTGCTGGGCAGGTAAAGGTACTCAAACACACATCTACAGTGCACACATTCCAAGTTCCTTCTCATCTAAACATTAGGTTTCTTAGAAAACATGAACTGCCGGGTGTGGTGGCACATGCCTTTAATCCCAGCACTCGGGAGGCAGAGGTAGGTGGATCTCTGTGGGTTCAAGGCCAGCCTGGTCTACAGAGCGAGCTCCAGGATCCAGGACACCTGGTACTAAAAGGGAGAACCTGTCTCAAAAATACCAAAAAAAAAACAAAAAGAGGAAACTAAAAAAAGAAAAAAAAAGAAAACCATTGAAACTAAATATAAGTTCAAAATATTAACCTCTGTAGTGAAATTTGGCAGAAAATTGGAAGACAATGTGTATGGTACTTTTAACATATTCTACTATATTGTAATGTCATGAAGAGTATGCTTTAAATAACTATGTTATCCACTGAAAATGTTTGCCAAAATAAGGCTGAACGTTTCTAATTCCTCCTCCCCCAAATCCCAATGCCAAACCCTCCAGTGTTCAAAATATTTTGACATAATCCCACACATGGGAAACTCCATACCTATCCTCACAGGATAGGTGGCAGTTGCAACACTGGTAAACTAAAATATGCAAAAATGCCTTCCAGCTACATAAAGCATATACAAAGCCTAAAAAAAATAGGCTTCAGATATATTCCCAAGATGTCTCAGTTCACATATGGAAATGTTCAAAACTATTTTTAAAAGGGTCAGGGCATGGAGGATTCAATCCCCAGTACCACACACATGTGCAAACAGAAAGTGCTTGTCTGTTAGAAAAACATATTAAATACCAAAGTCATAATCTAAAACATATTGGTTCTTCTTGATTTATTTTCATACATATTAAAACCTTAACATAAAATGCCTATCAGCACTTTCTAGTTCTGCTAAAGTATAGCTTTTGAGGTCTCTAATAATGGTGGCACAGCTGCAATTGTTACTAAATACATGTGTTTACACTGTTTCAACAGGTCTGTATATTTTTTCCTTTCCAAAAATTAAGATAAAAGCTTGAGAATCATTTGATACTTATAGACCAAGGAGAAACTTATCTGCTTATCAAATCAATTATTTTGTAAAAATTGTATCTGAGTTAGCAGCCATAGAAAGACATTTTGTTTATTGAAGATCTGTCACATTTTAACAAAATGTACACATTATTTTAAAAATAAATGCTCTAATATGTTTATTATTTGTTTCATAAACTAATGTTAAATTTGAGATAAGGAGAAACTGATTTATGAGGTACAGGTTCTTCTAGGTAAAATGATTCCACTATGACTCAATCATAATAAAATATTCTCTAAGACTTTTTCTGCAGAATTTGAGTAAAGCATCCTTTATATCCAAAATGGACCACTCTGGTTCAATGAATCAGTTTTTACTATATAAAAACACAAAGAACACTTGTTTTATTCTTAACTCAGGTTGTGTGCCTCTATTTATTACAGAATAAAGCATGAAGATAATAAAACATACATATAAAAGTGGGTTTTATTAGCATTGATCCAATTACTAGGAGCAATGTATCAGAGGGGCTGCCTAAAGAACTTCAAAGGCCATTTAGCTGCCACAAGGGAAGCTCTACTGCTGAAACCACAGTTTCTGATACGTTAACGTTTTACAAGTTGTTTCTGTTTTTCCACAGGCCATCAGTCTCCTACCATCCATGTTTGCTTTGGGGCAGAACACACTAAGGTCATCCCAGAATGAAAAGGAGACCTTTCCGCTATGACATCTGCACGTCAAGTCCTAAGTCTTTCTTCTGGGAAGGGGGTGGGTAAACAGGGGCTGGAAAGGCATAAGGTGGCACCCAGGCCACAGAAAAGTCAATTGGCAGGGGCATCACACTCCAAGCTCCCCTCCTTCTGCTCCTTCCTTTATACTGGAAAGAAAACATACTACCCCACACTTCTAAATTTGCTTTGTTAGGAAGAGAAAAAAATATGAGTATTTATCTTCATTTCTTTGATTTTCATATATATATATATATCCATCTCTTAACACTATTTTTATCTCAGTCACTTTTTCCCATAGTAGAAGCCATGATTTTTGTGATATTTCAAAAAAATCTGTAATCTTTATCAAAATTATCTTAGGCCCTTCCTATTATATTCCCAAGAGTCTAACATGCAGAAATTGTGAAAATGGGGTAAAAAAGATCCACAAAATATGAGAAGCTGCTCCTAAGTAGGAAAGGGTTCAACACATTTTGAAATCTGTGCAACAGCTTGAAGTCAATACTATCGACTGCCAAAAAAGGTGACAAATATATTAACTTGGAAAAAAGCCCATATTGACATAATTAAAAGTTAAAACAGAAACTGCATAATCACCTATCAATGTGCCTACTGTACATTTTGTCATTTAAATAACTGTACACAGATTAGTTTAAAAGGATGTGTAGAGTCATACATGGCAGAAATACAGGTAAGATTGTATAGCTGTAAAATCGCTATCCCAGCACTCAGGAGGCAGAGGCAGGCGGATGTCTGTGAGTTCAAGGCCAACATGTTCTACAGAGCGAATTCCAGGCCAGCTGGGGCTTCAGGAAGACCCTTTCTCAAAAACACCAAGAAAAGAGAAGCTTTTCCTCTTTATTTTATATATGTTAAAAAAAAGAAAAATAATTTACAGAGATGGGATAACCCTTTTCTAAGTTATAATTATTATCTAACTTATATTTATCTCAAACATAAAGTTCATATAATTCATTGAATACTGATTGATCTAAAATTATCTATATCCACTGTCAAGAGGCATAAACATTTTATTTCCTCAAATCACTTTCCCATGAAATGTGTTGTTTTTGTAATTATAAGAAAGACATATTCAGGGGGGAGACTAAAATAACTTGGAACTTATGAAGAAGAAAACAAACTTTTCTACTGGAGGCTTTTGTCTTATGGGCTACAGTTCCTAAATATACAGCACTTCTTCTGGACACAAAAACCTGTTAGGCTTAATAAAGTTACTCCTTTCTATTACATGTATGTGTTTATTTGCTCTGTGTGTGTATGTGTGTGCATGTGGGCGCACACCTTTGGAGGTCAGTGAACAGCTTGTATGAGCTGATTCTCTCCTTCCATCCCCTGAATGCTAGGGATGGAATGCAAGTTGTCTGGCTTGGCAAGAAGCACCCTACCTGCTGAGCATTTGGTGACTCTAAGGTTTCTTTTAAAAGTTTCATAGTAAGTCCATACTTTTTAATTTTCTACCGATCTGAAATATATAAAATTTGACTAGTAGTTAATATTTTTAAAGTATTCCTCTACTGGATTTCCTCTCTCTTTTATTCATTCCGCAAATTATACTTCTGAGGTCATAAGACTAACTTAATTTTATATATGATGCTTGCCTATCTACTTATATCTCATTTTAATTTTATAAGATGACTGCTGATACTAGAAATATGTATTTAACTGTCTGTCTCTCCCTAGTGCTGGCTATATATCAATAATAGTGGAGGTACTTATGTAAACCGTAATTTTTTTAAGGGATTAAGTGAACTAACTTCTTTCAAATACAATGTGGCTTTATACTTCTGTTTGAATCTTCTTAGACAGAGACAAATAGTGGTGAATGAAGTTGAGACATAAGAGAGGTTGCTTTATTTATTTATTTAAATATTTATTTATTTATTTATTTATTTTTATTTTGTGTATGAGTGTATTGCCTGCATGTATGTAAGAGTACCCAGGTCCTGCAGTGCCCACAGAAGACAGAAAGCATCAGATCCCTTGGAACTGGAGTTATGGACAGCTGTTAGCTTCCAGGTGGGTGCTAGAATTCAAATCCAGGTCTTCTGCAAGAACAATCGATGCTTTTAACCTCTGAGCCATCTCTTCTACAGAGGAGCCCGCTGTAAATTGGGAGCAGCAGTGCCTCCACGGCCTTCTCAGATGCCTGAATACAGCCTCTGGTAAGAAAGGGACTAGATTCTTGCCATAATTTTAGAGATAGGCTAAAGCAATATTTGTCCCTAATGTTCAACTTAAGAAAGATAGGCATACTCAAAACTGCAGGCTCCTTTGTCTTGTCTTTGGGCTGTGGCTAACCAACAGTAGACAGATTTCTGATGTGCGTTTGGCCAAAATGCATTTGTGGTACTGTTAAACTGTCAGAACATTGTCATAGCAGAATTGGGACATTAGGCAAAACTGAAAACAAAACAAAACAAATCTGACTTCTAACTCCTTAACTCTAGACTATAACAAGAATAAGTAACTTAAATGTAAATGGGTCTTCCATTCACAAAATATTTTTTCAAGTAGAATACATAGAACCAGTGGACTAAAACATGTCCTTCCTCCATCCTGCATGGGTGACTGACTGGATTTAACACATAAAGCTTGTTTGATATTGTACCATACATAACAGATGAACTGATGTGGTATCAATGGGCTTTCATGGGCACATTCTTGGATAGGCCCTAGGTGTGTAAATGACAGTTTTTTTTTTAATTCCATTAGATGTCATATTTTTAGAAGGGATGACATGAACTATTAATTCCCTACTTGTGCATATCATTAATAAATATCCTCGATTGCTATGATGTTTGGAGGGAAGTAATTATATGTTAATAGGTATGCTGTATATAAAACATCTTTTAAATTGTGAAAATAGGAAAATTTAAAATCCTCAAACTAAGTAGAGTCATCAACACAATCTAAGAAAGGATCCCTTTATCTTATGGGAGGGAGTCTTGATTGTTGTGAGTAAAATGAGAGGGAAAAGCACAGGTAGCCCCTTAGTTAACACGCCCATCTACTGATCTTAATCTATTGGCATGTGATTAAAACAATTCACAGTTATTCATGGGAATCCTTGCTGGCTGAAGTAAACAGTCACATCTCTGTATATTTCACATTAGTAGCTGAGTCTATTTCCTTTGTGAACTAGTCACATATTTAGGATAGCAACCCATTTCATGCAGCTTGAAGGAAAAGAGTGTATTTTAGATATAAATCAAGATGATGTGGGCTGTTCATGCAAATGCTCCTGAGTGAGCACTTGTGCTGGAGTCCAAGGACAATTTCTCATTTCCTGTATTTTCTTTTCTCTGTCTTCTTTTCTTTTCTACTTCATTCCACTGTCCAATCATAACTTTAGTTAAATGATATCTTCTAATACAGTTCAATTTTAATTTTTGAAATTCATGAGGGATACTGTGATGGTTTTCAACTGCAACGTTCTTTCTCTTACCCACTAACTTAATTTGGATAGTTTCTGTAAAAATGGATTTAATCTTCTCAAGTACATAAAGAAAATTAATTCTTAAGAAAACTCTAGAGGTTGCCACATTTGAAAAAGGTATCCTTAACGGTGAAGATGGGAGTGTTTTGGAAGGCATTGATATTTTCTTGCTCATAGTCCCCCGGAACCCTGTTAGTTACTGTGATAACTGGTCCCTGGTCATACTTTGCTCTTGGTCTGGAGGTATTTACGTTGGGTTAGAGGGGCTGTGGAGTGGCACTCACGGTGGCTTTTCTCAGTGACATTGCTTTCCTGCTTAATCCTATCCCATGCTTCTCTCTCTGATGGAATGCCAAGGATGGTTCCAGCACAGATCACATTTTGCACAGAGGCAGTGCAGAGCAGTGTGCTACCACTGAAGAATCAAACTGCTTGCTCTTTTCACACAGTGGATTTCTGGGGAAGAGGAATGTTTTACAAGGAATAATTTGACTCTTAACTACTGTGGCTTTGTGAAAAGTACATGGATTCCTGGGTTCATTATTAAAGTTGACTGTATTCTGAAGTAGTCAGTATACTTTCATATTAAAATGAAGTAAACCAAAATTTACTGAAGTAACTTGTTTTATGTCTAGTTGCCTTAACAGAGAGGGACAGTCAACATGGGGCAAGGCAGGGGACTGCAGTGACCGAGGGGAATAATCAGATCTCTTCATCCCTCATGGTCCTGTTCATAGTTCATCAGTCTTTGAAAAAAGTGTACACAGGAGACTTTCATGATGTGAACACTTCCTCCACCTTCTAGGCTTACGAAGGTATATGTTTCCCTTCTAAAAAGCAATTTTAATAAAAAAAATGTAATTAATGGATTAACATACCATCCAAACATCTGTGTCTATACCAAAGTAACCTACCATAACAATTAGTAATGTTTAAATACCTATATATCTAATTGCTTGTGCTTCATAGTAGGATTGAAAGGTTATTCCTGGACAAACTGTCAGCCCATGAAAGGAAACAGCCGGAACTGACCAGAGTCCAAGACAACAGCTCCAGAGAAAGTAGACTGTTTTGCTTCTCATCCACCCGTGCCCCTTTTTTAAGCCTAGGGAACAATCTGCAGAAGAGGGGGCATGGTAGAATGTAAGGGCTGTGATTGGGTGAAACTACAGCAATATAGTCTGGACACTCATTTGATCAACTTGATTGAACATACAAGCCCCCCCTGCAGGATGGTGGGACTCATGGGCTGTGTGCGTTTGGGCACAACTGCTTGCAAATTGGTTTTACATGAAGGATGCTTATACTCATAAATTATCACTTATTGCTAAAAAATGAAAAAAAAACTGAGAGAAAGATGCAGGACAGTTATGGCAGAATGCATGATCTGAATGGGGTGGGGTGGGGGGAAAGGAAAGGGAAATATGCCTGAACTGAATTGGAAAATGATGTATGAAATACACAAAACATCAATAAAAAAAACGAGAGAAAAAAATTAAAAAAAGAAATAAAACAATCATGAAAACACTCATCTAAAAAAAATTAAAAAATACATTTAAATAAAACTTTTTAAAAAACCCAATATTTATGATGATTGCAGAAGCACTTTGAAATTTGAACAGTTCTTTCATTTGAACACTTAGTAGTTACTGTGATCATCACTATGTAAAAGAAAATATACTAAACACAATAAACCATGTATTCTCACATTTCAAATAGTTCACTGAAAATGTACAATTGAATACCTCTAGTGTATCATGCAGAGTTAGAGCATTCAAACATTAATTAGACACAAAAGAAATTTGTCAGTAGTGTGGGGTATGATACTATAACCACATCTTAATCCTAAAGACTTCTTAGTTGTGCTTTCTCTTGCTCATCACTGCAAGGGTTAGGAATGCACTTCTTGGCATGATAATTTTACCTCCTCTATCATTTGCTATTTGACATTTCCTTGACATAAGCACATTTGGTTAGTAGGAAGCAAAATAGATCTAGGCTTCAATTAATATTACTGTGTAAAGCTGGGCATGGTGGCACACACCTTTCATCTTAGCACTTGGGAGGCAGAGGCAGGCGGATCTTTGTGAGTTCAAGGCCAGCCTGGTTTACATAGAGAGTTCCAGGATAGTTGGGACTACAGGGAAACCCTGTCTCAAAAAGACCAAAAAATATTACTGTATAAAATATCCAACATCAGAAGAGTATTTTTCCTCCGTTGAAGCACCATTCTTTATTTTAAGAAAAAGAACTCTTTTCAAATTGGTTACTTCAAATGTCTCCATAATAAGAAACCTGAAATGGCTAGTGAGATTTGGTATAATTAAACAAACAAACAAAAAAAAAAAAACCTCATGATATTGTCTTTTTGTCTTCCCTCCCTCCTTTTTTCTCTCTGTTCTCTTCCTTCTTTCTCCTCTCTTTCATGGTACCACAAACACAAACAAGGAAGTATAGAACAAATACTCCAATGAGGTTAACGATTTACATATTCACAAATCATTTATTCAGGCATTTACTGTAAAAGCTGAGAAACTAAAATCTTTCCAGTCTTGTGTCACTCCACATGAATAAACCATATTATGCCCATTAAAATGATGGCTATTTTTTTACAGGCTCTTCTAAAACTTGAGGAAGAAATATGTTTCTTTATCTTCCCCCATCCCATTTCAGATTCACAAAGTGCTTAATTCCTTCCCATTTAGGCATAAGTGAACCTTAACAATATTAAAATGAAAGAGTGGGATGAACAAAATGGTTCAAAATAAAGAAATATATCTGTCCCCCAAGGCAATATCAACCGGCCTATAAACTCTGTGACAAGAGAGCAATGCAGTTACCTGGAGTTTGGAAATTAAGGCGCCTCAGTTCTACTGGGTCTGTGGGGTGGTGTGAAGGGACCTCTTTGCTGTTCGGTATACTGCTCTTTCTAGACTCCGATTCTGCCCTCTTCCTATGGGGAGAAAAATTTAAATTTAATTATTTAAACAAATAAAATAAAGAACAAATGAACAAAAACTCCTCACACCATCTTCTGCCCTCAAGTACTTGGCTTCAAACTTTTTTTTTTCCTCTTTTTTTTTAATTGATGTTTTGTGTATTTCATACATCATTTTCCAATTCAGTTCAGGCATATATCCTCTTCCCTTCTCCCCACCCCACCCCTACCCATCCCAGATCATGCATTCTGCCGTAAGTTTTCTGCATCTTTCTCTGCTTTTTTGTTTTGTTTTTTCATTTTTTTAACAGTAGGTGATAGTCTGTGAGTACAAGCATCCTTCATGTAAAATCAATTTCCGAGCAGTTGTGCCCAAACCTACACAGGTCATGGGTCCCACCATCCAGCGGGGGGGCAGGGGGGGGCTTGTATGTTCAATCAAGTTGATCAAATGAGTGTCCAGTCTATATTTTGAACCGGATTTGTGGTTAACAATCTTTGTGACCTTGTTCAAGATACTTCTCTTCTGCCAACTGAGAGTGATTTTTAGGTCTAAAAGTTGTGTTTACATGATCTCAAATCCCCTCAGCTATAGAATTTGATCATACAGGGCCTCTGCCTTTGTGCTCTAAGCAGGTGTGGCAAGATGCTGTCCTGTACTTGATCAGCTGTCTTCTTATCTACTAGTGTTATTTTCGAGAATTAGGACTATGTGTCTCTATAAGATAAAACTTACACTTTTATCACAAGAAAATTATCTATCCTCAAGGTGAACAGCTCAATATATCCCCCTTTTCTCTTTTAAAGAATGTATAACTGGTGATTACAAAATGCAGATACATTGGATTTTCCCATAAGTAGTCAATACAGTAAATGCATTCTAAAATATCAAGTTATACTAATAACTAAGATGAGAACTGGAGCTACAGAACATCAACATTCCCTTTCTTTTCAAATTTGAAGGAAAAATGATAGTATTTGCCATTTGCAAGGGTATTTAATTAACTGCGTTTCTAACCTTGTTAATGAAAGTCAAAGGCAAAAAGTAATTTCATTTCATAAGTGCTCCAACACTCCTGGTGATTATTCAAGGTAACGTTAAAGGAGTCTTGTTATAAATATGATCTTTTTTTTACCTAAATGGTCTTATCTTTATTTTAAGGCTATCTACTGGTTTAATTAAATACAGTTACTTAAGATGCCATAATGTAACTTTAACGAAATTTCAAGTAAGAAATATTGGAATTTGTTCGTAAGATTTCTTTATCCATTTTCTTTCAAAGTCAAAGAACTAAGTTCTCATAGCATAATTATATTAAAACCCCACTTAACAAATGGAAGCGTTTTGCAGACTGCCCTTTTCTGAATGTTGACCCGCAGTCTCTATGCTAGTCAAGTCACAGCATCTCACCCCTCCTTACAGCAAAGGCATTCTCGTTTTGGAAAGGGGTGCCTCATTCTGATCAGGTTATCCTTTCTTGTCTTCATCTGACCGTGGTACAGCTCAGCAGTGCTGCTGTGGCAATGGGTGCTCCCCCCACGCCTACCAGGCTAGCCAGCACGCCTCTCTTCTCATCTCTGTTAGAGCTAACCAGGAGATGAAGGGAAGATTTACACAGAGAATGTGCACTTGACTAACTCAACTTCATCTCCTCTGCTAAAACATCCTGGATGAAACTGATTTCCTTGGGTGGGTCCTATTAGATACCTTGTCTTCTCAGTATCTTGCATTAACTTATTTCAGAATTTCTTTCCTGTACTTAAAAGTTATTGGGTACAGTCTTAGGACAGAATCTACTTCCAAGCCACACTGTCATGGGGGAGGGGGGGCAGTGATTCTGACCTGTGCCCAATATACTGACATCTCAGTTACATGGAAGAGAAAATGAAAATGCAAGGAAGAGTTGGAGGATTTGAGAAAGTAGACAGAGAGAGAAAGAGAGGGGCAGGGAGAGAAGAGAAGGGATTTAGAAAACGATGTGAAAGAAGGATACAATGACCAGTTTCAGAGTAGTGAATGCCACTGTATTCATGCTATGAATGTCTGCCTCACAACACCAAGACATTCACGTTACGATTGAAGATCCAGAATTGAAGTAGTCTAGTGAAATGTCAAGGGTGAAGATAGCCAGTCAATTTCAGGGGAAACTCAAGGCTGGTTTTCTCACTTCAGATACTAGGGTCCTTCTCAAACTTGGGCCTTTGAAAGTAAGTGGACACAGGTGCATTTCATTAGTGATGTGAGAGACTCAGTGAATAAAAACCTGGATTTTTGGCCTGTTAAGTAATAGTTCTATTGTTATTCTTGTAAAACTATGGGAAACAGAATCATCTGGGCAGGGAAACTGTTTCAACCTTGAAGGAATTACCAGACAACCTCTTTATCTTCTTTTTTTTTGTCTTTTATCTTCTTTTTCCTAGGGGCTAGCCCAAGTGAAACTGAGCTAGAGAGAGCTTTCTTTACGATAATTCATCCAACTTCTTTTTTATCAGGAAAGTTGCACATCATGTCTGTAGTCAGGATAAGAGTCTCAGAAAACAGAGCAAGGGACACAAATTACAATTAATAAAATCTCTCTACAACTACAGTTCTTGACGAACTGAAGGGGTGTGTGGACATTTATACCTATCTTCTCTATTTCTCTGCTTAGATGAGATGATGAGCAAGACCTGAGACTTTCTTAAATTTTGTTTTGATGATAGGGATAGGATAGGGATGGTTGTCGCTGTGACTGATCATTAATTTTAGACTCTTGTTTATTAGAACTGGATTTTTCTCAAGCTCAGAAAATATTTGTAAAAAAAAAAAGAATGAGAAGAAACAGTATTGGTTATAGTCAGTAATCATGATAAAGAATTTTTTAAATATTCGTTTTAATTTTATTTATTTTTGTATGTGTATGAATGTACTGTCTGCATGTAGGTTTGTGCACCCATGTCGTGCAGTGCAGCAGAGGTCAGAAGAGGGTGTCTCATTCCCCTGGAACTGGAGTTACAGACGGTTCCCAGCTGCCATGTGGGTGCTGGGGATCGAACCCGGGTTCTCTGCAAGAGCATTCGGTGTTCATAACCACTGAGCCATCTCTCCAGCCCCGATAAAGAATTTTTTAAAAATTAAATCTACTGTCATAAAACATGAAGCAGCATGGAGCAGTGTACAACAGGCCCAGGCTAAATGTGCGTCAAGCAGTTCTTGGATAAATGTTCTGAGGGTCTGTCATTTCATTTTTCAATTTCAATTAGCAAACTGTCATGAAGAGTAAATAACTAGAAACATTCCCATTTTGACCAATACTTTTTTTCCATTAAGGTTATGGAAGTCTAATTTGAGTTTCTTCTTACAATGAGAAGTAGCTACCATGAACGGAAATTATGTGGTTAAAGGAAGATGAAAGATCAGATGACATTCCATGTACTCAGAAACTTCTGTCTGATTTTCCCTTTCACTTGGCTCCTATCTGGGAAGGCTGTGAGAGCAAAAGGAGTTTGTTTAGAAGATCATATTCATGGTCTGGAAATAAACTTTGCAAACCTTTACTTATGTACGATCTCTACAGTAAATATTGAAAGAAACCGGTCGAAACCTTTCTGGTTCTCTTTCACTATTTACTTTTGTTTTCTCCATTCTGTTAACACTACTCTTTAATGTGTACTGGCTATGGAATTTCTCATTAATGAAAAGGAGGAATGGCCCATCTCTTTCATATTGGTATAATGAAAAAGGATTATTAAAAGTACATAGTTACAATGGAAGGTGAGAACACTAAGAGGATTCAATCTGTATTATGTTTTGGCTGAAACAAACTAGTGGTAAGAAGTTTCCTTCTGGACTGATGACTAGTGATGTCCACAAAAGAAGATACTCTACTGGATGGGCTTTTAAATTTTATTTAA
The DNA here is from genome assembly GCA_009823505.1 of Rhizomys pruinosus. NCBI lineage: Eukaryota > Metazoa > Chordata > Mammalia > Rodentia > Spalacidae > Rhizomys > Rhizomys pruinosus. Next base: position 1,809,922 of record VZQC01004060.1, on the reverse strand, counting down.
AATTTTTAGCTTTTATGAATATGAGGCCTGGATGTATGTGAGTGTATCGTATTGTGCAGTGCTCATGGGGGTCAGAAAAGGGTGTCAGATCCCTTGGAACTAGAGTGGAGGACCATTGTCAGCTGCCAAGTGGGTGCTGGGAACTGATCCCAGATCCTCTGCAAGAGCAGTCAATGCACTTAGGCACTGAGCCATCTCTTCAGCCCCTCTACTGGAGGTTTTAAGAGTACTGAATTTGTGCCTTGCTAGGCAATGTAAAGTGTTTTTAGAAGAAGCATAGCGATAATGATTCTAAAACTTTGGTGTCTATGAGACATTTGGGAGGACTGGTTAAAACACAGGCTGCTACACAAAGGAGAAAAACTTCAGGTTCAGGAGGTCTCAGTGAGGCCCAGGAATTTACAGTTCTGTAAAGTTTCCGGGGAGGAGTGATGCCAGTGCACTGCTTACAAAGGGCCACTGGATGCCGTGCGGGAGAACAGCAGCGTCTCAGAACCGTCTCTTAGTTTAATTAATTTTAAAAATGTGAATCTACTTAAATGTATATATTTATATATGGATATGTACAGGTTCCACATGCATATGAGTTTAAAAGCTGGAAAGAGGTCTGGAATAATCATACAGTATATTTTAGCTATTATTATTTTTGCTGTTATTAGTAATCTCAACTGGGTGACATAGAAAGAATTTTGAATTTGTTAAGTGTTTTCACTAAGGAGCTGACACCAATAATTATACACTGTAAACTATTAGTATAGTACTGTTGTAACAGGAAGTCATCAGATTTAAAAATTGATTTTTGGTAAGAACAAAACAAAACAAAATGAAACAGAACTCTACATGAGATCTCACATTTCTGATCTGCAGACAAACTAACACATACAAATACTCATTAACCTGGGACAAACACAAAACTCACGGACTGGTTTTACTGCTTTCTAAATTTCATTTTAACAAAATAGGCTATTTTCTTCTCAAATGGGCATTTTACCCTTCACAGTCATTTTAATATCCAGGTTATCACATACATGTAGGCTTTGTCCAACTTCCACTTGCTAGGTGGGATCTTTATGCCAGCCCCACCCTCACCTGATCAACAACCCAAGTCTACCATTTTTTTTTTTTTTTTTTTTTTTTTTTGGTTACTGGGGCATTGGAACGGGGGTTTAGTCTCTATTCCTCACCTGTCAGGTTTACTGCTCCATTTAATGCAGAAAAAAAAAAAAAAAAAAAAAAGGAAGAAAAAAAGCTAAATGTTAGTTGGCCAATGGTATTTACCATGACAACCAAAATTTAAAAAGTAGTGCTTATAAGCAGGGACACATAACTCACATAGACTAGGAAATACAGTGCTGCCAAAATGCTTAAAGTCCTCTAATCATTCTAATCATGAAGTAAAGGGAAACTAGACCACATGGCTGGATAAAGAACTTGTGGGTTTCAATGTTACATTTATTTCTACTCATTACCTACAAAATGTAACTAAAATTAAATGTATCTCAGCAGGTGGATGATGATAAATATTTCATTCAATTCTTAAGACATACCTTGGGAAAACAACTAATGTTTTTAATGAAAATATAACAGAATTTCATAAAGATAAAAGCCTTCAGATAAGAGGTATGTTCATATCATTCCTCTAATGATATGAAATTCTGCAAACTGCATTGAACTGAATAAAAATGTGAACATTTGAGCAATATACCACAATGAAATAAAGTGGCAGAAATGATTTTTCAAACACCTCTTGACAAGTAAGGCAATCATAAATCTTTTTCCAATAAGGGATTATTTCAGTCTTGGAAAATATAATACTTGTGATCATAAACTCCTGATTATAAATCCAAAGTGCGTGACCCTTCCATAGAGCTCAGCTAATCCAGAGAAGCATTTTATTAGTGGACAGAAAAAGACAGACATTTTCTCATGGTGAGCTACTGTGTGAACACAAACACACACACTCATGGCTGTTACTATCTAAATACACACATGTTCATGGCTGTTACAGTGTGAACACACCCACACTTGCTCATTGCTGTTACTGTGTGAACACACTCACACTTCCTCATTGCTGTTACTGTATGAACACATTCATATATGTTCATGGCTATTACTGTGTGAACACATTCACACATGTTCATGGCTGTTACCGTGTGAACAAACCCACACATGTTCATGGCTGTTACAGTGTGAACACACCCACACTTGCTCATTGCTGTTACTGTGTGAACATACACTTCCTCATTGCTGTTACTGTGTGAACACATTCATATATGTTCATGGCTATTACTGTGTGAACACATTCACACATATTCATGGCTGTTACTGTGTGAACAAACACTTGCTCATTGCTGTTACTGTGTGAACACATCCACACACACACACACATGTTCATGGCTGTTTCTGTGTGAACACACTCATACTTGCTCATTGCTGTTAATGTATGAACATATCCACACATGTTCATGGCTGTTGCTGTATGATCACCATATCCACACTCTCATGGTTGCTACTATGTAATCACCATGTACACACACCTTCATGTCTGTCACTGTGTGAACACATCAACATATGATCACGGCTGTTACTGTGTGAACAAATCCACACACATGCTCAGGGCTGTCACTGTGTGAACACACACTCACTCATGGCTGTTATGGTGTGAACACATCCACACACTCATGGCTGTCACTGTATGAACACATCCACGCACCCTCATGGCAGTTACTGGGTGAACATACCCACACTTGCTCATTGCTGTTACTGTGTGAACACATTCACACATGTTCATGGCTGTTACTGTGTGAACACACTCACACTTGCTCATTGCTGTTACTGTGTGTACATACCCACACATGTTCATGGCTGTTACTCTGTTACTGTGTGAACACTCTCACACTTGTTCATTGCTGTTACTGTGTGAACACACTCACACTAGCTCATTGCTGTTACTGTGTGAACACATCCATACATGCTCATGGCTGTTACTGTGTGAACACATCCACACACACACACACAAACACACACATGTTCATGGCTGTTTCTGTGTGAACACAGCTACACACACTCATGGCTGTCACCAGGTGAACAAATCCACACACATGCTCAGGGCTGTAACTGTGTGAACACACCCACACTCACTCATGGCTGTCACTGTGTGAACAAATCCACACACATGCTCATGGCTGTCACTGTGTGAACACACCCACACTCGCTCATGGCTGTTACTGTGTGAACAAATCCACACACATGCTCAAGATTGTCACTATGTGAACACACCCACACTCGCTCATGGCTGTTACTGTGTGAACAAATCCACACACATGTTCAGGGCTGTCACTGTGTGAACACACCCACACTCACTCATGACTGTTACTGTGTGAGCACATCCACACACACACTCATGGTTTTTATGTGTGAACACATCCATACATGCTATGCCTGTTACTATGTGAGCACATCAACATATAATCATGGCTGTTACTGTATGAACACACCTACACACACCCATGGTTGTTATGTACAAACACATCCACACATGCTCAGGGCTGTCACTGTGTGAACACATCCACACATGCTCATGGCTGTTACTGTGTGAACACATCCACACATGCTCATGGCTGTCACTGTGTGAGCACATCCACACACACACTCATGGTTTTTATGTGTGAACACATCCATACATGCTATGCCTGTTACTATGTGAGCACATCAACATATAATCATGGCTGTTACTGTATGAACACACCTACACACACCCATGGTTGTTATGTACGAACACATCCACACATGCTCATGGCTGTCACTGTGTGAACACATCCACACATGCTCATGGCTGTTACTGTGTGAACAAATCCACACATGCTCATGGCTGTTACTGTGTGAACACATCCACACATACTCTTGGCTGTTACTGTGTGAACACATCCACACACATGCTCAGGGCTGTCACTGTGTGAACACACCCACACTCACTCATGGCTGTCACTGTGTGAACAAATCCACACACATGCTCAGGGCTGTTACTGTGTGAACACACCCACACATGCTCATGGCTGTCACTGTGTGAGCACATCCACACATGCTCATGGCTGTCACTGTGTGAACACACCCACACTCGCTCATGGCTGTTACTGTGTGAACACATCCATACACATTCATGGTTTTTATGTGTGAATACATAAATACATGCTTATGTCTGTTACTATGTGAACACATCAACATATGATCATGGCTGCTACTGTGTGAACACATCCACACACACACACTCATGGTTTTTATGTGTGAACACATCCATACATGCTTATGCCTGTTACTATGTGAACACATCAACATATGATCATGGCTGTTACTGTGTGAGCACATCCACACACACACTCATGGTTTTTATATATGAAAACATCCAAACATGCTTATGCCTCTTACTATGTGAGCACATCAACATATAATCACGGCTGTTACTGTATGAACACATCTACACACACCCATGGGTGATATGTACAAACACATCCACACATGTTCATGGCTATTACTGTATGAACAAATCCACAAATGCTCATGGTTGTTACTGTGTGAACACATCCACACGCGATCATGGCTGTTACACAACCACAATCGATCATGGCTGTTACTGTTTGAACACATCCACATGCGATCATGGCTGTTACTGTTTGAACACATCCACACATTCTCACAGTACTTCCACCTATGGTTATATGCTATTTAAACAACCAATTATTTTACCAACAATACAGCCTTTCTCTGAGAATAACTGATCTGAACAATATTCCCTTAAAGGGACCAGGCAAGGTGGTTTGAGGTATAGACTCTGGCACCTTTGAAAATGCAGTCTATTTCTTAAAAGGAAAAGGAAAATCACATTTATCTGTACAAACACAAATGGAGAAGGCTGAAAATGACATCAAACTTATTTTGGCTAGTTCTTTCTATTTCTATTTGTAAAGTGATTTACCTAGTACACTACATTTTTATAAAGCCTACTTACAAGTTTTTATCAAAGAATGAGATGTAGAAAAATTTCCTCTGGATGGGAGAGAATCAGTTAGTAAATTATCAGCTTTATGCATTCAAAGGCTGCTTGAGTGTTTCTGTGAAAGGATGCAGAGTTAATAAATGCTTTCTTTCCTACAGAAAAATGTGTCTTCCCAAATATTTTAAGGCTTGGAGTTCTAATAAACTGAAATTATAAGTCTAGACTTTATTCTAGCTCTTGGCAGCCAGGATGAAGGGGATGCTACCTACGTGAGACAATAAACGACTGAGGGAAACTGAATTAATACTACAGGACTGAACGCATTTATGCATTCACTGTACCTCTGTTCTAGGTACAAGGGAGACAATAAGAAATAAGAGTCAAGGTGATGAGCAATTACAGAGATGCAGCAGGTGTGTGATGCATAAATCAAAAGTGCTTCAAGGTAACAGAAAAGGGGACCATAGGCCAGCCTCAAAAGAGGGGAGGTAAGGAAAATGGGAACTAGCTTGTAGAAGGGGAGGAGTTAGTCAGGCAGGAAGGGGGGGCAGGACAGAGAGTGGGCATTCCAGGCACAGGGAGGAGTCTGCTGGGAGACAGGGAGGCAGAAGGCAGCACCACTGACTCTGGGCTGCACACACTGGGCTGCAGTATGGAACTGCATTTGTTTACAAAGTCTCAGTAAAATGGTGGCAGTGCTTTCCCTATGACAACTTTGAAATCATATAAATTGATATAAAAGGGGAGACCAAAGCCAAGGGTAGAGCTAAGAAAACATGACAAGCTGAAGTGCATATCATTGCTTCATCTATTTTATAGAAATGTCTCTTTCACGGGCTAAGCTACCTCTGTCCAAGGATATTATTTCTGTCTACAGTGTGTCTTAGATTTCTGTAGCTTCCTAGTCCTTATTTTTTGTTTTACCAATATATCTATATCTATAACTATGTATATCTCCATCCACCTTAAAAGGTTTTTCCTTAAAAGTCAGATTAATCTTTTACTTTCAAACATTTACACCCTTTACAAATAAGTCTTGGGCTGTTCTAGAACTAATTAGTGAAAAGTCTTACATATGTAGCATGCACGGGAAGGTGAGTATTGATAAACTGTAATCATCAATGGTGGATGGATTGGATGGATAAACAGAGGGTAGACTGATACTCAACAGATAGATACATACATATACACAGTAGAAATATAATAAGACTAGCTTTATTACTTTTATTTTCTCAGATTACAGAGAAGTGCTTATTTATCCAGTTTACGCATTTGATTTATAATGATGAAAAGTAGGATGCTGACATGAGTTTCTCCCTTCTACAGCCACAGCAGTCAGACTTCAACACAAGCCTTCTGATTTCTACCCCAGTGTTTTTCTTAAATGTTGAAAGCATCTCAATTTTACATTGAGTCATTGGATGGAAAAGATATGAAAAACACTACATAGAAATCATGGTGCAAGAATATTTTAACACTGCAAATATGCCAAATGGATTTTCATATTCTTTAGTATCAGAAGGGAGTCTACAGTCCTAAAGAGGCTCAGAAATTTTGTTATTGATTATTGGTGTAATATATGTATGTGAACTACTAGAATAACAACAAACTCAAATTAACAAAATGACACTAATAGAATTCTTGGGGAAATAGCCTCAGGTTTTTGAGTAAAATATACTAGTTTATATGGACAAACCATCTATAGTTACTGACTTCTTTTAAATGTAATTGCTTTATGAATAGGTCCATTTGGTAAAGAGGATTACCAAGGCAATGTGATTAAGAATTATTTATGTGACCACCTTTTCATATATTATTTGCATACAGGAGGTAAAATATATTTATAGTAATGATAAGAATGATACTTTTAATTTTGAGTCAGTATTGATGGATATATATATATCCTGAAAGACATTAAAAAAGGAGTAAAGTATTTATTACATAATTAAGTTTGTTCAGCATCCAAGCTATAAAAGACATCATTCACAGTGCAGAAGATTTCCTTTTAAACTGCCTCATGATAATCAAGAAGGACATTGTTGGGTCTACTTGGATTTCAAGTCAGGAACTTTCTTTACTGCTGAAACAAGCATTTCTATTTCAGAAACGCTTCATGGGCCTTCAGATGCTTAGCTAAATATACTTAGCATTCGAGGATGTGTGCATTTTCCCACAATCGAATTAGACGAAGCTTACATATGCACACACTAAAATGCAATGCTTTTAACAGACTCATAAAACCTTAGAGATAATGCCTATGTTTGCAGGATTTGAAAAAAAATTATAAATGAGTTGATTTTTGCAAGCATATGCAGACTGAGCAAGAAAATGTCATTATAAATTTTTAAATGTCAAACTTATATTTCTTAATTTCTTATATTTACAAAACTGATTCACAAATATGTTTGAGTGATTTAGTAACCGTCAGGTATATGGTAATGAAATACAACTGGAAGTGCTCTGTCCATTTTGAGTCTAAAAAATGTCACACGACATGGGCTAGAAATGGACCTATGAACAAGCTTTCTGACCTGACCCCAAAGTCAAATATGACTGCCTGAAGGAATATCTCCCAGAAAACAATTAGAAGTCTAATTTTGCTTTGAGAAACCTCTTTCTTTCTCTTCAGTTAATACAGGAAAGGACACCAACTCTTGCCTTGACTCTCCTCACTGGATCTATGACTAATCTGGAGTGTGCGAGCAACACCTTTGTCTCCTGCCCTTATATTTTATACAAGAGAAAGGTGAGAAAATATGACAGGCTCCAGTAAGTTTCACACCAATAAGGTATTGGCTGGAATGGGAAGATTAAAGCCATCCGCTAACAGGAGACTCTATCTGTGACTGTTTGGCCTCTCTGCTACTTTATGGCTTGAGCTATGCATGGTGGCAGTAACGAGAAGAAATAATCAAGATGTTTCCCTCATTCTTATTAACTCCAGAACAGAATTGGCAATTTAATGGATTGTGAATGTTTATTTTGTCTTTTCTTAATTTTTTTCAACTTTCTCTTTATATTGGAATAAAAGAGAGAACATGCTCTTATAAGAAATAGTTCTCCAAAGTAGTATTTTGATGGACTTTTTTAAAGGGTCAAGATCAGAGATGATGAAAAAAAAATCTTACTCTATGAACATAAAAAGAACAAGGGAACATAGAAAGGATTAATAGAGACCACTAAGAAGGAGTGGCATGGAGAGAGTCAGGATAAAGGAGCTAACAGAAGCAAAGTGATCAGAGCGAGGCTACAAACAAGACTCAAATGAAAGCTTCTCCTTTAATTTTGAAGGAGAAGGAAATCAGCATAGAGGGAAAAGGGGAGGACGAAGGAAGTGTTCAGTGGTAGAAGGAAGACACAGTCTTCATGGGAGCATGCTAAAAACATGACAAGGAAAATGTGAGCACAGGTTAAAGTTTCACGGAGATAAAATTGGAAGAAAAGAAAAAAATTGATACAAGGAGAGATAACAGAATTTAGTCGTATGTTAATATAAGTTTTCATCGTCTTACATATTTAAGCCATTATGATTACAATATTAAATAAGAAAGGATTTTTGAGGAGGAATTATAAATGTCCACAGTCCCAACAGACAGAGAAGTGACTCAGGGGGTAAAATCTGGCTTATATCTAATGGCAGAAATAAAACATAAACAGAGGTGAAGAACAGAAAATGCTGGGTAGAAATTTATTGTCTGAATCCTATTTCTGACAGGATACTAACCAGATGATACTAAGAAGCATAAGGACTGGGATTATAATGTTTTGAATTAGTAGAACGTACCTTCTCATTACCCCTTCTTGGACATAAATGCAAATTTATTAATGAAAATTTGGAGTAAGAATTAGAAGAAAACTGGGAAGGAATACATTCTTTGCTTCTCTCTTATTTTTTTAAATCCCTAATCTTTTACTTAGGTTTGCTAAACTTTGAGAAACAGCTAAAAGTTTGTATTTCAGCTCATGTGTAAATTAGACTTGTGAAATGAATACAAATATGTAAAATGCATCTCAAAAATAATCATCTAAATTATTAATTATCTAAAATCAAATTAAAGTTGGCACAGAATGATATGCTAGGCATACACTAGTCCCTCCACCATCATGGAAATTAGTCATCCTTCACAAAACATCACAGGAGATGGAGGTTGGCATGCATGCACATTAAGTCTACACTGCAAACTCAGTCTTCACAGTTTGCTCTAAGTATAATGGAAAGATGTTTTCCCCTAAAAATTACTAGGATTATCTTCAAGCAGATCATCTAAAATCTACCACACAATCACAGAAACATGATTAAGTCTCCTAGAAAAAGGCAGACCTCAAGGTCCCAAAAGAGATGTAGAGGAGACCTACCTTTTATAAAGAAGAATAGCAATCACAATACAGATGATAAAGACCACTGCAAGGACAGGACCTACAACCCATATCAAGCCTTCCTCTTCATCTGTGATTGGCTGTGGATCCAGATCCATTGATACAACGGGGTCAGAGTATGGGCTGGTTGCATACATCTTCTGAGGAAAAGCAGAGACCATTTTAGTTAGGAATTAATGGTTTTCTAGAGCCTATCTTCAGTACTAAGATAAGAGAAAAACCCAAGACACAGTGTATTTGATGACAAGCTGATGTAGTGACATTAGTCAAATGATGGGGAATGAAGGGAGGGGTGAAAGACAAACAGGAAACAAAACAGCAAGCAAGAAAAGAAAGACATTTTGCAATACTGGTTTATCTACAAATAACATATGATAAAACAGTTTTTGATGGTGTAAGTTATTTTAAAAAGTACTTTTCCAGTGAAAATTACCTATATAATATATGACTTCATTAAGTGTAAAGTACCAATAATTAAGCATCAAACAATATTCAATTAGCATTTGCCCTATTTTAGTGTATTAATTACTATGGGAAAATAAAGATAAATATTAGAATTTTAGCCACAAGACACTGCAGGTTGGATAACTCCAATCCCAAACCAGGGATTCAAATGCTCTAAAATTCAAAAGCTTTAATCAATTTAGAATAGATTGATAAAGTCTATGCAAACATCCAACAGGCAATCAATCAGCAGCACCCTGAAATCAGAACATGTCTGGTTCCAAGCATTCTACACCTGAGATAATCTGTATTATCCAGGTACAGACATCAAAGTTGGCAAATATTCCTACAGGAGAATAAACCGGCATTTAGTACAATGTTAGCTACAGCACTGCTTCTCTTTCTGTACATGGCTGGGTCAAGCCAGGACATTTAAATTGAGAATTTTGAGAGAGAATTAAAATATTTCAATTAGAGGTACAAGATATGGAATTAATGATAATGCTTTGTGAAACAATTTTTAGAACTTAAAGGGATTTGGCAGTTTCTATTTAAATTTATTACAGTTACTGATTAGACGTTGGTATTTGTCTCCAACAGATAACTGATAACGTATTTGTCAAAAATACAGTTACTTAATAAAAGATTGAGCTTTGTTTCTGTACTGTCCTATTTTGTTCTGCCCCATTTCATTCAACTCCTCTGACACTGTCCTCCTTGTAAATTTTTGTTTATTCTTCAACCCCAAGGACTGGTTCATTTCCACTGGCTATCCTGTGTCTCCTTGCATTCACTAAAACATAACCTTTAGTCCCATTTGCTAAACCAGATTTTCTTTATTCAGTCATTTTCATTACTGTCCCATGTATCTTTTCAGACTTGCAATGTTTGAGCAAGACTTTTAAACAGCTCCCCTAAGCCTCTACTCCGCCAACTCCTTCCCAGCCTTAACAGTCAGTACACCAGGCCTGTGTGCTCTGCCTCTGACTTCCTGGGAGAATTTTCTTCACTTTTATTGTCTGTCTCTCTTTTTCTTTATTATATGACCAGGCAATGTCCAATTTTAACTACTTTAACAACCAGCGTCTATGCAGATTTTTTTCCTGTTTAATCTTCTAAAATCAGAATCTCTACTGCAGTAAATTTTCATTTCCAATTGTCTGAACATTCAGGTTCAAATGAAAGGGTGCCTGAGTTACTTCCCTTTGTTCTAGGCACACCTTCCTTTTGATTTCCTGTTTTCTCTTATGCTTTCAGTTTGAAAGGAAACTACACATTTGACTTATCAGAAACCCAATGTTCATCTTTGTTCTTAGGCCTCACTAATGCTCTCCTGTCTATACCAACAATTTCTTGATTTTAATGATCCTGACTACTAATTCAGTTATCATTGTAGCTTGCAACTCTAAAACCTTTGAGAGGTTCTCTGGTGATTTCTCAAGAAAAACTATGAATCTGACCATGGTTATGAGGAGCCTCTGGGGTTTTAGTTCTCCTTCCCTGGCTAACATATTTTACTACAATGAGCTTTTGTTGCCGTTTCTTTGCTCTTTTACATGCTCACAAGTTCCATAAAATTACTTCCTAAAACCCAATGATTTTATAAGGCCCCACTGTTTTGTTAACTGAAAGAATTCAGTCCTAAAATATAGTAGAAATGAATAAGAATATTTCTATTAAATCTTTTTTTAAAGTCATGAAATTCTATTTTTTAAAAATCATACACATACTTTATTTCCTTTTATGAAACTAAGTTGCTAGAAGGTTTAGGGCATATCTACTACTTGTTTTTGTTTCTAGTACACAATAGGCAGAAGAGTGCTCGCCCAGAAAGTCAGAAGCAGTATGTTCATAGGCCTTGTGCACTGGAAAGGCTGGGAAGGAGCTGGAATATTAGAGAATGAAGGGAGTTTTTAAAAGTCTTACTCAATCATTGCAGGTCTGGAAAGATATATTGAAGGGTAAGGACCGAGTAATACTTTGTATTATTGGTTCTCAGCAAATATTTGTTGAATAAAATAAAAGAAAACACTTCATTTCAAACAGCTGAGATTGCTAAGACATTTATGTGTATATTTTGTTTTTCAAGATCAATAAATATAGTAAAGTTTTTCAAACTTCATCTGTCAAAAACTTAGCTTAAAGCATCCATTTCTGAATGATAGTGCAACAAGATCAGGCAGACTGACAGAGCACATGCTCCACTGAATGCCTGCATTTTACTATTCCTTCCTGTTTTCTTCACATTGCCAGTACAGGGATTGGAAATACTTCCCAAATTTTCTAATGTTTTCAAAGCATATGAAAACTGCTTAGTTTTTGAACTATGTGAGATATAGCTGAAAGCAAGAGATGGAGGAGGGAGCAGGTATATACATATATATTAATATATATATAATATATAGTATATAATATATATATATAGACATAAACAAAAGTTGTTGGGCATTGAGCCTGTAATCCAAGAAACAGATCTTTATATGTTTTGTTTGTTTTGGTAATTCCCCTCCCATTTTGTGGGCTATGATCAAATTAATGGAAGAAGTAAACTTGCTGATTTGAAATTCTTTAATGGGATGCACTGAAATAAGAATCTCAGTCCATCAAAAGGGAAATATAAGGAAAAGGCTTCCCAAAGTATACAGATTTCTAACTCTAATCAGTGAAGAGAGCTATGTTAAATGGAAAAAGAAAGCACAGAAATAAAATGAAACCAGCCTCATGAAAAGTAGAATTCACTGAGTGGGAAGAAATACTGGAAAGATTAAACATTAAATCATTCAAAACTGTTCAGTGATTTTCTTTTCCTTTTTTGATTTTTCTTTTGAGACAGGGTCTCCCTATAGCCCCAGCTGGCCTGGAACTCACTCTGTAGACCAGACTGGCCTTGAACTCACAGAGATCCCCCTGCCTCTGCCTCCTGAGTGCTAGGATTAAAGGCGTGTGCCACCATGCCCAGCTTAAAGTTGGTTCTGTGGGTGCTGGGAATTGAACCCCGGTCCTCTGTAAGAGCAGTCAATGTTCTTAACTGCTGAGCCATCTCTCCAGCCCCCAGTGATATTCTTAACAGGAGGCAATGAGTTAGCAGAAAACTCTTGTCTGTGTTGGGGGAGATGAAAATGACAAAGACATGGTTTTCATTTCCACAAAGTGCCAACCCATCTTGGGAGTACTTATGGGTATTGTTACCAGTCAAGTACAGATATATGAAGCTCCAAAAAGACTGTATCCCCAGAAACACACTAGGTACAACTGTTGGCTATGAAATGAATGCTGGTCTGAGTACACAGTTTGCTTTGAAAGTGATGTCAATAAATAAGATGGAGAAGTTGGCCCATTAAGAAAGCAAATCTGGAAACTTTTATTAATACTATATTTAATCAGACAGTGAGATGACATAAGAGAGGGGAAGACTACACATGAATGACAGTCCTTGGGGCCATCAGAATCCACTGTACCCAGTGATGGAGCCATCATCACTCTGCAGATTTAAATGAGGTTTCTTTTCTTTGTTGGATTCTGTGATCTACCTCAGTGTTTGAATACACTTTCTGGAACATTTCTAGAACTTCTTACAGCAATTTCTTTTCAAATATCTGTATTTTTAAAGAAAATGACTTCTAACATCCCATTCCTCTGGTGTTCTACTTTCAAGCCTTCAGATAGTCAGCGTTTCTCCGCATATTGTAATTTCAGAAGGGCCATCAAGTAACATTTTACATACAAGTGCTTTTGCACTCTGATTTTCCATGTGAGAATTCCTGTAGCCATCTGAAGAGCAGCCCTACTGCACAGGAGAACACCTGATGTGGAGAGATCTCTCATAAACTGTGAGCTTCTTGCATTAAGAGACTCGTTCAACTCACTTGCCACACCTGTCAGATGTTAGCCTTGATTATAAAGACACAGTTCAGAATATATCTATTTTTTTTTTTTGGTCTTTTCTAGACAGGGTCTCCCTATAGCCCCAGCTGTCTTGGAACTCACTCTGTAGACCAGGCTGGCCTTGAACTCACAAAGATCCGCTTGCCTCTGCCTCCCAAGTGCTAGGATTAAAGGTGTGCGCCACCATGCTCGACTCAGAATATATCTATTAAATGTTAATGTGAACTGACACTTCAAAGAACATACCTTCTTCCAGTCTACTATTTTTCTTCCTGTCTTTTTTTCTTTAAACACTCAAAGCAACTGAAGCATAAAACAGCATAAGAGTGAGATGAATTACATAAAACAAGAGAACTCATTATGTAGAGTACCTTAGGATTTCTCCTTCTGTATTGTATTATTTTCTAACTTTTTTGAGGTTTCATTGATAAAGCCACTTATAACTTTCTATAATTCAACGGGCTGGTTGTGCTTGCCTCTTCCAAAAAGAATTTTCCACTGAATCTGGGTAGAAGTTCTGTTTTCTCATTTGTAGGAGAACGAATGTCATAATCCCCCTAGTCCATATTTTCAAACATTTGTTAATATACTACTTGAATTACAGAGCTTATTAGTTCCTACCAGATCCACGTGGGATAATGGCTATCAGGATTATGTTAAGATGTAAACAGTAGTTTTTTTTGGTCTTTTGGAGACAGGGTCTCCCTGTAGCCCCAGCTGTCCTGGAATTCACTCTGTAGACCAGGCTGGCCTTGAACTCACAAAGATCCACCTGCCTCTGCCTCCCAAGTGCTAGGATTAAAGGCATGTGCCACCACACCCGGCTGTAAACAGTAGTTTTTAAGCTAGCCATTCTCAATAGAAAGAAAAAGGAGAGCTTCAGCAATGACTGAGGGAACCCTATGCTGTGTTCACACTGGTAGGCCTGAAGACCCATGGCCTATCAGTCTGGTACTTCATACTCCAAGAGTTCACCTGAACTCCTTGTCATCAGAGGAATCATCTTGTATGAAACAGAGTATCATGCAAGATTCTCAAGAATGTTGGAAGAGCTTGCAGCCTGTGGTTACCCCTTTCTTGGTGACAGCTCATAAGAAATTATGGTGGATGCATGATTATGCCCAAACATATAATATACTGGTGAAAATGTACAAACAAAGCATAGGAGACAGATGGCATCATAATTAACTTACAGACTCTGCATGTTCCATCACTGCTAACACAAAGAAGACATATTCTTGTCCACTTTGGAGTTGCTTGTTTGTAAATCCACCATAGTGTTTGTCATCACCCAGGGTGAACTCAGTGGGAAGGACATCAAAGTGAGCAGCAATATATGGCTTTAATTCAACTTCTCTCCCATAACGGATGCTTCTGCGTTTCCTAGATATCTCCTTAAGCAGCTTAAGGAAAAAAGTGACAGACACACACACAGAGAAGCATAAACAACTAACTTCTTGATGGTGTTATGTGAGAAATGAAGTCAGGACTGGATAAAAGCTGATACTGGTTTTCCACCCTTCATGCTGCAGGTAAACATCACTGCATCACAGTTCTGATCTTTAAACATTTGCTTCCTGTTAAGGGAAATACTGGACTGTTTTGGCAAGGCCCAGGAACACAGGGAAATTAGTCCTTTCCTGGTAGCTCATATTTCCTATACTAATGAAATTCTTTAAAAGGGCAAAACTACATCATAACCTGCTTAAGGAAGACACACAGCTTGATTCATAAAAGCCTGGTATTGTGGAGGATACATTAAACAATTAGTAATCTCAGAGGAAGATACCTAAATTTTCAAATGAAGCATTTGAGGAGAGGAAATTCTCACAAAATTAACAGAATAAGAATCCATTTTTAATTTTTATTTTTCTCTCCTAAATAGCCACTGCCACTCATTTAAGACTTTCTGACTCAGCTTGCCTATTTCATTAGCTAGATGGGAAGAGAGTCCAATGTTTTACCATGGAGTCAACTTTCCCTGTAACCGAGCTCTGTGGAGTTTCAGTATCTAGATAGGTGACATGGGTAGAGAGGATAACTATAAATTTCAACACCATGAAGAAAGGAAAATATGGATAGATCTTTCTAATATTTCTAAGAAAACCCAAATTTTATTTTTGAATATTTAATAGCTTTTCTTTGAGTTTTCTTAGGGTAAAATCACATAATTGATATGAGAATTGAGTTCAAAACATTTTCAAAGCAGTCTTGAACTAACCCTATTATTTCATTAGGGTTTAACTGGGAAGATGTTTCCATCAGTCTCGGATGCATTTTGGGGTAAGGTACAAATTTTTAGTTGGCTCTTGGAAAAAAAAATTAATTTGTTTCAATGTCTATACAGAAAGAGCTATGTGTCTGAGGACAAACTGAAAAAAGTCTCTATACCCAAAGGCAAACTGGTATTTAACCTGGTAAACTTAGTTAAGGTGCTTATGGAAATTTTGCAGCAAAACCATTTATTATCCTGATTTTTAAAGGAAAAGAAAGGGCAAAGACCAAAATAGTGGCATATTCATATAGTGACGTGCATACAGAGATTTATATGCATTGCCAAGGCAGGCTTCAGGAGGACCAGGGTTGCAGACCTTGTAGAAAGTGGAGATGGTTTTGTAGGCAACCTGATGGAAGACAGTCCTACCCTGAGTGACAACACATCCAGGTACCTCATAACCTAATCATGAGGAAAACAGCCTCTTAGCTATATAAACATTTGTGCTTATCACATTTGCCAGTAATATTTAAACAAGTTATTGCTGCACCTAAAATTATATGAGATATGGGCATTTTGTGAAAGCACAGACAATTAGATGCAATATATCTGGCAAATTCTGACCTAAATATCTATGTATTAATGTATACATTCAGGTATCCCAATCAGTGATACACCAACTGGACAGAGATCTATCTACCTTGCAATTCTGTTGTCAAATGTAGTTTTATTTACAACAATGAGGATGGGAACTTATTAGCTCTAGTTGGTAGGTGCCAGATTCTCTCCTGAGGATTCTAAATGTACATTAGTTCAATCAGTGCCCATAATACCATGTGAGCTAGGTCCCAAATATCCCTATTTCTAAATGAACAAATTGAGGCAGAACAGAAAGGCCAAGTAGAGAAGTAGACTTCATGAGTAAAAAATAATAAATAAATTACATACAGGGGCTATTTCAACCTCATTTTTACTTAGTGGCTGCACAAAATCAGGAAATTTAATTCTATGTTTAAGATATGAGAATCTAAATTATTTTAGCTCAGTTTGCACTTACATAATTTTTGTGCATCTGCTTTCATTAACATAGATCAATGTGATCTTCTCTTTTTCCTGGATCCTTTTAACATGCAAATTAAAATGTTCTGATACAAAATATTAATGTGACATTATAGTTGAAAGGTTACAATAAAGGTTATTGTCAACATGCAGTAGATGATGCTAGACCACCATTTTGAGGAGAAATAGGCTACAAATGAGCCAACAGCCTTTTGAAGTTGGTCAATCAAAAACAGTCACCATCACTTGTTTATGCGCCTATGTCCCCTCTTCTACTTCACGGATCAAACCCTACCTTTATTTTATTTATATTTCAGATGGAGGCAGCTGTCATAATTCATCCATATCATTATCATCCTCATGAGTACCTTTTTCTGGGTATATTTAAAAGATGTCAAGCCAGTATCTCAGAATAAAATATAAAATTTTGGTGTTCCTTAGGTACAATACACTCTTTCACTGAGGTTAAATCTGGAGCTTCTCCCAGTGAAGCCTACCCTGCAAGAGGCTTCCTGTGTTACCATTTAAATGGCTCCTGGATGCTGAAATGAGCCACAAATGACCATATTATTTTACAGCAAGACTTTCAAGTTTGGTGCAATGAAACGTGGTGGTAAATGATGTGTCTTGCCCCAAAGTCAAGATAGCTAACATTTAGGAATCATTCTTGCCAAAATTCATGACAGCTATTAGGGTCTAGTTTGCTCAATTCAACCTTGAAAACAGGAATTCCACTCCATGAATTTGTCATTCAGAGAGCATTCCCAAACAAAAGATAAATGAGCTCAGAAGAGGATTTTGAGAGTGACTCTATTTAGAAAGCCTTTTCAATTTTGCATGGCCTGGATGTGAAACGTACATGTGGAAACCCTCCTGGGCCATCGTTTTAGTTGATGATATAGTTCCAACAACTTGAATTATAGGCTTTTCTGAAAAATCACTTGGTTAAATGCATTTAAGAAAAGAACACTGATTTGTCAAACCTAGCAGTGCAAACTCTAGATAAAATTAGTAGAATGCTTGTTATACTTGTTATACATCCTAGGTGAAAAGCAAGTCTTGTCTGGAAGGGTCAGACACTGGATGAGTGAGCACAAAATGAGGCTTCCTTTCATGTGCTCCCTTCCACAGAAGTAGGAAAATATACTGGACAAGATTCCAGATTCCAGAATTTATATCAAGGGCTTTAGTTCTTTATCAGAAATAATTTTCATTTTCCAGTCAATGCATATCTTATTTCTTCCACCATTAATTCTGCAATGTGGTCTCAATTATAACTGTAAGAAAAGTGAGAAACAACCCATCCTGACCTAAAAATTTTGAATTAATAAAATGTTCTTTATCAAGCTATTATACAGATTAATGCACCACAACTTTTGAGATGATTAAAATGACCCTTTGTTATGGGACTCAGCAGCACAGACCTGTGGAACTTAATTGCAAGGAAGTTCAATGTCACACAGCCTTGTACTTTAATCCATTAGCACGGCTGTGCATTTTCGAGGATAAAGCCCACTGTGAAAGAGAATCACTTCCTATCACTCCCTATCAAATGGCCCAACTTTTACAGAAAGCTGATTATTGAAAGCATTCATTGTCATTTTGTTTTGGATCTCAGGGCTCTGAAACCATTTTTTTTTAAGAGGGAAAAAGATTTATAGATTCTATAGGTTGCCTTTTCATTTTAAATTCAATTTCATCTAAAATGTGATTGTGACAACTCTCTAGTTCAACTAAGACCTGATTAAATAGTGAAGACTATTTTAGGATTAATTGATCAGATGAAGGATTCCAATATCTCTCACATCATAACTGACATAAAAATAAACTGACAACTATCTTAATTATTTGACCACATTACTGAAATAATGTGTCATTTTATATCCTAGCAATGATCACCTAATTATTAAATAATGACACACAAGCATGGGGCTAAGTTTGAATTTTCCTTCTGATCCTAATGAAATTTAACTCAGATAAATATAGTGGGTGATGACAAACCCAATTCTAAAGATGGTACACATCTGTCAAAGATGCTAAGAGCTCTTCTACTCACTTTTAGTCAGATCATGATCTCCTTTATGCAGACAAGTTTTTTTTTTAAAAAGAAAGAAAAGCTTGGGGATAGAGAGATAACTCAGGAGTTAAGAATACTCCCTGCTGTTTTACGGATCCTGTTTCAGTTCCCATCAACCATACTGTGGCTAACAAACATCTGTAACTCCAGCTCCAGGGAATCTTACACCTCCTTTGGCCTCTGTGGGCACTGCTTACATGTGGTGCTCTTATGTTCATGTAGGCAATCCGCTCATACACATAAAATAAAGATAAATAAAAACCCATTTTACAATTAATGAATTCATTTTTCTTGCTCCATGTGTACTAATTCTCCAGAAAAAAAAATCTAGAAATAGCAGGTTGCATTATGAGATATAGCCCATACTGTAAATAGACCACATAAATTAAAACTTGGTATTTCTTGATGTGGGAGAGAGCTTATAAACTTAAGATTATTGTGTTAAAATACAAAACCTCTCTTGCATTTGAAATGGGAATCACAGACTCTCTTGTCTGACTGTGGTCATGTCTCTGTTTTGAATATCTAAATCAGTTTTCTCACTACACAGATGTATGTAATAATTAAATGTCCTTTAAATAAATGCCCTTATTTCAGGATGTAGCATTAAAATCATGGAGTTTTAAAATTTTGGAACACTATCAAAATATTCAACCATTGTTCCTTTTGTTCTACATTCCTTACTTTGTTTATAATTTTGTAAATTGTTTTGTTTTTTTCTCCAGTTAAATGCATTCTTTTGATTCTGAAAGCCTACAGAACAGCAAATAAGGCAAATATTGGCTAATTAGTAGAATTATGTGAAAACATGGTCAAGACCACAAAGCAGGTCAAATGCACTGTAAGTGCATTCGGCATTTTTAACAGCCCTGGCAACCACCAAGCTAATGAAGGCCCCTGGAATTTATTAATAGCAACAATTTCATCTTCCACACTTCTGCACCATGCTTTACACTGGGCAAGTGCAAGATGGTAAGGTCAACAAGTAAAAACAGGTTGTAATCTTTACTGCCACCTAATAGCTTTTAATTAAAGCAGAGAGGCCCTTGTTGGGACCCCTAGAGTGTAGTAGACCCACTTCACTGAGCTGTCCAGCCAGCCAGATGTTCAGTAGCCAAAACCTGCATATGATGCTGAAAGGCCTCGTTAGAGGGGAAGACTTAATAAATGAAGCATCTAAAGAAAGGCAGACAAGAAAGACACAGTTACCTCATCTAATTCCATTTCATCAGGGCTCTCCCAGGGCTTGATGAATTTACCACGAGATTTCTTCAAAGGCACAATGATAATGTAGTAACCTCTACATAGGATCGAGAAGAGAAGAGTAAGGTTACTTTACAGAGGAGAGAAAACAGTTACGGGCTTAAATCTACAAACTAATGATTTAGATGGAAGGCAGATTACAGATGTAGATCGACCCACCCATTTCTTAAGTCAAGGACAAATAACCACCTGTTTGTGCAATTTTAAAAAAAACATGGGAAGACGTTAAGGGATGACTTCAATGATCTTGTACAGCAATATTACCATGGTTGACTGCTTTTTATTAGACATCACAAACAGAGCAGACATGTTGTGTAAGGAGCCTGCTGTTGCCAGACACATACCAGGTACAGTAAAATCTACCTCTGCAAGCTACTAGCTAAATATTTTCTATGACATTAACTAATAAGAGTGCTTTAAAATGGGAGGTATATAATGAAAAATTATCTCCCATAAGTATCCATTATTTTGTACACATAAAATACTTTCATTTTACATAAATAAAAAAAACTAAAACTATTTTTAAAATCACTCATAATCTCATAAAAATTATATAAAGATATAAAAGCTCCTCTCTTTGTTATTTATCCAATTGCAAAACTTTAACTACTACTGGAATTTGGGAGTTTTCCTACTTAAAGAACTCCAAACTAGGAATCAATGTAATGCTATTTATAGAAAGAAAGAAATACAGTCCAGTCTGAAGATGGCCAAAAGTAAGAACTGGCTGGGGAGATGGCTCGGGGGTTAAGTGCGCAGCTGCTTTTGCAAAGGACCTAGGTTCAGTTCTTGGCACCCATAACCACTACTGATAAGAACTAATAACAGTAGTTTTGTTCTCATTTCAGTCATTGTATTAAATGCATAACCTACTTTTCCCTTCCAATAGCACAGTCCATCAAGAACTAGGGACAGGCCATAAAGCTGTAAGACCAGGTCACAGATTAGAAAGCATTAGCAATTAAATATTTGCCCAAGTTTGAACAGAGAGTAAGTGGATCCAAGCCTTCATAATGGCCTGTGTCTTTTTATTTTCATTTATTCTATGTCTAACACAGTTTTTAAGAACCACATATATTGTGGCGATTAATAGCAAAAATTAAAATGCATTTGAGGAGAAGTTCCAGCCATGTCTGACATGGGTCACAGAGTCAGAGGGCTCACACTGGGAACCCAGCCAGCAATTCCTGGAACTAGGCTGTGCAGCACAGTAAGGTGGGCCCTCTGAGGCCACCAAGTACTTCAAATGTTGGGGTGAGAAATGTGATGAGCAACAGGTGTAAAAGACACACTGGTCTCTAAGACCTCACATAAAAATACAACATGAGGGGCTGGAGAGATGGCCTAGCGGTTAAGAGGGCCGACCGCTCTTACAGAGGACCCGGGTTCAATCCCCAGCACCCACATGGCGGCTGAGAACCGTCTGAAACTCCAATTCCAGGAGAACTCCAGTTCCAGGGGAATCCGACACCCTCTTCTGACCTCCGAGGCATTGCAGGACACGGGTGCACAAACTTGCATGCAGATAGTACATTCATACACATACAGAAATAAATAAAAAAATTAATAAAAAAATTTTAAAAAACAACATGAAGTCTTACTAAATTCTACAGTAGTTGATCACACGTTTAAATGAGAATAAAGTGGATATAATAGGTAAAATAAAATGTTAAAATTAATTACATATCATTTTGCTTTTTAAAATTGCAACTACTAGAATTTAGCATATTTGTTTCTCACTGTGTTAGCTGGGTACTGGCTCCCTAGAACATTCTGTGTCACCTGTGATATTTTTGGGCCAGAGTTGGGGCTATGCTACCAACCTACTTAGATATCTCAGGCTGTTAATTTAACACCCTTGAATCATGGTTGTATATGCAGGAAAAGTGGAATAAACACTATCGGTCTTTTATCTGCAGAAAATAAAATATGTTGGTCAAAGTGTGGTACACAGAACTAAACAGATGCTAGCTGCTAGTGGCAAGCCTGCCCTCCATGGTAAGAAGGGTCCATCTGAGCCATATTCTTCACTAAGACTTTGGGAAATTGGTGAGATGAAGGTAAAAGAACTACATAAACTTTCCCCCAATCAAGAATTCAAGTCAAACCAGACAATTATACAAGGATCCTTTTTTGTTCACAGTGCCATGAGCAACTAATCAATAGACACACAGGGCTTTATCACCTCACCGTCCGTTGTCTTTACTATAATGTTGTCTTACAAATAATCATGATGATCAAGGAAGGTGAGGAGATGTGAGAGCTGGAGTGTGTGAGAGATCAATATATATTTTTTTTATTTTATGATCCAAAGTAAACTTCTGTCTTGTCACATCCTCCCAAATGAGTCCATCACATTAAATGAGCATGGAGAAGAATGAGCGAGCTGCAACTGAGTGTTCAAAATCACACTGCGGATGCACCTGATAAATGCACTTGTCAGGGAGCTGCTTGCTTTTCATACCCACTGCGCTCTGGAAACCTCTTATTCCTGCATACTGTGCCTTATAGGGAGCTGACACTGTCCTATTACAGTATCTGATAAATCCGAGCTAAGCTGATGAGTGTTATTAATTTTTCTCCACCTTTCTTACACTGAGTTACCTTTCTTGGACATGAATAGAGAGTCTATTTTTTTTTTCTTTTATGCAGTATTCCCCAATTACTCATTTTACTTGTGGGTGAGATAAAAATTGAACACCTTTCTCCATAATTAATTATCACTGCAGTCAAATATCTGTAACCTTCCTCCCCGCACATCTGTAAAGCCTTCATCCAGTTCAGACACACCAGAGCTTCCTTTAGAGCACTTTTTACACAGTCCAAGGCTTGAACTACTGGAAATCTAGAATTCTGTATTCAACGCTTTGCCTACACCTAAATCCGCAATTTCCTGTGGTAGACACTTTGATACATACTCATATCCAGGCCTCATCTGAAACCTACTATTTCTCTTCTGGAAGACTGTGCACGCATGCCTCTGTGTGTGTGTGTGTGTGTGTGTGTGTGTGTAGATGGAGAGAAAGAGAGAAAGAGAGCTCCGCCAGTATCTTCGGTGATTTCTACCTTTAGAGAGGTCTCCCTACCTTTAGCTCATGCTTTCCAAAGCCTCCACAATCTATAGATGTTGCTCCCTGCTCCTGAACCCATGGACCTGAATACACCTGGAGGAATAAGATAGTAGGGCAGAATCCTGTTATGGATTCCTGATCCTCAAATCCAAAGAGATCCCCTGCAATGCCTGGGAGTTTTGATTTAGCCTTTCTCCTTACTCAGTTCTTCCATTTTCCATAATGACTTCCCAATTTTCTCCCTTAGCTTTAGGACTTAAACATCTATATCTTCTTAGAAAATAGCATCCTTATCATTTATTGACCAAGAAAATACAATCAAACAAAATTTTCCTCCTCATTTTTCAGCCAAATTACAAGCCTCCCTGACCATGCACGGAAGCCTTAATCCTTCCTTTTGGTACTGTAGACAGCTGGCGTTGTAATTAGGGACAGCACTAGTTCTGGAATGGGGTCCCACTCCCATTCTCTCACATTCTTATGATACTCACTAGACACCCACACCTTCTATACTTCCATCTCCAATCCTTCCTTCCAATGGATCCTATAGATTAGCTTTCAGCCACTTCCATTTAAAAGACAAAGCAAACTAATCAGATTTCTTCGACTGTCACTGCCTGCATTCTGCAAGACCTTATGATCTTGTCCACCCCCATTCCCTGCCTTTCCACTTACATCTCAGCAGACATTGCTATCGCTCCGCCCTCATTGCTGCTACCACAATCATAACTGGCATCTCAAGACTTAAATGGTGTTACGGTGAATGGACAATTCTGATCCTGTTTTTACTTTTCATAGCGTGTTGGTAAGACTTTCCATAAAATATTATCAGGTTTGTTTTGTTGGTTTTGGTAATTGTAACATTTCTGTTTGCCCAACTTGATGTCATATTACACTGACTTTAATTTCTTAGCAGTTCTATTCCTGCCACTCAGCTATTGAACCATAGATCTCTCTACAGCTCTGGTCCTGGAACTCTCTTCATAGTCTTTTCATCCTAAGGGAGTCC
Source organism: Rhizomys pruinosus (assembly GCA_009823505.1). Taxonomy (NCBI): domain Eukaryota; kingdom Metazoa; phylum Chordata; class Mammalia; order Rodentia; family Spalacidae; genus Rhizomys; species Rhizomys pruinosus. Next base: position 1,785,529 of record VZQC01004060.1, on the reverse strand, counting down.
ATTGTGACTCAAGGCTTAGGATATTAGCTACATGTACATCAAAAATTCACTAAGCTTCAAATTACATGTTAAAGAACTTACATTTCTCTCTGGCTAAAGCAGAACAAATAATCAGCTTTTCCTGATCTGGTGCCACACTGGAGCCACTGTGCCACCAGGCCTGGGCTGTGGGCATTACCATGGACAATCTGTTCTTTCTCTCTTCTTCCCTTAGTCCAAGTTTATCGCCAAGTGTCCCTAACTTCTGAATGCTATCTATAGTAGATTCACTTCTCTCCTGGTCTACAACCATCTGTCTGGCTTCATTCCATTTTCCCACACCTGGACAATAGTCTTGTAACTTTTCCTCTCCATTGACTTTATCTTTTTCTAGTCTAGTCTCTGAAATCTTCATGTCACAATACAAAATTGATTGTGCCATTTCAACCCTTGCCGACATTTCAATGGAGCCTTATTTCTCTCAGGAAAAAGACCACAAGATATTACAAGACGCAGCAGGATCCTGCTTGTATCCATCTCCCCTCACTGCCTGAGCTACACCTTGATTGGCTTTCAGGGATATGAATTGACCTTGGTGCATTCTGCCATCACATCCTCCACCATTCTTTCCCACCTGCCTAGAAACTTCTATCACTCCCATCAAGTTAACTCCCTTTCCTTAAACATTAATTCACTTATTACTTATCAAGTGGAGTTTGTTGATTTCTGATTCGACTGTCACATAATCTCACCTGTCCATTTTAAGCCTATAATTTTTATACTCTTTAAGGTGTGTTTATATATTTTGATAAGCATTACTAAAGCACATGTATTATATAATCTCAAAACTTGCTTAAGTTGCCATTTTATCTCTGAATTACGTTTCTTCTGAAAATAGGAGGGGTTAGGATAAGTGGCTCTGTGTGATTATTGCCTCTACTAATTCAGGTAAAAATGTTAGAGTTTGCTCTTCTCCATGAGAATTTACAATTTTCAGCATGATCAAGCTCTTCCTCCTTCCATTAGGAAAGTAATGAATGACAAGCCACATAGAGTTTATATAGAAAATATAATCCTTTCTGTAAAAGCATTTTCCTTATCAGCTTATTAATCTCACAAGATATTACGAAAGATAAGGGGACTCAGAGCTAGAGAGTGGGGACCAAATATGTGTCCTACACATTTATACTAACCGAATCATATAAACTAACTATACTTGTTTGAAATGGGAAAAGTTATATTGTTTTGGTAAAATTGAGCTCTACATTGTACTTTGTTTGTCTGCTTTAAGCCTGGAGTTTAGGCTCCAAACATCTTTATCAACATAGAGTTTTAACTGCTAAGATAATTCAAAACTAAATGACGTCTGAATTAATGTCTTTGCAAAGGCTATCACAACTTATAAATTGAGATATGATTTCCCAGTATATTAGATTTAAATGGATATGTTAAATCTAACCTTCAAGATTCAAATTAAATTAAGTGAAGTCTTGCTAATTTTATTTAATATGCTATCATTAATGGGGACCAGCTCCATAAAATCATGTGAGAAGGCAAGCTCCTGATGTCATTGTAATCCCCATTCAAATTCAGTCATGTTTTTGTATTAGTAGTCTGTCTTAGCTTTCTGAAATTCACTTTTTTTAACTAAGAGGTTAACACCTATTTCCAACTTTAACAATGAATGTCAATCATTACATATTTTTTTTTCTTGAGTCTTTTGGGAACATATTGCTTAAATCAAATTAATTTATCATAGAAAAACTTCTGGCTTCGGGAACTTGACTGGATAAATATTAGCTTGAATGTTGTAATGCATGAGTTCTGATGGGGGTCTGGGGCATGTGGGGGGACTGGGTTTGATTAGGAACCATTGTATGATCATGTTATACAAATGTTCAGTAAGAAAATTTTAAAAATGAACTCTATTTATTGTTATGAAAATAATTCATACTTTGAAGGTGCTGGTAACTTTTTCTCTAAGTGCAAACCATGCTACATTTTCCTTATAATCCCTCAGAGCAAAATTCTACTTCATGAAATTATAAGCAATCCCTCTGTCGTTATCACTTGCATGTGAAGCATGGTAACCCCATAGGATTTTCAGATTGGCAGTTGGTCCCCCCAAATCTATTACAAAGTAAGACTGAAGTGTCACACAATCCATGGTATCAGAAACTGCTGCAGCCATAAGTTCCTTTCAAACCAATGCAGGCCTTTGCCTCTCCACAAAAGACAAGACACAGAGTGTGAAAAGGAGACAAATAAGAAGCTCTGTCTTCATTAAATGTTTAAGAAACCATTTAATTAATACATGGCAAGGAGTGTCAGGGGAGAAATTAAGAACTCACAATTAACTTGGATGGGAATGAGAAAAATGTGCTTTCTACTGGTAAACAAAATACTCTTCAGTCATCAAAATTGTTTTGTCGGACAACAAAAAAATGCTGGGCAGCATTGTTCCAGATAAATTTCAGTTAAAGAAGGTGGCCACCTCAGCACATGCAAGAGTTCTGTTTAATTTTCTGCATTTCCCTTATAGAATACTGAACAAAATGTTATTAGGCTTTTCAATTTCTAACCTTGTCAACTACTATAAATGGTGGATGGTGGCAACAGAGCTTCTTGTAATTGCTTGCCTAAGCCTCTGCTATTACTCCTTTTTGGAACCTTCCAAATACGCATTATATTTACCTTATTATTACAGATTCATATCACTATGAATTGATTATAAATTTCCAAATGGCAGTTTTGCTTGTCCATTTCTTGCGTTCTGAATCTGTGCCCACTACAGTAGTTTCCTAGCTTAGCTTTTGTTCCTTTTGTTTCTCCAGGTGGTAAGAACATGTTTCTGAGAATCTTTCTTTTCTAGAAAATATTCTATTCATGGAAGTTTGTTTTCTTTCTTACTTCATGGTGGTGGCTTCTCTTTGTTATCTCTTCTGACTGATTCTCATTTCAAGTCTAGGTGGCCACAGCACATGAATAAAAAATAAAACTGAATGAGCTAAAAATTCCTCAAAAGACAGAAAAACTTCTGGAAACTTCAGACCTTTTTCAGAAGTTGAACAGGAACTTGAAGGTTGCCACCAATGAATAAAAAAGCTATCACTAAGGACTAACTCATTTTGCCAAGAGAATTTCTACACATTTTATGTGAGTTTAGGAATGTAAGGAAACTAAATCAGTAGCAAGCTTTGGCTGTGCTGTGTTATTTTCACTTTTCTAAAGCTCTGTTCAACAGACACAGCTTTTGTTTAATGGACTGGAATTATCATGCACATTTTTCCCTGTTCCTTCATTGCTTAGAACTTTTTCACCTTCTCTAAATCTTTGTCACCCTACAAAGCTGGCTTTAGATGCTAGCTAATCAGCATGTTTCCACTGATGCCAAGTTGAGGTGAAACTCAACACTGATGGTTCCACAGCACCTGATAGCACCTCCCCACTACATTCGCACTATCTATTTCTGTATCTGATATAATAACATAGGACATTGCCTCAGTCATATTTATATTCTCAGACACAATATTAATAATAGATTGTACAGAGGATATATATCTTCTAAATTCTAGCTGAAAAGTTGGAACAAACTGGGAAGATGTGGTACAAAGTAACAGGTACTGGCCTTTCCTGGTCCCTGCGATGAGCAGCTGTGTCCCCTTTCCCACAGTTCAGACAGCATCTTGGATTAGTTATCCTTAAAGTTTGAGGATAGATCCTCCTTCAGGATGCCTACCTGAGCTTCTAAATCTGGGGTAGGAGCCTAGCCTGTGACAGGCAAGGAGGCTTTCTTGATTCATGTAGTCTTCTTTGTCACCAAACCCTGTGACAGATGGACAACTGTTCACTTGTTCAAGTCCTCCCAACTAACTCTATTGTTTAAGTGCAGTGGTAAATGCTACATTTTGTCCCAGAACCTTTCAAACACTGACTGAATTACGGTGGGTGCACAAAATATACCTGGTATGCCCTTGGTTTTTTCATGGGTAATTTCATATGACTAAAACTCATGAAATTCTTTAAAGTAAATGTATACCACTTTTTAGATATTAACTGTATTTCAATAAAGTAATTGCAAAATCATGTTTCTTCTGAAATAGTAATAAAAACTCACAGGATGAATTTACAAAGTCAATAAATATAATATTATGCCATATTAAATTTTCTTGTTAGCCAGGTATGTTGGCACATGCCTTTAAGCCTGGCACTCAGTGGGTGGAGGCAGGAGGATGTATGTGAGATGGAGGCCAGCCAAGTTTACACATTAAGTTCTCAGGCAGCTGTGGCTACAGGGAGACCCTTTTTCAAAAAAAGACCAAATTTATTGGTTGTTGTGATAAAAATCGTGTTGAGATTTTATTTTCATCTTCATAAACTGAAAAAGAAGTTTAGGTAAGAATGCCACCTTTATTACGGGTGAATTTATTTTCCCAATATCTCTGTGAGAATTCCATTATCTATGCTGAGATCTATCATTTTTATTGTATCAATGATAACTTAAAATCTTCCCAGGAAATACTGATATTGGCTTAGTTTAAAGTGAGTCAAAACTATTTTGTAATCTTGAATCTGGCAAATTATATTATATATACATATATTATAATTTATATTATATATATTTATTTTACTTTTTAATACTTTTTTCTTTGTGATTTTCTTTTGGTTTTCCAGAGATCTAGAAATTATTTTTGTGGTTGTGTTGTGCTTTGTGGGAAGAGACTTGTCACTCTTTCTGCGTCTGTCTTCCAAGCACTAGGACTATGGTAATGTTGCCATTTGGGCTGGAATTGGGGAGTTCTTGAGTACACTCTATAATATTCCCTTCCCATACAGTCCATTTGCCATCCTGCCCTGGCTTGGGTCTGTACGTAAGAGGTCCTTCTCTGTGTTTTCTATTATCTCTTCTCTTCTACTGAGATTTCTGCTTTTTAGCTTTTGTTCCATATTTTCACTTCACTGCTTCAATACTCTGCCTTTCCCTATAAAACCACGGCAACAATCCCCAAATTTATATCCTTGGTCCCTATTAACTTTTCTAAACTGGTATTTCAAAACAAGTAATTCATAAGAATACTTAATTTAAAATACTGTAAATCACTGAGTTAAATGAGATGATTTCCTCTTGCTGATTCAAGCCTTTGGATAAAGGGTGTCGTGGTTCATTTTGTCCTCGAAGCTGAAAACTCACAGCTGACTGTGACACTACTCCTCCCCTTAATCTCAGTCACCTAATGTTGCTTCTCTGCATCTCTATCTTAAGGTTGGATAATTTGTCAAAAATCAACTGATCCTGAAGACCTCGCAATAATCTTCTCTATAACTTTCTACAGCTTCAGTCACAGAAGTTCATGAACTATGTGCTTTCTGCATTACCTTCAAACATTTCCCAACAAATTTGATCTAAACTGTATCATGCTGTATAATGAAAATGAAATTGTGTAATTCATCCCAAACAGGTAACAAATATGGCATCTAGTATGCAGTAAGAGCCTCAACAAATTGCTCTAAAGTGGCCTGGCATATTTCTTGCTTGGCTTCCTTATCTCATGAAGATCAGCACTCTGGACTTCCACCTTACAGTAACATTCCTGCCCATTCTAATGCATGCGTTATTCCCTTCGAATATATTTTTCCTAACTGTATGATTTTAAGATTTCTATTGGTCTTTCAAGATTATGTTCAAAAACTTCCTGGATTCATCTAATCCTAGTAAGGTCACTTCTGAGTATAATTATAGTGCTTGATAGCTAGCTAGCTAGCTGTCAATGATAGATAGACAGACAGACAAATAGATAGACAGATCTCCTCTCATACTCTATACCAAGCTTATTGAAGACAGGAACCACATCCTCTTTATGTCAATGTCTATCACATTCCATGGCCTTTAAAAAATTTTCAGTGGATATTTTTTCTTCTGCTCGTTATGCAACCAGCTAAGTATACGTCTTTGAACAAGCTTCTCAACTGACTGCATTTAAAATTGTACTTCAACTCCTGGCCTTTATATGTTCTATACTGCATTTCTTTACTTTTTTTCCAATGCCATCTTGAACTATAATTTGAAAATCTTCCTACTTTTAGCATAAATATAAAATATCACCATCATACATGATTTTAAAATATTTGAGTTCCTAGAGTTTCAGCTTTGTAGCACACTGTATAATCCTTTATTTCACAATTATAAAAATTATCATTTGTTAGCTACAAGTCAGTTATAAACATTATCCCATATGTGAAGTCATAAATTGCACTTTAGCAATTTGTCTTTTCCTCTTGGACACAATGTGCCCGGAACAACAATAACACCAACAACAACAACAAGAACAACAACAACAACAACAAACCAGTGTGACACTGATGAGAATGAGTTAATTTGAACATCTGAATACAGTACAACTGAATCAATAGTAAGCCGTGTGTCTGTGCATAAGACTCTTTCAGTTTATATCCAGCAATATGCTCTTTTATAACCACTATAACACAGAAATATAACCTCATTATTAACCTGCACTTCTCCCTTTATCCCTTACCCTTCACTTACTTTATATTTTCATTTGTAGGAACTTCTGGCAGTTGCACAGTAATCATGCCATCCAAGTTCGTCTTCCCAATGAAGGCAGGCTTGGTGCGTAACACATCTGGGGCAGTCTTTGCTGTCACCCTGTGCTGGAGCCCACCAGCACTATTTCCACGGTTTGTTAAGACGAAGGAATATGACTTCTCAGGCTTCAGGTTAACAATTAATTTCTGGGTGGCTCGGCCATCTACTTCTTCTACCATTTTCCCATCATCATAAAGAATCTAGAGACGCATCCAATCACAAATTGGGTTATCGTTTTCTAAATCAATTTTCATTTGTTTCCTTTGCCAGGTAAATGCTAATTTTGTACACTTCCTAAACACCATATTCCACATATTGTATCAATTTTCTTGTCAGTTCTTCCTGGTTTGTGATGAAATGTTTCTATCAGAAACATAACAAAGCAATGTACAAGATCTATTCTGTCAGCTATATGCGATATTAATGAGAAATGTGAAGAAAATACTCTTTTTTCAATGTATCATACACATAAGTTTATCCTAAAGTTTTCAATTGTATTCTAAATTATATTTCCTTTTCCAGAAAAACTTCTCTACTTGTTTCACAAATATTGTCTTATTGATATTTTCAGGGTCTTAATGACAAAGCAGAGTTTTTTTATGTACCAAGAATTCAGACCAAAAAATGAATAAATCTCCAAGGATTGTGCAATATAACTAGTAGAAATTATGAAAATTTATTTTTATGATGGAAACAAAAACCATTGGTTTGATGTAAAACATTCAAGTTCAGAGTACCACTGGCTTTGAGGTCTGCTCACCTTTTAGGATGAAAAGATCAAAATGTCAAGTACCAACAATAAATAGGTTTATCATGAAGGTCACAAATGAGACTAGAAGTCTCATTTTGTTCTGTAGTAAACAAGACCTATCCTAGGGTCTTGGGTTTTATTCTAAGTGAGTATTCTACTACTGAATTTTATCCCTAGCACATGTGTCCAAACAGTACTGTATGCTTTGGGAATAACTTACTCTGATCAGCTGCCTTGCTTATACCCATGATATTTTATAACTTAGAGAAAAGCTTACTTTGAAAGGCATGGCGGAATTATAATTCTCTGGAATCTCCCAAGATAGTAACACTGAAGTCTTCATAACTGCTTTGACATGAAAATTTTTTGCAAACACTGCTGGAAAGAGGAAAAACAGTGTATTTAAACTATTCCTATAGCTTGCAACTATCCTTTTCCACAATGGACCACAAAGCTTATGATAGATGCTTCCTACATTGAACAAAGAGAGAAGTGTTATTTGCCTACCTGTTTAGAGCATTCATTTTAATTCATAAAGAACTCTCCTTTTTCTCCAATTCAGTCAACTACATTGTGCTTTCCTTACCTGGGGACATGGGTTGGTGTCAGCCAGACCTGCGATGGCATTCTATAACTGAAATCTAAGGTCTTGAGAATGTATTAAGTTATCCATACTTTACCTGCATATTTTGGCTGAACCTATTAATATGAATGGGCCGATCAGTTATTTACAGCTTCAAAATACTGATTTCCAAAGACCGCTATTCCTTTAAAGGAGGAAGGCCATAAGCAGACAAATCCTACCTTGATCCACAGGCAGTGTCCTGAACTGGACACTGGGACTATATGGCCCGGGCCCTTTGCTCGTGTGAGCACGTACTTTTACATCATATGTAGTGTCAGGTTTTAAGCCAGTGAGTGTCATAGAGGTATCAGCTGGAATAACAAGGTGCTCCATTGGAAGAAGAGGGATGTTGATATCCCTGTACAGGAGAGTATACTTGGTGATAATGCCATTTCTCTCTGCCAGGACAGGAGGCTGCCAAGATAACTGGACAGACGTTGAAGTAGTGCCTTCTGAGTGGAGGTTCTGAGGGAATCCAGTTGGCATTTCTTCTGGAACAGCAATCTCTTTCACCATCTCCTCCCCGAAGCCCACTTTGTTTCTGGCTGAGAGTCGGAAGACATATGATGCTCCCTTGTGGATGTCTGTGGCTGTAAAGTGATCTTCTTTCTCAGAGAACTCAAGAGTTGTGAGTGGCTCCATGTCCTTTCTGCCAAATTTTAGACGGTAGCCCTGAAGGGGTCCGAATGTGTCCACAGGGGGGTGCCATTGAACGAGAGCAGTATTCATCTGGGTGTGGTTAATCACAAGCCTGGGCTTCCCTGGAACTGTAGCACACAGGGGAGTGATAAGACTTGACAGCAATTCATGACCACATTTCAGCCATTGCCAAGTGGGAAAACCACTTGACTAGCATTCCCATTTCCTTATTTACTAAACAGAACAAGACCAGCCTGCATACCTTTGCCAAATGATATTCTTTTTTGTACTTTATTAAGGTAGGTTGAGATAGAATTTGATAATGAATACACCATTTATGCCTAAAGGCTCATGTTTGCACAGAAAATTGAATCCAAGTAATGATAAGCAAACGAGATATAGCTAATAAGAACAGTAATCGTGATGGCCAGATAGTATACACAATGAACTAAGTATTATAATAAGAGCACAGTACATAGTGCAGCATTTGACTTTATAATTCTCACTCCTCAATGCATGCTCTAATTGCTTATCATTTCCATTTTCTGCAACAAGAAAAAGAGGCCAATAGAAGAAAACTCTCTCAGGTCAGGTGCACAAATGAGAATACTACCAGCTATAACCAGCTGTGCTGGACCCACAGTTTGCACCTTCAACTCTACTGTCATGTTGCTTTGAGGTACTATGGATCCAAGTGGCAATTTTTAGTAGCTTTCATATATATATACATATATATGAAATATGAAACAGATATGTGTATATACATATGCATATATTTATATATATGTTAAACTTACAAAGTGCATCAAACTGCTTTGTGAATTACTAAATGAGGAGATACAAAAATAGTTTGTATTCTGCTAATATTAAACATAATTTTCAGTAATCAGTATGTTGGGCTTCTGGGTTCAGGAGTTACTCTCCCCTTTGTACACATTTAGTTAATATAGGTATATAAAATATCCACTGTATCCATTCAACGTTTATTGCATCTATGATTTGGTCAATGGAGAGCTACTACTCTTGGAGCTGATAGACAACATAGCCTAGGGTTTCATCAGCAGTGGTCTAAACACGAAGGTGGAAGAAGAGGGCACCACCACACACAGAACTCAATCAAACCTGCAGAAAGAGAAAGAGAGTGCTAGGAGACGAAAAACAGTGGGGTGGGGACTTCAGAACAGCAGGCTTAGAAAGATTGCCAGTCAGTAGGTTAAATGATAATCTCAAATGCTACTGAGTTAGCGTCTTCATTTTATCTGCCAGAAGGTTGAAGGCCAAATGGGTATGTGGTCTTCCCAAGAACATATTTTATCCTTAACTAGTGGAGCAATAGTTTTGTTTCAAACACTTGATAAAGTCATAGTAAGTTTGTATAGATTAGTTAACCTCCAATACAAGGAAAAACTGAAGTTTGAAATGAAAATTATATACATGTTTATTTTATGTTGGCCCAGGAATAAAGCAATTGTATAGTCACCATGTCTCAAGAAAAATGTATCCAGATATTTTCACAATGAACTAGGGGACTTTTTTGAGTGCAGAATATTTTAACTCTAAAAACATCACTTTATGGTGAAATGGGTAAGCACTATTACTGCCAGTTCAGGTATAGACAGCATTTACATGATTTTTCCATGCAATATGCATTACATTTAAAAATTTTGATGTCTATTACATCCATGAATACCAATTTAATATTTATTCAATGAACACAAATGTAAGATGTGGTAAGAAAAATCCATGATGAAATGGGGCTTCAAGCAGAGAATATATCCTTTAATAATGGAATCTAGCTGAAACTATGAAGTGGAAATGTAATTATTAATTTTCATATGCTCTGGGGATAACTGATTTCATTAAATATCTTTATTTAATTTCTCTAAAATTCTGGTTCCAAAAAAGAGCAGAATAGGTATGTTCATTGTGGGTCTTCTTTCAGTAAGAAACATGGTAATCCAAGAAAGTACAAGTATTTTAAATTTCTTCATAAACCCCACAATATAGATTGTATTTTAGTAATATTTTCTAGCTGTACATAATTTTGTTATGGTCCAGATAGTTTTTTACTTGAAAATGTTAAAGCAAATATTTGGAAAAATATGACAGACTGGTAAATTATAAGGAAAAAATGCTAACTTTGTAAAATAAAGATCTGTTCTTCCATAGGAGTCAAAGTGTAGGAACCTGGAAATTGGTTCCTAACTAATTTTGGGATGTAAAGGTTTATGGTCTAGAAATCGTGAGGTCCCATCATGTTCTGCAAGACTAGCCTCACTTCTGACACATTGTCTCCTACTACTGAGCTCAAAGCATCTCAGCATTGCTCATAATTGTCATTTGCTTTTCAGGCCAAAATGTAACCAAGCACAAGAACTAGGAGAACCACTGGAAGCACCACGAAGTTCAACATGAAGGACTCACTAATGAAAAGAACACTGGAGCCTTAGGGGAAGAACTCCCAGAAAGAGCTGAGGGGCTGGCCACAAGAAGAGAAAGCTAAAGTCGCCATAGCATGTAAATAAGTAACAAGTGGAGTTTAAGCAAGGGGGGAGCAGCTCCCCAGTTCCTGCTCCTTCACTCAGGGGAGGATGGGAGACAAAGAGAAAGGAAATGAGATGTGTTCTACAAAGAATTCTCCCAAACTACATGGAACAGCAATTGAATAACTTTATTTGTGGCTTCATGAAACATTCACACTTGATTTTCATTACACAAAACTGTGTGCTCAGATGTACAAGTACCGAGCAGGAAAGTAAAGGTGGAAACAGCGTGGTTGGGAGCAGCACAAGCAAACAAGTAGTAGGAAAAAACAGGAGGTGGGTGCAGTCGATGGCATCATATGTGGAGTGTGGAGCTTAGATCAAGGCTTCCAACTCTGGATCAATAACTTGTAAGTTATTGGTGGGGACTACTTTAAAAGGCCAGACCAGGAACAGGGTCAGTGATCCTACATAGTCCAGTGCTGAAGTGTGAGTGGCCACACAATGGAAGGAGCACCTCAAGCACTTAGAGAAGGGCTGCCAGTCAGTGTGAGTAGTGTATTGGTAAAACAGCAGAAGGAAAAAGGCCTAGCCGCACAGCAAAGAAGCCGACACTATCTTGTATGGTGATACATAAATGGCCCCTTCTTGCACTTTCAGCTCTTCTTTCCTTATTATTCCTTCTTAAGAACCTTCTGACATCAGAAAAGATACATATTTGAGGTTACCTCAAAAGCCCTTTCGAGAGCTGTCTCTGGAGGCCAATCAAGGCCCACAGCCCCAAAGCTCTAAACCCAATCACAACACAATCACAACATCACAATCACAACATCACAATCACAACATCCAATCACAACATCACAATCACAACATCACAATCACAACATCACAATCACAACATCACAATCACAACATCACAATCACAACATCACAATCACAACATCACAATCACAACATCACAGTCATCGACAACCACAAGCAGCAATGGGGCCGATCAACTGGCCAAATCCAGGCAGTCCCTAGATTTTCCAACCACTGCCATTGGATCACCTTTAAACACAGCTTCTCAGAAGAGTAGTGAAATTCATGTAATAGTAAATAGGAAGGGTCAAAACAACGCATCCTTTGGATGCTTTAAATTTCAAGGTCTGTGCTGGATAGCTTTAGTGTGAACTTGACACACCTGGGTTGAGGGAGCCTCAATTGGGGAATTGGCTCCATTGGATTGGCCTGTGGCCACATCTGTGGAGTATTGTCTTGATGGTCGAGCAGTGTGGGAGACCCCAGCCCACAATGAGTGGTGCCACCCTGGGCAGGTTGTTGTGTACCGTATAAAAAGGCAGACTGGGCATGAGCCAGGGGAGCAAGCCAGTGAACAGCATTCCTCCATTGTCTGCGCTTCAGCTCCTGCCTCCAGGTTCCTGCCCTGAGTTCCTGCCTTGGGTTCCCTGATTGATGAACTGTAACCCAGGAGATGTAAGCTGAATAACCCTTTCCTCCCCAAGTTGGTGTCGGTCAGAGTGTTTTGTCACAGCAATGGAAGACAAACTAGAATAAGGTCGTAGGCAGTACATTAATTATTATGACAGAACAATTCGAGTATTAACAAAGAAACTACACACACACACACACACACACACACACACACACACAATCACTCAACCAGAAAAGCTAGCACCTTCACTCAACAGTTTCCTCAGGTTACATGTCTTGAACAGATTGTTTAAATTAGCAAGATTGTTTAAATTGGCAAGACTGCTTATAGACTCCAGAAATGATGTACAGCAAACAAACAATCAAGAGTCTTACTATAATTTAAAATTTCATGAGGATTCTCAAATTTTCCATAAGGGCTTTAACTATGTACCTTTTAAATCATTACTAGGAATTCATAACTGTAGACAAGTCAGTATGTTTTCTTAGTCACAAAAACATATGAGGAGGTTTTAGAATGGTACTAAAAACAAATTAAAATATTCATTAACTGCACAGATCTATTCCATGAGACAGAAGTGAGTACTAAGAGGAAATTAGTTGTCCCTCTGAGTAGCTGCAGGCTGGATGACCCCACCTTTGTCTCAGGTACATGAGTAGGATACAAGCATCTGAAATCCAGCAATTTGTTATTTCATTACTGATGCTTCTCTTTGTTAAGAGAGACTGGTGACTGTGAGTAAAAATTCCAAAAAAACTGGCTAAATGAGAAAGATCCATAATTCTAAATAGTATGTTGCATGGAGGGTAAAAGGTAATGACAAAAGTAGACAAAATCATTTCTTTTACTCAAAATTTCTTTTTTTCCTGACTATAATTCCTATACTTTTATACCCTTGTTCCATAAGCCCCATTTCATGGGCAATTGGAGATTGATACTTCATTGGACATTAGAAACATGTAATTCTGTGAAAGTAAACAGAAGAAATGAATCTATTTCATTGGCTATCTGTTCTAATAGCAAATGCTCCTAAAGCATCATAGCACCATGCTCTCACTGAATATCTACCTCCTAGAGAGGGTGCTAAAGTAGCTTGATCCAGTGCTATGACTTTTTATTCTGTCTTTTTGAGACAGGGTCTCCCTGAAGCACCAGCTGGCCCATAACTCACCATGTAGACCAGGCTGGCCTCCATGTCACAGAGCTCTGCTTGCCTCTACCTCCCAAGTGCTGGGATCAAAGGCATGTGCCACCAAACCCCATGATCCAATGCCAGTCTTGACATAAAGGAGAGAAGAAAGGAAAGAACAAAGGAAGAATAGAAGCCCAATGTCTGTCTTAAAGGAGCTTTGCCAGCTGTGTTCCTGCTGCTGGAGGCAGTGCCAGGTGGCAGGACGTGATCTAGGCAAATCTTACAACATTTAGACAAATCTGGCGATGAGAGGGCACCCGCGAGAGTACTCAACAGCACAGCTGTTCTTTGCTCTCTGTCTTTACACAAAGGTGTGTTCCTAAGAGAAGCAGCTGAGGAGGAGTAAATCAAATCACAGCTCAAGTGTTCCATGGGAGATTGCTATATGATAGGAATGAAGGAGAATCCTTCTGTAATCATCTCTTAATTTATCAGTTTTAAGATGCCAGATCTTCCTTCGTTCTGGTTTTCCCCAATGCAGCCAAGCACAATAACTTTAACAAGCACTGAAGAAGCATTTTAGCTCTTCAGGAAGGAGCAATTTAAAATTATTTAGCTTTTTTGATATTCTTCAATTTTTTTTCTATTTTCCATCTTTTATGTAAGTGAGCTTCTTTACAAGGCCCACACAGAAGTTAAGAAGGCAAAGATGAAACTGTAAGTCATGAATCCAATCGATACAGCAACTTTATTCTGAAATGGGTGCATGATGGCCACTGTTAACAGTCAACTTCACAGAATCTAGGGTCACTTGGGAGATGGGTCTGTGAGCATGTTTAGGTTAACAGAGTTGGGTTCCAGCCTAAGAGTGGGAAGCAACACCAGTCCTTGGCCCGAATACAAAGCAGAAAGGAAGCTAAGCACACTGTTCCCTGCCTTGTTTCTTGATTATGGATGCACTGTGGTCAGCTGCTTCAAGGTCCTGCTTCCCTGCCATCATGGACTGTATCTTGATGTATGAACAAGGAGAAACTTTTTTCACCTTAAGTTACTTTCCTCAGCGTATTTTAACAGAACAGGAAGAGACAAGTTTGTTGTGGGGGTGCTGCTGAAACAACCATGTGATTTCTCTGCTTGAATGCCTTTTCCTTGACCACGCAACTTACTCCTTTACTTTCAAGTCTCAGTTTAAGTAATTTTACTTGCCAGATATGGTGGGTGGCCAGGCTTGTAATCCAAACACAGAGGAGACTGAGACAGGAAGATCGCATATTCAAGGTCAGCCTGGGCTACTTAGCAAAACCCTCAAATAAAATAAAACAACAACTACAAAACCATCCTTCCTGATGGTTTTGATGTAGTTAAATGGAATACTTAATATGACTACATATCTTTACTTTCATCTTAATACATCCTGACACCTTCTTACATACACATTGCCTATTTGTTAATTGAATAATACAGGTCAGAAAATAAATTTGATGAGGATAGAGGTTTTTCTGTTCTGTTGATTGTTATATTTCCCAGTGTGGGAAGTGGCAGATGAAACAGAGAAAGTGCTCAAAACATGTTTGTAAATGGATGATTGGATCATTTGCACAAAGCCTATGTTTGATCTTTATTTTTCCTCCTCAGTTAAGAATAATATTACAAAGCTGACCACACTCCACTTATTTTCTCTTGTAACATAATGAAAGAATGCTATTATACCTCTACCATTTTAGAAATTGGTATTACTGTTGAAAGTAAAATATGCACAGAAGTGATTACCCGCTCCAGTGGTGGACACTAGTTTGGGCTTGCTGCGAGCTCCATCTCCTTTGGTGGTGTAGGCTGTGACTGTTAGGGAGTATGAGGTTTCAGGCTGGAGCCCAGAGATAATCATGTCCTGAAATGACACAAGACAGTAACACTGATTCAAAACATGCCATGAAAGGCCTGGAAGAAAAGGAGGTGATAGATCTTCATTGTGTGCATGCTAGAACATGCTCTGAAGCCATGCTAAGCACTGAAGTTTCAAGTCTGAGCTCATGCTGCGGAGACCTGTCTTCATGTTAATACTGAAGTTGGATGTTCAAACAGCGTAGGAAGCAGTTTTGAGGAAGAGCAGGGGAAGTGAAAACTGGGGCCAGATTTCTTGGCATACTTGACCTTAAACCTACTTTACTGACCAGCCTGGACATCCAGAGTTTGGTCATCCATAGTTGTTTACCAATTTCCATTTCTATTTCCCTCCTGGAAGTTGGAATAATAGGACCTCAAAGGTTGGTGGAGATTAAGTGAGTCTTACCAGGCAAATTCTTACAACTATGCCTAGCTTATCATGACCATCATATATACTACCTGTTATTTTATGGGGGCATTTTCCCATGTGAAGGCACAGTAGTGCAGCCCAGTCTGGTGGTAGTGAAAACACCAACATGCTCTTTCTACCCTCAAGAATGAGCTGGCTAGATGATTGATCAGTTGGATATCCGAGGGACCGGAGAACACTCACAAAATGCCAGCAACTTCCTATTGGTTAATTATACAGATTATGAACAAAAATTGTCACACAATGTAGAGAATTTTTGGAAACTTAAAGAGTATGCTATAGAGTCAAGAATATAATGAAATTTGAGCTTACAAGGTAATTAATATTAATTCTCATAATTTAGACATTTCTCAATATCACAGATTATCTACAAATTATTTTGGTTTTCTTTTAGTAAAGACTCAATGCTGAGTAAGGACACGATGTCTGAAATGTTCTTCCAAATTGGAGTTATGTGAGGATTAGCTAGAGCTCTGGCTATTCACTTGTTCCCTTATTTCCTTCAGAGCTATACACACATACATACAAACATAGCATATACAGAACAAACATGTCACTTTGATGTTTGCATAGTTATGTTGAATATGAATACATAGAAGAAAATATTCAGTGCCATTATCTTTCTGATGTAAAGGCAGCATGAGTGAGTATTAAATGAAGGGACTGGACTGTGGGAAATACAGAGGATTTTTCTTAGCGGAGCAATTTACAGGTATTATGGAACTCAACTGTTGAAGCTGTTGCCAAATATGACAGCTTTTGACAAGATGCTTTCTCAACAGAATAAGAATATCATTATTGCAGAAATTGAAACATTTCTAATATCATCTACAGAGCGCTTGGAGATTTTATTCGGCCAGAATAAATGGACTGTTTGGAAAAATATATTTTATCATTAGGATCTTGAAGTGGTTTCACTGACATCACAGAGGGCAGTAAAATCAAGTAAACTGCCTGACTGCAGTATTTTAAATGATGGCATACAAACTGGATAGTCCAAAACGATGATGGCTGAAATGGAAATGACTTCCCAAGGTTTCTGTAGATCAACGAGAACTCTTAGCAGTAAAAGAAGTAAATTTTACAACTGAGTTGTGTGACATCTTTGGTTCTGCTATAAGGTTCTCCTCCATAAAACTGGAGCTAACCATATGCCCTTCTCTTTGCACAGATTCTTACAGGGACAGTGTGTACTATACAGTGGAACCATTGGTCAAGTCCTGTTTAGTAGTACAGTACCAGTTTCACATACTTCTGTCTCACAGTCATGCTGCAACTTGGGCTACATTTTCTGTTTTTAGTTAGAGTGCACTTCCTCTATGGTGCTGCGATCTGCCATGAGGCACTGTGTCCGGACCGAAGGTCACACAGTTCCTCACGCCCTTGTTGCTGCCTGTCCCACTGAACTCTTGCTACTGCCTCTTAAAATTCCTGAGATTCTGTCCCTGCCATTAAGTTGCATTTTTTCTAGTCTCAGAAAAACTGCCTTCATTGTGGACCCTGAAATAATTATATTTGATCATATCCCAAATTTATTTCCAGACTGAATTTCTCCTAAGTTCCAGTAGCAAGACTACCATAAAAATCTGCGGGATACCTCTCTGTGCTTCTTTCCATTTATCTTAACTCAAGTTCAACTTAAAATACTGAAAAACTAGTCTCAGATGTAGATGCGCTCTTATTACATATTTTAATGAATGATAATATTTCTTGAAAATTTATGAGATACTTCTGATTCTTCCTTAAGGTCTTTCTCACCAAGTTTTTGTCAGTTCTTTAAAATATTGATCATACACACTGCTTCTTTTGAATTTCTGATGTCTTAATTTTTGTCGAATTTTGATCATTTCATGCATAAATTCATAAAATCATCTCTGCTTACTTGTTTTTAATATTTTTTCTGTCTTTACATTCTCTAATTTATCCAATAAGTCACTTGTTTTTAAACTAAGGCAGTAGTCCATTTAGAAAATAATAAAATCAAATTAATTAGTCATGACCACTGTTAAAATAAGAAATGCAGACTTGAATACATAAACAAGAGTTTTTATATATTTAAAGATAAATCAGGTTTTATAAAACCTTTATTTTATTTGAACTTATGTGTACATTCTATTATATCATAAGTGGATTTTTCCTATGGGTCATAGTCAAAATGTTTATAAAATACTGCTGTGCCTTCAATCCCATGCTAACTGATACTGTAGATTTGGGCTATTCATCCTGAAACCCAAGATGTTGATAGTTATCTCTTTGTTCCATTCATCACTTGTGACGGAGTTCATTATAAGTAGCTTCCATCTGTGTCGAATAGGCCCTTCGCTTGACTCTATCCCTCTCATCTGCCTCTACAGATGCTTTAGCTGGGCAAAACCACAAAAAGTTCATGTTTCTTGTTCTGGCCCAGGGCACACACAGGTACATTCACTTATGAAATTTCAGAGCATCTCTTCAGTTCTCAGATCTACTGCATTGTGGATGATTAGCTCTGAACTCACAGCCATTATCAACCTTGTCACCTATTTCCTATGACATCATGGCTTGATTTAGACTTCCTTTGCTGTATTTATTTTATTTTATTTTATTTTATTTTATTTTATTTTTATTTCCGTATGTGTATGAATGTATTGTCTGCATGCAAGTCTGTGCACCTGTGACATGCAATGCCGCGGAGGTCAGAAGAGGGTGTCGGACTCCCCTGGAACTGGAGCTGCTGTATTTTTTAGACTGCCTCAGAACTTTACATCGTCCTAGCCTTCTTCCTACTTCCTGTAAGTTCTTAGATGGTACATGTCATATGTAACTATCTTACACAGAATAGGCTCTTAATAAGTAACATAAGCAGCTAATATTTATTTTTAAAAATCCCTGCCTTATTGAGTATCTCTTTGCTTGTCTGATAAACTGTTGTCTTTCAAGATTTTATGCATAAAATAGAGAATAGCCACTTGCAGGCAGAGTTAGTCAGTGTCAAATCTATGCTGTGTTACAGGTGACTACATAATTCTGGTGTGGGGACTATGAGTGACTTACATCAGATACCTGATATATCCTGTCTGGGATAACTCCATTTAAAGCATGCTCCTCTAACTGCATCACAAGTAGAATTAGTAGAAGAAATCAAAATAAACATAATGAGCTCAAGACATTCCTTATGCAATAAATAGCACCATGCTGATTTGACAAAACAACAAAAATAAGTATACACATAGTGAATATCAATAGAAATAGTTCATTCATGCATCCAAGCAAATGTGATAACAAGTCACTAGTAAGTGAAAGACTGATACTGAAAAATTGCAAACATATAAGGTGTGCTTTTTTGACCGAACAGTCAAAAATTACTTACATGTTCAGTAGTATCATCAAATTCCCACTGATTGAGGTAAAGAAAGTCAGGATGGGGGCACAAAATAAAAAGAAATGAAGAGAAACTTGTACTCTTATAAAGATGATGCTAATCTCTTTTAATTAAAGAATTAGGAGAATTTAGTCATTAAAACACTGTATATAACAACATTCCAAAGAGGTTAGGTATAGTGTTGACCCAAACATTATCAACTCTAACTAGAATCTGATGTTACATATGCCATGCTATTGTTATGTACTCAAACCAGCATGGGTCTTTCTACTAAACTACTAAATATGTGGCTCGCTGAAGTAAGTCATTAAGACACAGAAAAAGTCTTTTTTGAACCACATACTACTTTATATCATTAATTTTTACTTCTTCCCTATGTTATTTAATTAATTTGTTACGATTTAAATTAATTTCATTATACTGAAAATCACCTATTTCAATGAAGACCTGTGAGAGGTAAATTTCAATGTAAAGTCAAAGAGGATAAATGATACAGACAGAAAAAAAAATTAGGAAAAAAGGCAATTAATGAAGAGGTGCCAAGGTAGAAGATAGACATTTATTTTTTGCACTTAGTATTATATAACTTTGTTAGGTACTGAACATCACAATAAAGATAAAGGCAGAATTTCAATTTTATAATTTTATAATGTAAAACAGCTAAGAATCAAAGAAGAATATCAGAGCATGATGATCATACCGTTTTTTTTTACAATATTTGATAATTATAAAACAGTAATGATGTCTATATTAGGAGAAATGCATCTATATCAGAGAAATGCATTTTTTTTTCCAGAGAACTCAGGTTCAGTTCCCAGCACACACATGGCATCTAACAACTGTCTGCAACTTCAGTTTCATGGGATCCAATGCCCTCTTCTGGCCTTTGCGAGCATTATATGACATGGATGCACTTACATACATGCAGGTAAAATACTCGTACACATAAAATAAAAATAAAAAGTAGAATATTCTACTTTATGTATAATAAATGCTTATAAAAATCAAGTAGGCTTTTGATGGCTTTCCAGTATTTGAAATTTTCATAATTTTATAAAATATGTTTTCTATTGTTAATAACTATCTTAATGAAGATGAACACTCCATTGTCTCTTTTTAATCTATTTCCATAAAATTTATTTTTATCACATATGTGTTTTATCAAAAGTTAAATAAAATGGCAACAGGGATTTCTAAAAGTTTGAATTTAGAGGACTGGGGACTAGAGACATGCAGCACATTAGTCGGGGATGGGAGGCTGTGCCAGAGCAGGCCCCACTGGGTACTGTGTCCTGCTATGATGACACAAAGTGATTCACTGGGGATTGATTTGGACATCCTCTGAACTAAAATAATTAGAATGAGTGATGCACATAAATGTACAATATGATTCCATGTTTATTAAAATGTGTACTTGTGAGCAAATGTATGCTTAGACAAAAACTGACAAAATCCAAAGTTGTTTTATAATCTTCTCCTTTATTCATACCTATGTATTTAATATCACTAGAATCAAATACACACTTGTATTAAAAGGAATTAAGTCAAGGCCCATTTCCAATGTCAAAGGGATGCCATAAATTGTCTGCATGTACCTTTTCAGAAGTTGTCTGCAAACCTATAAGAGGTTTGAGCCAGAGAAAGGAACCATGAATTTCAACACTGTTAGTCCTTCCATTTTAAAATGGAAGCAATATACTTTTGTGAGTTGACTACATTAAGACTTTGAGGGTGAATGCTTTCATTAGAGCTATAGGTATATGTATTAATTCATAGTTTCAGAGCTAAAAGAAGGAAAACCTGAGCAAGCTAGTGAAGCAGTTTTCATTTGGTTCCTGATATTTTTCATATAAAAGAAGACATTCTCATTTCAAATAACACACACTCCATCTTTTTTCCTGCTCCTCTACAGATGTGCTCAATAAGCAGTATCTAATGTCTTCACCATGCATGATCATAGGATCTCATTACTATCAGAACAGAGATACCAAGTGAGTCCCAGGTTACACATTATTTTAATCAGGAAAGTTATAAATTGAAGTGGTCCTCTTCCTCTCAGGAAGAAGATACATGTAACACAAGTAGATTTATAATAGACTCATTTTGAGACCATCTTTATACATCTCTAAACTATGGGGAAAATGAAAATATTAAGTGCTTTGCTTTTAAACAACTGACTACTAAAGCAAGTAGGACCCCATGGTTATATGCTACTGCACACAGAACAGTAAGATTCCTCACATACTCAACTACGCATTAGTACAATTCTTTTTTTTTCTGGGGTGTGTAGGTAAACTTTTGTGTATGTTCGTGTGGCTGCACATGCATGTGAGGATGCATATGGACCTGTGAACATGCAGAAACCAGAAGACAGTGTTGATTACTGTTTCTCAGGCATAATCCATCCTATTTTGAGACAGAGTCTCTTACTAGCCTTGAAGTTGCTGAGTAGGCTACACTGGCCAATCAGATAATGCACCTATTTTTGCCCCTGCATCTCTGGGATTAAAAGCACATGCCACTGGGGATTAACCTTATATTCTGCCTGCAAGTGCAAAAGTGACTAGCTATCTCCCCAGTCTTCTAATGATTTTCATAACTTGGTTCAATAAGGAGGTCCCATTTATTCTAGTGAAAAATTTAATTTGATTATCAACTGTCATTATCTTTACCTTCTAGGACAGGGAACCACTACTTCCATCAAATATGTAACATGATGAAATACTAAACAAAATACAATCAGCATTATTTACCTTGAATAAAACTGCTTCTTGTCTATCAAAAAAGCCATACATTAAGAAATTACATTGGGGCTGGAGAGATGGCTCAGCAAGCAGTTAAGAGTGCCAACTGCTCTTGCAGAGGACCCAGGTTCGATTCCCACACCCACAAGGCCACTAAGGACCTGCTTAAGCCTGGCATGGTGGCACAC
This sequence comes from Rhizomys pruinosus, assembly GCA_009823505.1. NCBI lineage: Eukaryota > Metazoa > Chordata > Mammalia > Rodentia > Spalacidae > Rhizomys > Rhizomys pruinosus. The sequence goes on along the minus strand of VZQC01004060.1, from coordinate 1,763,274 downwards.
TCCTTTAATTCTAATTTTAATTTAATTTTAATTTGGGAGACAGAGGCAGGCAGATCTCTGTGAGTTCAAGGCCAGCCTGATCTACAGAGTGAGTTCCAGGCCAGCTGGGGCTATAGGGAAGACCCTCTCTCAAAAGACAAAAAAACAAAAAAACAAAACATTACATCAACTTAGTTCCAAGAAGTTTACACATAGTACAAGTTAGATCCTATCAGTCAAACTGCAGATTAAAGTTCTTTCCTTTGATTTAGTTAGAATCAATCCATGTTTGAAGTTGGAAATGTAAACTCAGACACAGCTTTAAAGATCAGAATACCTGTACTTTTACAAAGGTGGCTTTTAATCAAAATCAAGTATCTTTTGAGTATAATTTATTTTTAGATGACGTGACTTCTAATTAAGAAGGCAAATATACAGCAACATGTTTGAAAGTTTAGAATTTTGTATAGGTTTTTAAAAATATGTCAAGAAGTTTAAAGAAATTTGTCATAAGAAACAGGCTCACCTGTGCATCAGCCAGCATGACGTCCTTCAGCATGGGCTGGCCCTTGGGCTCGCCATTTTCCATTCTCACGTAATGCACCTGATATCCTCTTATCTGGCCATGCTGCTTATTGGGCACCGGAGAGCGCCACGAGACTTTAACAGAGGTTGAGTTGACAGCCTCCACCTCGACTTTGCGAGGAGGACCACTAGGAACTGGAACAACATCATTGGATAAAAGAAAATTATAGGCACTTGTCCCACCCAGTGAGAGCACATTCTTTACTTAAAAATGGGCAGACCCATTATGTTTCATTTGAAGAATACAAACATCTTCAACCAATGAAAATACTCAACCAATCTGCTCTACCTTTTAAGAAAAGATCAAAAAACATGACCGATGCAAAAAAACAAAATGGAAGAAAAAAAAAGAGTATCAGAGAAATAGAAAAACATGTAAAAACATGTACAAAAGCCAAGGAGGATGCTTTGAGGACCAAAGCATTAAAGCACAAAGAAGTATTGCATTGAAATAATAACAAAAACAGATCGGTGACAGTTGTGTGTTTTACAAAGGTTTGATTTTTAAGAGCAGAACAAAAAGATTCTTGACTATATGGAGTCTTCTCTTTTTTCTCCTCATATCAAAGGTCGCTCCGTAACAGATTCCGAAAATCACAAGACAAAAAGACAAGAAGGTGGAAGTTTAAAAAACTCCAAAATGATAAAGAATTGAACCAAAATGGCAAAAAGAAAAAGTAAAACCCACAGAAGATCCTAGATGGAGGTACAAAGAAAATCTGGATCATAAGACCATAGGATCAAACAGTCCTTTTAAAAGGGAGAAAATTGTTGCATTGAAACTGAGTAAAGAAATGCCCAGAAGGTAGCAAAAACAGGTCTTTGGAAAAAACACTGATGGACTAGCAATGTTGGGTCAAAAGATGAGCAGAGAAAGACCAGGTAACAGCCTATCAAAAGCAGACCCAGACTGTGTCAGAAGGTGCAAACTGACGGAGCGGAGGCAACATACCATCTTCATCGGTTCGAATCAACACGGACAAGCTCTCAGGGCCAGGGCCGACGTCTGTGTGGGCAGTCACAGTGATCCGATATTCAGTCCATTTTTCCAGATGTTCCAAAAGGTATTTGGTAGTGTCCGAAGGAATTCCCAAAACTTGGTGAGGTTTGTCGTCTTCTCCGTCCACTGCAGTGTACTTGAGGGAGTATTCAGTGATAATGCCATTCTGTTTTTCCACTGGTGGAGGTTGCCAACTTACCAAAATACTAGTGGAACTTGGGCTGGTGCAACTAATATCTTGAGGAGGAGCTGATGGCTCTTATTTTGGTAGTGAGTTAAAGGAGGATTTGAGTGAAAGGACAGGAGTGGTTGGGAAAAAAATGATAAAACAAAAGAAAAAGGAAACATAAATAAACGAACAATAAGGGAAAAAAACTAAAAAATAACACTTTGAAACTTAAATTGGCCAACATAAATTTATGTACCTTGGCTTAGTAATATGAGCAAACAAAAAATGAATCAATGAATAAAAATAACTGTTAAATAATGAATGGGGGGAATGTATGAAAATGAAACCTTGAGATAATAGAGCCTCAAATAAAATCACCTACCTGCAATTTAAACTCTTCTTCTAAACCAATTCCTTGGTATCTCCTATCCCCACTATGTTGATGATCCAGCCCCCCAAAATTTCAAATAATATCATTTTAAACTTGAGATCCTGATGCTGCCATTCACATATGTCATCCCAAGTGCTCATGTCTACACTCTAGAATAAGGGACAATTTAGATGCAGTACTCAATTGTGAAAGGAGTTTTAAGTGGAAAGAGTTATAATACTGCTAGATGCCCTCCTACCAGTTTCAGTTTTTAAAAAAGAAACAGAAACAATACAACATAAAAAGGGTTCACCCTATCTGGAAAAAAAAAAAAACTAAGTCTGTCTGATGAGTTTTAATGAAAAGTGCTAATCTAACATTGATTATAGCCCAAATACTATGAGCATGCAGAATCAATAAAGGATAAAAATGCACAGTCCAAGATTTACCTACCGAGGGCAATGTCAGGCTTGTTGATTCTGACTGTAATTTGTACTTACCCTATGTCAGCTTTCAGCTGTTTTATTATAACTCTTCTTGAGACACCATTGCTAGTAAAGAATTAGATCCCACCAGCAAATTTTGGTAAAATTGGTAATAATCATCTATCCCTTACAAAAGGTCAATAAGACAGCAATTAAAAATACCTAATTAGAAAACCCCAAACCATCTAAAACTATATGACTATATGACTTATATTCATCATTTTCACTCTTGCATATAATTATTCACTCTAAATAGATTTACATGAGAATTAAAATGTACACTTTTACTGTCTTTTCTAAATCAAACCAGCCATCTTCTTAGCAGGTATCTCCCAATAAATTACCCCAATACATCACTATGTCAGGAAGCACAGATAAAATACTACACACACACACACACACACACACACACACACACACATACACACACACACACAAATCCAAGACAATAACTTTAAAGCTGTTGAATTCAAGGTAAATTGAATTGTAGGGTAAGTGTAGATATTATTAATGAGTAAATGATAGCATTATGTCATCAAACTTTCCATCAAAACAGTCTCATATAATATCTATGGAAAACAATCTGTTCTAGGTATGGTGAAGCCCCTTATGACATGCAAAGCTATGTTGAGACACAAAGGTTCCAAGGAGAACCTCATCCCAAGGAAACAAAATATCTCAGGACTGCAAACACACTTGTGATTATCCCATTATTCTCAACTTTATGTGAATAAAGATGTTCTGTGAATGTGCCCAATTTCTATGAGGCCAGTCACAGAATAATAAGCAACCAGTCATAAAAGTTGAACTTTCTCCTAACTAGGAACAACTGCATGAAAATGAAGACTTGTTCTTAGCAAGGTTCAAATCTGCATGCTTTAAAAGGATGAAGGCTTCATCTTTTGCTTCTACTCTGCTGTGTACTTCCTGGATTCTCTTATTGCTTAGCTAGGCAGGTCAACTAGCTTCTCTGAAAGACTCTCTGTTTAGGAAATAGGAAAGCAAGGTCCACTGTTTGGACCATTTTGAAAACAACATAGGTTCTAGCTGTGTGCTGTCTCCAAAGGGATATGTTTATCACCACCAAGATATATTGTGGATTAGTTAGATATTAGTAGGTTTCTGTGTTGGTGAAAATAAATGTCAGAATCATCTCCTAGTGAAAATGAACAGCAAGGAAGCAAAGAGAGACACCTACTTGATTGCATGGTCCTAGCTGATATTTCAGCTGTTGAAGCACCCAGGCCTTGAGGAGAGCGTGCAGCCAGACGGAAGTAGTATAGACTGTTTGGCTTTAGCCCTTGCAGCCTATAAGATATGCTTGGCTCAATGGTGATTCGTTGCTGTGAGTAATAAGAGAACTTGGTCATTTTCAGGAGAGATCATGCAAACCAAATATGGCTTTTAATCAATGCCTGCAATAACAAATTTTTGTCATAATACTCATACTGTCAGTAAAATTTAACAAAAAGCGGGGCTGGAAAGATCGCTCAGTGGTTAAGAGCACCAACTGCTCTTGCAGAGGACCTGGGTTAGATTCCTAGCACCCACATGGTGACTAAGAGCCGTCTTTGACTCCAGTTCCAGGGGAATCTGATGCCCTCTTCTGACCTTCACGGCATTGCACGACATGGGTGCACCAACCTACATGCAGATAGTATACTCATACACATAAAAAAATTAAATAATAAAAAATCTTTAAAAAATATATAACAAAAAGAATGAACATGAACAACATCAAGGATTATACATGGAATTATATAATGAAGATATCACAGTTTAAAAGCAAGTTTCTACAAAAGATAACTGAACAGGGAAGCCAGAAATCTTCCCAGTGCTGACAATTATAAAGAGCATCAAATTAAGAGGGGAGAGGTCAAAACACAGGTCTGTGTTCTACCTCAAATATACACAAGCAGCACAGTGGCAAGGGACTGCATGGCTCCTCACTATCATATGAATCAACTAATTTATCTCAGCATGGTATTGGTGAAGACATAATACTCTTGAATTTGGCATGCCTAAGAACATATTAGCTTAAGTTCTGAAATGGTACCAGGAGTGCACAAAATCAAACCTGCATTCTACTGATAATTTTTGAGTACTTAATCTGTATTGACTATGTTATTTGATTCAAAATGCACTAATTTAAAATTTGTATTACAGAGAGTCTGCTCCAGTGGGTGTAATAAAACAGAAGTTACAAGAATAAATTGATTTATTATAGAATTGAAATCAATACAATATGTCAATATATAGTAGTTTTTGATTTAACTAATATTTAATTAATGTTTAATTTAATTAATATTTAATATGTGAGATTTTCATAAAGCTCCTTGTCATAACTTAGGGGCTAATCAACTTTTCGAAGATTACTTTTAGAAAAGAATTACAGTAAATAAAACAAAATGACTGGAATGGACTGAATTTTAAATATAGTTTAACTAACTCTTTTTGTCCTAGTGTTCCTGATTTGATTTTATAACAATGGGAATGGATTTATTAACATTACATATTCTCATTTTTATCATTTGTTCAAAGTATGGCTTAAGAGGAGCTAAAGCATGCTGGCTGAGGACACATGTTGGAGCCTGCCTGGCTTCACTTACAAATCATCCCTTTCAATCAGTTGTGTGGAACTTTACAGAATTTTATGTATTTCTTTCTCAGCCTGTTTTCTACTACATGAAATGCATTAACGGTAGTATCTAATTCACACTGCTGTAATAGATATGAACGATTTAACATATGTAAAACTATGGTTGTTAATAGCAGTATTAATTATAATTGAATTTCATTATTCTTTTGATTTCCACATCTTCAACAATCTACTGTTGCACAGCATGGTAACATTTTAAAGTCATATTCATATCAGATAATGTTCAGCATACCAGCAAATATTTATTTTGGGGCACCTTTCTCTTGAGCTAGTCTGAATAAATTTATCTCACCAATATCTATTAGCAGCATACAGACTTCAATTAGTCATGTTTTCATAGTGGCCTAAGCACTCTCATGTCTTATAGAAAATAACTGAAAGAGAACCTAATCTCATGGAGCACCTTTTCACCTATGACCAGACACTTGAAGACTATGAAACTTGGAAGCAAGACATTCCAATGGTAATAGAAGTTTGTTTGTTTATTTCCCATAAAGGCTCCAAGTACCAATTTGGGTATTTTATTAAGTTCTTCTTTTGCTAAATACTATTTTTGCCATAGAGAAGAAAGATTTATTAGTCTTACCTCCTCTCCTTGCTCTCCATCTCTGTAGACCAGTTCATAGTTGGCAATAGTATCAGAGCGTGGAGGTGTCCAAGACAGCAAAATGCTTGTTTCAGATTCAGGTTCTGCTTTGAAGTTTAGTGGCTGCCCAGGTACTTAAAGAAAAGGAGACAAAGGCCTCAACTCAAAAGCACAGCTTTCTTACCCTTCCAACTAACTGCATATGAAAACTGAATGATGAGGCAGGGCCTTACATTCTACAAGTTGAACTCTGGGTGGAGAGCATTTATGTTCTTCCAGAGATAAAGAATAATGTGATAAATACTGCCCATACCTGAGTAGTTTCAGAAGCAAAACAGATATAGTAGAATTAACAAGCACATAATATAAGGTCTCTGAATTAAGTTTTAAAGACAAGACAACCACTTCAAAAACCTATTGTAAAATATGATACAATTTATGTAAAATAATTATGAAACTTTGTCTAAATCTAAGAAGTGCTAAGTATATATATATCAAAGCTGTCATTATTCACAATTGAGCAAAAACACTCTAACACCTTATGTAACACATTATTTTCAATTATGTTTGCAACATTCCACCTTGATTCATTAACTATAGGCAACTATAAGCCCCACATATTTTTATCTTGCCAAGCTACATATGAGAAAAGAGAAGGGAGAAAAAAAAATCTCTATTCATTATAAACAATTATTTGAAGTCCTATAGTAAATCAATTAATGAATTAAACTTAATGCAAGCATAATATTGTCTAGTAGCTTATATCTAAAACTACACACAAATTAATAAGCTCACAATGTATATACAATATCAGAATATCTATGATTTTCATACTAGTCACACAGTCTACATAATAGTCTACGTTACAGATGGCTAGGAGGCTGGCGAACACCAGGTAGTATGGGCAACAGGGGTCAGCACCAGTGGCCTGGGGCTCAGGAACCAGGCAGGACACCACATCCCTCCTCCCTCCCTCATGATAGATGTGGGTGTAGTCACCCAGCCACCCTCAGGGAGCCGCCTAGGAGGCCAGCACACCAGGGGTGCAGAGGATCCAGTAACTTGGTAGCGTTGCAGTGCAGGTGATCCAGTGGGCACAGTGTTAGTGGTTCTAGACTGCACAGCCAACATAGAGGAATTGAACAGCAGGAAGCACAGTGAGTGAACAACTAATCTTCCATATCAACATTTGAAATTAGCACCAGAATCCAAACAAAAAGATAAACCCACGGGCTGAAGCTACAATGAAAAAATAACAACATGAGAAAAGCTCATAATAAATCCACACCAAACTTGACTAGTCCTATAGAAGATCCTTACAATGAGATCTCCCTGGAAGGAAACCAAGACATGGACCATAGAAGAATAGTCATAGACATATTCAAAGAAATCAAAGATTATATAAAGAACAAATCAGAGAACTAAGGGGAAAGAATGAAAAACTCAGGAAGGATCTGGAAGGGAAGAATGATAAACTCCAGAAAGAATTAGAGGAAGAAAAATACAAACTCTGAAAAGAACTAGAGGGAGAGAATGCCAAATCCCAAAAAGAAGTGGAAACACTGAAAAGATCCCAGGTTGAAATGAAAAAGGAAACTGAGCCACAAATCAAAGAGCTACAAATAGAGAATGACAAGCTCCAAAAGGAAATGGAAATACTAAAGAAATCACAGGAAGAAGTAAAAAAGGAAATTGAACACTCATCCAAACCACAGGAAGGATGGGAGAAAGCCTCAGAAGCAGAATGGATGAAGCAGAAAATAGAATATCAGACCTTCAGGATAACATGGAACAACTAAATTGCTCAAGTGAAGATTATGAGAAATAAAAAAAAAAAAGAGTGGAAAAACCAGGAAAGGTGGGACACCATAAAAAGGCCAAATCTCCACATTATAGGGCTACAGGAAGGAGAAGAATCCCAAGAGAATGGAATTGAACAAATCTTCAACAAGGTTAATAGAAGAAAATTTCCTGAAACTGAAAAAAGACAAATCCATACAAATACAAGAAGCACATAGAGCACCAAATAGAGAAGACCAGAAAAGAAATTCCCCATGACATATCATAGATAAAACACTAGGTGCTCAAAACAAAGACAAAATACTGAAAGCTACAAGAGAAAAACAACAAATTACATATAAGGGGAAACCCATCAGAATTACAGCTGACTTCTCAGTGCAAACTATGAACACCAGAAGAACATGGACCAAAGTATTCCCAGTGCTAAAGGACATTAGGTGCTAACCCAGATTACTATGCCCAGCAAAAATGTCTATGGTTGAAGGATAAAGAAAATATTTCATGACATAAACAAAATGAAAGAATACATGTCAAAAAAAGCAACACTTCAGAAAATATTCAAAGCAATTCAAAGAACTAAGGAAAGGAGCAACTATCCCCAAGCAACTAGAGAGAGAAATTAATAAAAGCATAACAGCTTAAATACAAACCTATACCAAAAATGCAAATAAAAAATAAAGTAAAAAGAAGCAACACACATCTCTCAATAATAACCTAAATATTAATGGTCTAAACCCCCAATCAAAAGACATAGACTAGGAGAATGGATGAGGAAATGGAATGCTGTCTAAAAGAGAAACCCATCTCAACCTCAAGGACAGACACCAACAAGAAGTGAAAGGATGGAAAAAATATTCCAAGCAAATGGTACCAAAAAGCAAGCAGGAGTAGCTATTCTAATATCAGATAAAATAGACCTCAGAGTAAAGTCAATCAGAAGAGACAAAAAGGGCCATTACATTCCTATCAAAGGAACAATTTACCAGGAAGACTTCACAATCCTAAATGTTTATGAAGCAAACTTGGGTGCACAGAAGTATATAAACATAATTCTGTGGGTCTTCAAGACACAGATTAATCCCAGCACACTAATAGTGGGGGATTTCAATACCCCACTGAGCCTGATGGATAGATCAATTGGACAAAAAATAAACAGAGAGACATTGGAACTGAACAATACAATACAACAAATGGACCTCACAGACATCTACAGAATATTCCACCCAAACGACTGAGAATACACTTTCTACTCAGTCCCCACAGAACATTCTCCAAAATCAACCACATCCTGGAACACAAAAGAAAAGGATTGAAATTATTTCCTGCATTCTATAAGACTACAGTGAAATAAAGTTCAATACGAATGCCAGGATAAGTCCAACTAGCTACAAGAACACATGGAGACTAAACAACACAATCCTGAATAATGAATGGGTAAGGGAAGAAATGAAGAATGAAATAAAGGTATTCATGGAACTAAGTGAAAAAAACAATACAACACAACAAAACCTGTGGGATATTTTTTTTTATTAATTTTATTTTTGTATGTGTATGAATGTACTGTCTGCATGCAGGTTTGTGCACCCATGTGTGCAATGCCACGGAGGTCAGAAGAGGGTCTCGGATTCCCCTGAAACTGGAGTTCTCCTGGAATTGGAGTTACAGACAGTTTTTAGCTGACATGTGGGTGCTGGGGATCAAACCCGGGTCCTCTGCAAGAGCAGTCGGTACTCTTAACCACTAGGCTATCTCTCCAGCCCCTGTGGGATATTTTAAAATCAGCCCTAAGAGGGAAATTTATAGCCCTAAGTGCCCACATTAAAAAAACAAAACAAAACAAAACAAAAAAACAGAAAGGGAATAAATTATCTAACACTGCAGCTAAAAATACTTGAGAACAACAACAAATGGACCCTAAACCCAACATACAGGAATGAGGGGTCCCCATCAGTTGGTCTCAAGCAAGCTTAACAATCCCCATCAGTTGGTCTCAAGCAAGCTTAACAAGATGGTGCCTAGGGGAAGTAGGAAAGGTGTGGACAGGCTTGTTTTGAAAATTTTCTGATTGACCCTGGCCATTTCCTTGCTTGTAATCAGCTCATGTTTACCATTAAGTTCTATGGAGTAACCATTTCATGCAGGCTGTGTGCTGCCTTGACCTTTAAGATGATTGGCTGCCAGTGTCATGCCATGGAAATTCCCTTGTGGTTTTTGCCTTTATAACTGCTGTGCTGCCTGGAATAAATGAGTTCCTGCTTGACTTGACTCCCTGTTGCGTCTGGAGGGCTGGAGAGCCAGCAGACAGTGCACTCAGCTTTCCCTGACACACGTTGTGGGGAACCCTGCATGATGGAGCTGAGATGAGGGAGGACCCCCCCACCCCCGCACAGGAAGAAATAACAAAAATCAGAGCAGAAATCAATGAAATAGAAACATAGAAAACAATGCATAGAATCAATGAATCCAAAAGCTCGTTCTTTGAGAAGATAAACAAAATAGACAGACCTCTAGCCCAGTTAACCAAAAGAAAGAGCAAGTCCAAATTAATAGTATTCATGATGAAAAGGCAAACATCACAACAGATAAAGAAAAGAACAGACAATCATCTGAGAATACTTCCAAAACTGATACTCTACTAAGTTTGAAAACCTAAGAGAAATGGATGAATATCTGAAATCCTGGGAATCAACAAAGCTTAACCAAGAAGAGATTGACAGTTTAAACAGACTCAAACATATAAGAAACTTGAAGAAGTACTAAAAAAAAAAAAAAATCTCCCAACTAATAAAAGCCCAGGCCTGGATAGTTTAACAGCAGAATTCTATGAAACATTTAAAGAGGTCTTACAAACTTTACTACTCAAACTTTTCAGAAGGATACAGAGAGAATCTCCCAAATTCCTTCTATGAAGCCAGCATCACTCTAATACCAAAATCAGTCAAAGACACAACCAAAAAAGAAAACTATAGACCCATCTCATTAATGAACACAGATGCAAAAATTCTCAACAAAATACTTGCAAATCGCATACAGGCCCACATCAAAAAGATCATCCATCGTGATCAAGTCAGATTCATACCAGAGATGCAGGGATGGTTCAACCTACACGTAAATCAAGAAATATCATAAAACACATAAATGGACTGAAAGACAAAAATCACACAATCATCTCAACTGATGCAGGAAAAAGCCTTTGATAAGATGGAGCATCCCTCATGTTAAAAGTTGTAGAGGGAATTGGACTGAAGGGATCATTCCTCAATATAATCAAAGTCATATACAACAAACCCACAGCCAACATCATCCTAAATGGAGAAAAATTAGGAGCATTCCCCTAAAGGTGGGAACCCAGCAAGGCTGCTCCCTATCACCATTCCTCTTCAATATAGTGCTTGAAACACCTGCTAGGACAATAAGGCAAGAAAGGGAAATTAGAGTACTAATTGGAAAAGAGGAAGTCAAACTCTCCTTTTTGCAGATGATATGATAGTTTACCTGAGGGATGCTAAAAACTAATGGAAAACTCCTAGAAATGATTAAGAGTTTCAGCAAAGTGGCAGGATACAAATTAACCTAGAAAAATCAGTAGCCTGTTTTTACACCAAGAACAAGAAACTGGAGAAGGAATATAATGAGACCTTCCTATTCACAATAGCCTCAAAAAATACCTGGGAACAAACCTAACCAAAGGTACCAAAGATCTCTACAAAAAATTTTAAAACCCTGAAGAAGGAGATTGAAGATAACATCAAAAGATGGAAAAACCTCCCATGTTCATGGATTGGAAAAAATTAATATATTAAAAATGTCCATTCTACCAAAATTGACATACAGATTCAATGCAATCACAATTAAAATCCCCATGAATTTCTTTACAGTCTTGGAAAAAAATCCTTAACTTCATATGGAAAAACAAAAGAACCCAAATAGCTAAAGTGACCCTGAGTAAAAAATGCAATGGTGGTGGTGGGGCAGGGGTCACCTTACCAGACTTCAAGCTATATTACAGGGCCATAGTCATAAAGACTGTCTGGTACTGGCACAAAAACAGACCCACTGACCAATGAAACAAAATTGAAGATCCAAACTTGAGCTCATACAATTTCAGCTACCTCATATTCGATAAAGGAGCAAAAAAAAAAGCTCATTGGAGGAAAGATAGCACCTTCAGCAAATGGTGCTGGAAAAAACTGGTTCACCATTTGTAAGAAAAACAAAATTAAACCCCTACTGAAAAACTGGTTCACCATTTGTAAGAAGAACAAAATTAAACCCCTACATCTCATCCTGTACAAAAATTGAGTCCAAGTAGATCAAAGACCTCAATGTGAAACCCAAAACTCTGAAAGTGACAGAAGAGAAAGTTGGTAGCAATCTACAAGACAGGAGTAGGAAAAGACTTTCTAAACCAAACAGCAGCTGCACAGGAAATAAGGTCAACAGTTGACAAGTGGGACCTCATCAAACTCAAAAACTTTTGTACAGTGAAAGAAACAATCAAGGAAGTGAAGAGAAAACCCACAGAGTGGGAAGAAACCTTCACCACTTATACATGTGACAGAGCATTAATATCCAGAATATATAAACTAGTCAAAAAACAAAGAAGAAAACAAATGACTCACTCAAAAGATGGAGTAAAGAGCTAAACAGAGACTTCACCAGTGAGGAAGTAAAGATGGCTAAGAAACATCTTAAAAAGTGTTCAACATCATTAATAATTAAGGAAATGCAAATTAAAACCACACTAATATTTCATCTCACTCTGATAAGACTAGCTAAGAACAAGAAAAAAAAGACACCAAATGCTGGAGAGGTTGTGAGGAAAGGGGAACAATCATCCACTGCTGGTGGGAATGTAAACTCTTACAACCACTGTGGAAAGCAGTGTGGAGAACCCTTAAAAGACTCAAAATGAGCCTATCACCTGACCCAGCCATACCACTCCTGGGTGTATACCCACAAGACTCATCCTACTGCAAAGATACATGTACATCTATGTTTATTGCAGCCTTCTTCACAGTAGTGAAGAGCTTGAACCCACCCAAATGCCCCTCAAACACATGAGTGGATAACAAAATGTTGTACATCTACACAGTGGAGTTCTATGCAGTGGTAAAGAAAGATGACATCATGAACTTAGCAGGTAAATGGATGGAGCTGGAAGCCATTATGCTAAATGAAATAACACAGTCACCCCAAAACAAACGGGGAATGGTTTTCCTCATTTGTGGATGCTCGCACTAAATTCCCAGTTGAAAGGCAAGCTGAGCAACATTATTCTTATATTTCTTCCTATCTGAAAGCAATCACCCTGTTACAGACTATCTTAATGGGCCCGAGAATTAATTTACCACTTATTTTCAGACATGGTAGTTAATGTATATTGGTGGAAGGTATGTATTCATAATTTAGAGTAATATAAAATTAAAGGGAAATACAAATCCCTAAACCTATTTCGGAGTTAATATCCAGTTTATTCCCAGAGGCCATAATTCTGGTACATATATGACTTTTTTATGGGCATATTTTTGAGCAATACAAATGGGAGGGAACAACAACAACATAAGGACTGGGTCAAAGAGTGGATTAATACAGTTAAATTCTGCCCAAAGCAATAAAGCCCCACAGGGAAAAATTTTGAAAAGACTGAGAGAAAGATACAGGATATATATGGCAGAATACATGACTGGGGTTGGGTGGGGGAAGAGAAAGGAAAATATGTCTAAATCGAACTGAAAAATTATGTATGAAATACACAAAACATCAACAAAACTATATTATAAAAATAGATAATTTTAGTCACTTATGAGATATAATAAAGAATGGAAATTTTATTCGATTTAAAATACCTTAACTTAAAGTTTAATAATCATACATCCTTGTCAGCATCCAACTGATTCAATTAGGTATCTTTCATCTAGGACATACCGGAATGAGGTACATCAGGGACATAGAGCCTTAGGTTGCTCTAGCCGTTGTCTACTCTGATTTCTGGTGCTCATAACAACTGTTCTATTACCTTTGATAATAGGGTATGTCTCAATATGCTATGTTAAACCTAATTTCCCGTTTACATAAGAATCGAAGTATATTTTATAAAAGCAAAGAGCAATAATTTTTCTAAAGAACGAATAAAGTCACTTCACACCAGCGAGGAAAAGAACTTCTAACATGTGCTTCAGGCCAATTGACAATATGCTTCTCAACCTCACATGAAATGTTATAATTTGTAGCTAATATATGACATAATTTTAAATAAAATGCTTTACATATTTTTCATAGGAAATGGAGGTTTTATAGATATAAAATATAATTCTCTCTTTTACAATCATTTTTCTATAGCATGACCAAAGAAGTGAAAAAAAAAAAAACTTTTCTCAAAGAGGTTAAAGTCTGATTTCCAGGATGTTCTCTACAGCACTGTCCCTGAGTGCCTATCTTTTCTGCGTATGTGGAAGGTTATGCACGTTCTGCCTGTTTCAGCTGCATCTGTGTTCTCTGTCTCTCTCTGTCTCCCTCCCTCCCTCCCTCCCCCTCTCTCCCTCTCTCTCTCCTCCATCCTCCCCCTCTCCTCTCCCCCATCTGTGGGTGCGTGTGTGTGTGTGTGTGTGTGTGTGTGTGTGTGTGTGTATGCCCTGTCTGCATGTGATGTGGAAGAGTGATTGCTGCTGTGCTCTGCCTGCATGTGCCTGCATGTCAGCCCATCTGGTGTGCTGTGCAAGGGTGGTTCACTCATGTTTGCACTAATGCCTAAGGTCACGAATATTCAGTGCTTCATATTTGTACTGGCCCTTTTCACCTTCCCCCCCTTTCCCCAGGCAAGCATGTGTGACCAGGCACCTTGGGAGTCTCATTAACTTGATGCCTCTGGGAACTGCCTTCTGAACAGGGTATCAATTTTTTCCCAGTACCTGCCTTGTGTATAATCTAACATAATCATTCAGATTGAGAGACAAAGATAGAAGATGAAAGATCAATGAGCAAAGGAAGGAGGAATAGAAAAGAGTAGGATTAAATAGTGACTATCAAATGGCAAATGCATTACTTCTGCTAGGTAAGAAAATCAAAAGCCCTAAATCATGACATGATGCCTGCCAGGAGCTATCAGACATGTGGGGAAATCAGAGATGGATCCTATAATTCAGAGGATAAAAGAGTTTCTTAAGGTAAAAAGCATACATAGGCATATGGAGTGGTCGTTAATTTTTCTGTGTTGCAATTTCCATCTTTCTTACCCTTAATTTCTACAAGTCTGTGGAGGAAGAAAGCCTGTGTTTATTCAGACTCAAACCAGACTGGACCACAGTACACAACTGTCAAGCATTAGAAACAGAGACAATTCCAAAGAAGCCTCTCTGAACAGTCACTCGAGATAGATTTGCTCCATGCTTGACCCTAGTAAGTTGATGCTGACTGAAACCATCTCTTAAACCTAATTAACTTTTGTTTACTCAAACTATTTACATTTTGCTTTTAATTTATCTTCAGGGAAGTTCCATTTGGACTCAGTCTTTCATTCTTCCTTAGGTGACACAAGCTTTGAATGATCTTCTGTCTGTTTCTGTAAGAGCCCCTTACTGCTAAATAAGAATGAAATACACATATCAACTTCCCACAGGCTGCACTTGTATTCTTTCTTTGCTTTTTTTTTCTTTACTTTTGGACAAAGTATTGACTAAATGACTTGGTGGTGAACCTCCTCTAACAGGCAAGGGGTATTTCCTCTTTTTCTTTTATAAGCCCCATTTGAAGTGGTGTAGAGGAAGTAAAATAATGTAGATTTTAAATTTGTAATGGAACTATAATTGCTTTGTAATGGAACTATAATTGCTTTGAGTAAGAGGCAAACCTCAAGATGAGTGGGGTGCTCTAAGGGCCTGAGGCTGACAGGAAAGGGCTGTAGAAAGACACAGGGTTAAACTAAGCGGCAGCTTTGTAGTATGGGAGACCAGTTTTATCCAAGTATCCAAATTTGTTCAACAGACATTGCTAATTTATCTTCTAGGTAAAAGAAATATTTTTTAAAAGTTGTTTTTATCTTTTATGTCTATGGGCCTGCCTGTAGGTGGGTACACTTTTGTTGGGCAATGCCTGTACAGGCGGGAAGAAGGCATCAGATCCCCTAAAACTGGAGTTCGGATTGTTGTTAGTCACCATGTGGGTGCTGGGAATCACACATGGGTTCTCTGCAAAAGCAGCCACTGCTCTTAATCACTGACCCATATTTTCAGCCCCAAACCTTTCACGTTTTAATGACTATAAGCTAATTAACTTTAGAAACAACACTGCATAAAGCAGTTCAAACCAGGGTGTATGCATGGATGCTATATGGGCTTTTTAATTGTATCAGGTTAACAGATACACGGATGTGAAGAATCAAACTTTCTTGTGAACTGAGGATCTACCCAAGGATATAATTTCATTGGTATCATTTTGTTAAATTTCAAACAAAAATCAT
This sequence comes from Rhizomys pruinosus, assembly GCA_009823505.1. NCBI lineage: Eukaryota > Metazoa > Chordata > Mammalia > Rodentia > Spalacidae > Rhizomys > Rhizomys pruinosus. Next base: position 1,747,183 of record VZQC01004060.1, on the reverse strand, counting down.
GCATTGGTCTTTCAAAAGCAAAATTAAAAATGCTATAAAATGAATGGCTATGTCCTTATATCCCCAAATATATTAATCTTAATGATTGTTATATACATATGTAGGTGAAAACCTTTCCTAGACTCCAGTTGTCATATTTTGTGTCCTCATATCCTCTGGAGACAAGGAAAACCTTATCATCTATCTACAGATATCTTGTACCAAATACTATATACACAGAGCTCCTGTTTTACATTTATATTCTTGTTTTCAAGAAATGTGTTTATACATGTTAACACATAAAATTTGTTTGCAGATCTATGTGTTCATACATATTTATGTATTTTTATACTCAGTCTTTACACATCTGGTTTGTGATTGACATTCTTTTATCCCCATGTACAAATGTTTTGTTTATATGCATTATATGTTATTTTATTTAGGAACTTTTCTATCTTGTAACAGTCCCTTACCTATGAACTCAACATCAATTATAGGGAAAAACATTGATATTATTAAAACTCATGGGATAATAAAATACACATCTATAACTTTAATGCAATCACTCTACATTAAAGAAGGTAATTTGAAAACACTCATCCAAAATCACACTTAGAATTGGCTAAGGAAAAAGTGAAAGGGTAGCACAAGAATTTCTTTGAATTACAGCTAGGTTTAGGCAGATGGCAAAGAGCTCTGAAAAATGGGGGGACTTGAGTTCAAATTCTGATAAATCATGTAGAAAGCAGTTTGTAGTCATGCATGCCTCTGATTAGTTATATCCTTCTTGACTGCATAATGTACATAAAGAAATAAAGCTATGATCCACTGTCCCTAAAATGAAATTAGAAACTGGTAGGTGTGAAATACATGAATATCACCAAAATTATATTCTACATCAATAAATAGAGATAAAAGTATGCAAAAAAAGAGAGAAAATTTCATGTCATCTGAAATGCTCATGTGCCAAAAGAGATCAGTACTGGATTAAGATTTATAGATTGCCTCTGGTGAGAACATATGTACTGCTAATATACAATTTCATCCATATGTATTATAAATATGAGATGATGCCAAGGACAAAAGAAGCCCCATTATTGCTATGATACCTAATACTTTAAAGAGATACATATTTATTTCTTATTTTATGTGTATGAGTGTATTGCCTACATGTATGTAAGTGCAACCATGTCATGTAATGCCCACAGACGTCAGAAGAGGGCATCAGATATGGAACTAGAATTATAGATGGTTGTCAGCCACCATATGGGTGTTGGTAATGGAACTCAGGTCCTTTGCGAAGGCAGCCAATGTTGTTAAACTCTGAGCCCTCTCTCCAACTGCCAAAGATAACATATTTAAATAATATGTATCTAAAACACTTATAAGAAAAGCAAAAATCAGAATTATATGCTAGTAAGACCAGACAGAATTCAAAATAAGTATCTGATCTAGAAGTGCCACAAATACATCACTGATTGAATACAATCACAGGATTGAAACTAAGAAATGGCACTACACACCTCTTACTGTCAACTGTTGCTGAATATAAATGCCAGGAAGTTAAACTTCATTACAATTCTATTCACATCTATTGCACCTTTATTACTGCTAAAATAATTATAATTAGCTATATCCATAATTATAAGCTTTAAACTGGACATGTGGCTTCTATGATGAGACTGTAGGCTTTTTATAGTTTCTAATATTGGCCTGTTGATATAAAATAAATCACATGATTTACAGAGTTCTGTAAGCCTAAAGAACAATATTTGTAAATGTCATCATTCGTGTTTTACCTCTTCCAGTTCCTAGAAGTTGTAGTAGAGTTCAGTTCCTTCAAACAAAATTACCTGGGCAATTGTGGCATAGCTTGACCCCAGCATCAGGGAAGTAGAAGCAGAAGGTCCAGGGTTTCAATGTCATCCTGAGCTGCACAGTGAATTCAAGGCCAGCTTACAGCACCTGAGATCTATACTTTTTAAAATTTTATTTATTTTTATTTTATTTTATGTGTCTGAACGGATTGCCTTCATGTGTATAAGTGTCCTGCAATGCCTGTGGAGCTCAGAAGAGGGTGTTGAATTTCCCTGGAACTGGAGATACAGACAGTTGTTAGTCTCCAGGTAGGTGCTGATAATCAACCCCAGGTCCTCTGCAAGAGCAGCCAGTGGTCTTAACTGATGAGCCTCCAAGCTCTAGAGACCTATACTCTTAAGGGAGTTTTCAGAATTGTCCCAAGATTCTCTGAAAATCCCAGAAGAAGGAACAACGAAAACACTTTCTGAAGAAAGTTCACAAAAGGAATATACCAGGATTTAAGGATTATAATACTTCATTTTAACATGGCTTTTAATCAACATCTATTTTAATGCCTTAAAGATGCAGTTCCTGAGATTTCTGTTATTTTATATTTTATCTCAAAAATTTAGTTTGTCTGTATTTTTCAATAATCATCAATAGTAGAAGCTAAACTAGTTGCAAGTGACTATGACATCAGAAACTAGAACAAACAAATGCAAAAATAAGACTAACCCAAATTTCTTGAAAGTAATTATCTTAGTTCACAATAGCTTTTATATCTAAAGCTTAATGTTGTCAACTGCACCAATATTCACAATAAAGGGTAATACTCTTGATTTATCATGAATTGGATATCTTATTTTGATTTCCTCTATTACTAAATTATACATAATCAATAGAGTAGTTTCCAGTGTCTGTCAATCAGGATGCCAGTTATCGTAGCTAAATCAAAGGTGATGAATTCTCTCTTAAACTCACTTTGTTCCTCAGTAATTTTTTTTCTGAATTTGATTTGAAACAAAACAAAGAATTTAGTTGTTAGGGAATTCAAGTTAACAAAATTAAATGAACACCTGTCAGACACAGAAGACATCAAATTTTACTTTTTGTGTATATATAATTAAAGCATACTTAAATTTATATGACATTTTGAACAGCAGGGTTTTGTAGCCTTACTAGAGATAAAAATTACAGTAAAAATAATCATATCCTTACATTTTATACAACAACTCTACAGGAATGTTTGATAATGGTCTTATGTTCTTATATACCAATGATTCTAAGACTGAGCTAAAAGGCAGAAAGAGAAGCAGCTTAGCATTAACTATATCAGAACTAACATCATTGCATTTGGCAGCCAGCCACTACCATCAGATGGCCTTTGTTAATTAAGTCTATAGAACAGATCAAATTCCTATCCACTGTGGAGGCTGTTCTTAGCATATTGATCTTGGCAGTCATAAGCTACTATGTCATTATATGTCTTCTCAACAGATATTGAAAGAACAAATTATGGAAGGCTATCAGAAATATCTTAATGTGAAAAAAACTATTAGTCAAAGAAAACTGATAGCCATTCCAGTACGTCTATGACCTATGGATATAGATTTTCTAAACTTTGCTATTACTGAATTAAACTAGACCTTCCAAAAGCAGAATTGGATCATATTAATTAGTTGCTCTTTAACAAGTGTAATGTTCATGGAACTATGACTCATATCAAAAAATACACTATTTAAACATCATTTTGTATTTTTCACCAAGTTGTTACAGAAAGACTGGTTTCTATAATTCAATATTGTAAATATGAAGATGTTCATGATTCCCAAGGATGTGCTTATTTCTACTGAAGTTGATTTCAGGATAAAATCATATTTCTTGCATAGTTAATTCCCTTGTCTTCTGAAAAATGAAGATAAAACTGCAATTTTCTGTGCTTAAATTTGTGGATATAAAACTTAAAGTCAAATTTGGTGACTGAATGTAATAACATTTGTAAAAGAAATACTTACTGCTCTTATTTCATTCAGATAAACTTATTTTTAAGTCTATAGACTTTAATGTAGATTTGCACTGTTAACCTATTAAGATCAAACACTGTAGAATTAAATTATATACAGTTTTTAAATAAAGACATTTAAAATGATACATTCCCATAGTTTTATTTATTTCTATCTGGTAGGGACAAAAATACTAGAACCTTCACATCAGAAAATTAATCATTTGTGAGAATATAGTGGGTAGAAATATCCAGGGTCTTTAGATTTCAATTTCACTTAGTGTCCTAACCTAACCAACCAAGAACAGCTCCCAAATCCTGTTTCATTCCTTTCACCCCTAGTTTGCTTACTGCCAAGAGGGATAATTCCATATCCTTAAAGTTGAGCATATTTAATCAAGTACTTGTGTGGAATTCATAATGCAGGAACTAGTATATATTAGCTTCTATTATAAAATTTTGCCTATTAAATTATAAAATATTTCTTTATTATGGAATCTACGCTCTACTGTGAGCTAACAGGGATATCTCCCTGGAATATTCATGTTGAAGTCTTAGTACCCAGTACTTTAAACTGTGACTGTTTTGGAAGTATGGTCAATGTGGATCAAATCTGTTAGGATGGGTTATTAGGGTAGGATCTAAACCTTTATATTTAGTTTTCTTTTAACAGGAAATGTGGACACATATTTCCTTACAGGAAAATAATCTGGAGATGAATTTAGATGCATACACCACCTGTTTCTGCATGCCAAGGAATGAGAAAGACTGACAGGAATCTACCAGAGGCTGAGGGAGAACAGAGGAACATATTTCCTCTTACAGTGCTTACAGGAAGCAATCCTGTGATATTTTGATTTGGGCCTTCTAAGCTCTCTAGACCTGTGAGGCAGTGGGTGTATTCTTGCTGTTTAAACTACTACGTCTGAGGTCCTTTTTTGGAAGTGGCACTGGAAAATAAATGCCACCACAAATACTCTACATGGCTGTTATAACAGTCAAGAAATTCAACATTATGGTTAAGACCTTAAACATATCCTCAAAGGCTGAGGTACATAATATACTTAAAGTTTGGTCACTGGCCTGTGATGCAGTTGAGAAATAGCAGATTGATTAGGATGCGTGGGTATCGATTGGGATCTCTCTCTCTCTCTCTCTCTCTCTCTCTCTCTCCCTCCTCCCTTCCTCCCTCCCTCTTCCCTTTCTTTCTGCTCATCATGGCTTAGCTCTAGAACATGTTTTCTGTCATAATGTTCCATCTGATCATGGCAGCTAAAGAAATGGGCCAGATATCATACTGAAACTTATGAAATTGTGAACCTAAATAAACTGTTTTTCCTTTATGCTATTTCAGGTGCTTTGCCATAGAGAAAGGAAGCTGACAGAAGAAGAAATTCATCCCAGCTCACCAAGTTTAACTGTAAGCATAAGAATTAGGCTGTCATATACAACAAGCCCACAGCCAGCATTATCCTAAATGGGGAAAAACTAGAAGTGTTGCCCTTAATTCAGGAACCCAGCAAGGCTGCCCCCTATCCCCACTCCTTTTCAATATAGTGCTTGAAATGCTCATGAGAGCAATAAGAAAAGAAAAGGAACTTAGAGGAGTACTAATTGGAAAAGAGGAAGTCAAACTTTCACTTTTTAAAGATGACATGATAGTTTCCCTAAGGGACGACAAAAACTCAACCAGAAAACTTCTAGCAACCATCAACAGGTTCAGTAAAGTGGCAGGATAAAAATTGGTAGCCTTTCTTTATGCCAATAATAGGCAACTGGAGAAGGAATGCAAGAAGACTTTCCCACTCACAATAGCCTCCAGATAAATTATCTAGGAACAAACCTGACCAAACATACCAAAATTCTCTACAAAGAAAAGTTTAAATCCTTCAAGAAGGAGATTTAGGCAAATACTAGAAGATGGAAGAGCCTTTCATGCTCATGGATTGGAAGAACAAATATAGTAAAAAATGACCACCCTGCCCAAAGTAATATACAGATTCAATGCAATCCCAATTAGAATCCCCACGAGCTTCTTCACAGACCTAGAAAAAACATCCTAAAGTTCATATGGAGAAACAAAAGACCCAGAATAGCCAAAGCAACCCTGAGCAAAAAAAGCAATACAGGGGGAATTTCCATACCAAATTTCAAACTATATTACAGGACTATAGTATTAAAAACAGCCTGATATTGGCACAAAAACAGGCCCCTAGATCAATGGACCAAAACTGAGGATCCAAACCTGAGCACATCCAATTTCAGCCACCTCATATTCCACAGAGGTGCCAAGAAAACTCAATGGAGCAGCTTCAGCAAATGGTGTTGGCACAACTGGGTCACCACTTATAGAAGAATAAAACCTAACCCCTACCTTTCACCATGTACAAAAAACAACTCCAAATGGACCAAAGACCTCAATGTGAAACCCGAAACTCAGAAAATGATAGAAGAAAATGTTGGTAGTAACCTACAAGACATAGGGGTAGGAAAAGACTTTCTAAATCAGACAGCAGCTGCATAAAAAATAAGGTCAACAATTGAAAATGGACCTTACTAAACTCAAGAGCTTCTGTATAGTAAAAGAAACAATCAAAGAAGTGAAGAGAAAACCCACAGAGTGGGAGGAAACCTTTACCAGTGATACATCTGATAGAGCATTAACATCCAGAATTTATAAACTACTCAAAAAAACAAAGGAGGAAAAAAACAAATGACCCACTCAAAGGATGGAGTTAAGAGCTGAACAGAGGCTTCACAAATGAAAAAGTAAGAATGGATGAGAAACATCTTAAAAAGTGTTCAACATTGCTAATAAATAATTAAGGGGATGCAAATTAAAACCACCTTAAGATTCCATCTTACTCCAGTAAGACTAGCTATGATCCAGAAAACAAAGGATACCAAATGCTGGAGAGGTTGTGGGAAAGGGGAATACTTATCCACTGTTGGTGGGAATGCAAACTCATGCAACCCCTATGGAAAGCACTGTGGAGAATTCTTAAGAAACTGAAAATGAGCCTACCACCTGACCCAGTCATACCACTCCTGGGTATATACCCACAAGACTCATCCTACCACACAGTTACATGCACATCTATGTTTACTGCAGCTCTCTTCACAATAGTGAAGTGCTGGAAGTAACACAAGTGTCCCTCAACCAACAAATGGATAGAGAAAATGTGGTACATATACACAATGGAGTTCTATGCAGAGGTAAAGAAAGATGACATCATGAACTCTGCAGGTAAATGGATGGAACTCAAAGCCATTATGCTAAGTGAAGTAACACAGTCCCAGAAAAACAAATGAGGACTGGTTTCCCTGATTTGTGGATGCTAGCACCAAATCCCTAGTTGTAAGGCAAGCCAAGCAAAGTTAATGTTAGGCCTATACACTATACATAGTGTATCCAATAGTGTGGGTATTATAGAGGGTCTCAGAATAAACCAGCTACATGCTGCCAAAATGTTCACAAGCTTACAAGGTACCCACACATTAGGAAGTTAAATGAATAGCTCTCTGATGCTCAAGAATAAACTTTAGAGGAAGGTTTCTCTCTGAGATTCCCAGTTCAAGGCAAAACTGATGACTGGGAATCTGTGCCAGAGTGTTTTGGTATCCTGTTATCAAAGTGAGGCCTCTGGCAACACAATCCCTTCTTCATAAAATAGCTTGGAACCTGTTCTAAGACACCATATAAAACATTTGTCAGGGTCCAAGTCAACTGGCTTTCTTCATCTGATGAGGCCATACAAACAAAAACAGAAACTCAAACCTTTCAGACAGCACTACTTGTTAAGCACTCTGGAAAAATAAGTCATTTAAAATCTCTATGTCCCCCTGACAGTTCTATTTTAACTCTATCTTGATCTGTGACAACAACAAATTAAATAATTCTGAGAGGCCAAACTACCATTCCTACTAGTACAGAAAGGCATAGTTTTTCTAATCAGAAACTGGTGTCAAGAAGAGGCCTTATCCATTTCATATACAGGATGTCAAGGAATCCCTATACAAAGTACAACTTTGTCTGCAATGGTCTTCTAGTTATCAGTCTCTCTCTCTCTCTCTCTCTCTCTCTCTCTCTCTCTCTCTCTCTCTCTCTCAGACAAGGTCTCCCTGTAGTCCCAGCTGTCCTGGAACTCACTTTGTAGACCAGGCTGGCCACAGTGATCCACCTCCCTCTGCCTCCTGAGTGCTTGAATTAAAGGCATGCACCACCACACCAGATGTCTTATGGTGACCCCTCAATATGAAGCGTTAAATCCTAACAACTTAGATTTATACTGTCGTTGCTGTGTCTCTCTTTGGTTTTGTTTCCCCCTCAACCGTACCATTCTTCTTCCCATCCTGAACCAAACTTACCTCCTGTCTGAGTGATGACTTGTATGTCACTTGAAAGAGGACCATCTCCAATTGAAGTAAAAGCCAGGACTTTGACAGAGTATGTTTTCTGGGGCACTAAATTGCCAATAGTAGTGATTTGGCTGTCAGCTACATTGTGTTTCATCCAGTTGTTGACGTGCTGAGTGGGGTCCATTGTATAATAAACTCTGTATCCTTGAATCTGTCCATTAGGCTCCTCTGGTTCCTTCCACTGTACCAAAATAGTGGTTGAGCTCAACATGCGTGCCTGGACATCCCGTGGGGCACTGGATGGTGCTTGCTCTGAGGTCTGTGTTAGCACAGGCTCACTTGGAGGCCCTCGCCCAATGTTATTAACAGCAACAACCCGAAATTCATAATCTGAGTAGGGACTTAGTCCAGCAACACTATAGCGTGTGGTTGCAACCCCATCAATTTCTTTGTATGGTTCTTCAGAACTTTTAGGCTTATGCTGAATGATATAGTAGGAGACAGGTTCAGGGTTCCCAGAGTCCCATGTCAGCGTGATGCTTGTAGCTGTGCTCTCAGTCACCACTGGAGTTCCGGGAGGTTTGGGTAAGGCTTGGAGACAAATAAAAGATAATGAACCCATCTTTTCCATGATATTACTTGAATGTATTATCATGTCTAATATTACCATAACAGGATTATGTACATAATAAAGATTTAACCAGATGAAATTAAAGCAAAGCATCATGTCCCAAAGGTCAAGAAAACAGTAAAATGTACACAGGCAGCACAGATCACATCTACTTTGAAGAGTTTGATGGCCTGTTTTAAGTTGGCATTCAGATCTACCATTTATTCACTAAGCGATCCTGGATAAGTTCTTTACTTTCTCTTTGCTTCAGTTTTCTCATGTGAAAAGAACAAACTGTTTTACTAGAGTTGCACTGTACAGCTGAGTAGCTATATTTGATGGGTTTGCTGTGAAAATTAATGAGTTAATCCAGTAATACTCTTAGAATGTGTCTGTAACTCTCAAAAACAGTGGCTATAATGATTATACTGTTTATCTCAAATGCCTGGCCTCTTAGTCCTTGTTTCAACAAATTAATGATAAAACTAAATCTCAATAAATATGAAATATATGGAAATGTAATGAAATTGCTGTGAAAGAATAATATACAGACTAGTTTCTGGTTGTAAGAGGTAGAAAATAAAAGAACTTCCTTGAAATTACTGAACTAAAAATTGTACTATAGGGCTGCCATCCTGTGCTTTGTCTAGAAAGTGAGGAGACTTGGGATTGACCTTCATTAATACCCACACAGAAAAAGAATTTAAGGTAAATTAAAATAATAATTTCAAATCAGTGCTTTATCTTAATTTTAAATTTGAATAAGGAACTCAAGACATGTTCATAAATCACTTTTCAAAGTATTCTGTCAATGATAAAATTTACATTCTGTGCCAGCTATGCCTGGAATTACAGCAAGTTGACAAACATATGTATTTAAATGTATGTTTTTAGAGAATTTTTTCTTTTAACAGAATAAAAGTAAAAATTCTCCTACTTGTGAGTATAATCTGTCTATGTTGGTGGCTCCTGTGAAAGTCTAACCCTGCGTAATGATTCTAATACCCAGAAGGCAATCCACATAATCAGGCTGTTTCTTGGTTTTCTTGTAAGCATAAGGCCAACATCAACACTCGCTTAATAGTAGCATTTTTATGAACATTGAACTTTAGCTGTATTCTCAGTACCTAGAGTCCAGCTTGGCACAGCCAGGCTTTCAATAGCACTGTCAACTGCCATAATGAGCGATTCAGTGCCCATTTTCCTTGGTCCCTTCAAATTCTCTTTTCATTTTGAATTCTTTTCTGTTTTTCTTTCCTTTTCTCACTTTCTCCCTGCCCCCCTCCAAGATATAGCCTTATACATTATTTTTGAGTAGAAAAGAAAGTGGAAATATTCAGGAAAACAAAGATACAAACTACATTCCATAATCAAATAGCTTAATGTGACTCCTGCTTTCAAATTCTTTAAATGTCTTAGGCAAAGTTTCAAATATTTAAAGCTCAGATGTTTATAATCAAAAGAAGTGGCTCGATACTTGCATATTACTAAGAGCTATGGGATAAAGATATTTAGAAAAGAGAACTAAGTAAAAATACTAATAAAATCATTTATTTAAATATTCTGGCCTGAAAATTTTCAAAGCAGTGTATTCTTACTGTACGTATCTCTTTGAGTTTTCTAAACAAATAAAAACATTGTTAATTACAATTGTCTTTACTGCTATTCAGTGAACTGAATGGTTTCACTGTCACACTTTTGCACGGTATAGCTTTTTTTTATCATTTTGAAATCATTCATTTTATTTATTTTCCCCAACTTCACTTTTTATTGAATTTTTGTGTATTTTTTAATTAATTTTTATTGATGTTTTGTGTATTTATTACATCATTTTTCAATCCAGTTCAGGCATATTCCCCTTTCCCTTCCCCCACCCCACCCCACCCCACCCCATCCCAGATCATGCATTCTGCAGAGAAAGATACAGTATAGCTAATACACAGCTGAAAAATTGAGTGATGAATTGATTAATTTTAAAATTCCAAGGACAGGGATGATATAATTCAAGATTTTCAGACCATAGTCCCTTGAGCATACCTTTGACAGTGATCTGTGCTATTGCTTCGATGACACCCAGTGTTGACATAGCGACACAGGTGTAATTTGCTGACTGTCTGACATCATTCAGCTCTAGAACATTTCTTCCTATTGGCATATCATCTTCAGGTGTCAGATCTTCTGCTCCCAGCATCCACTTGACATAAGGCATTGGTGACCCTACCGCCACACAGGTGATGTTAACACTTCCACCTGGCATGATTTCATGATTAGTTGGTGGGATAGAGAATCTTGGTGGTACACGGCGAACTGGAATAAAACACAAGGTAACATGATAACATATACAAAGCCAAAATAAAACAGCTTGTTAAACACATGACATGCACTCTACAGACACAATTAAACAATTGAAACATAGTGTGGATTGTCAAAAAAAGAACAAAAACTGTGAATAATACAGACCATACAAGTATGGTGTGTGTATACACAGAATAACTTATTAAGTTTAATCACTGATATCTTAAACACATTCATACAACAGTTGATTTAGACCTATACGGGCCCCACACACAAAAAGAACACTATCCACAAACTAACAATACACACACCATGCATAAGATAAACACATGAACACATACATACATGCATATAACAATGATTCTATGCAGGTATGTATATGCAGAAAGGGGACTGGAAGGTCACCAGCATGTGTATCAAAACTGGCTTCAGTGTTATACACTTCCAGTTGATGTGACTGTGTGGGATTGCCACATCCCAGCCCTGGGAACACCACCTTGCAGATTGAGAGGGATCCAGCCTCAAAATCTCATGCTAACAATGGAACACACACAGAAATGTGTATATATATTATATACAAATATATATATATATAATATACATATATATATATACATGTATATTCTTATATTTACAGAAGAAGAAACAGGCTAATATCAGTTGATTCTATACCAGACCAAATCATGCAAGTCATGCACAAAGATGGACTCTTAAGGCCCAAGCTTGAATATAGGGAGAAAAGCTGGAATCCTAGGCAAGGACAACAGAAGAAATCATGGGAAAATAGAACTAAAAACAAAGGAAGAAGGTAGCACAGTGGTTGAGATGGGGACCGGTTGAAATTTGGAAGATAACAGGGTATGGAGAGGTTGTTACAGGTAAGGACTGCAGACTCAGGGGAAGGATATTCACATTCAGGATTCCATTCAGTTCATATGTAAGGAAACAACATCCATGATCCCAGAAGCCAGCAAGATGCTTTTATGCCTACATTCTCACTGAGGGACATGGGATCTAAAATATATAGCAGATTGTGACATTAAGAGAAGTGACCACATTAAAACAATGTAACAGAAAAATATCACCAAGCAATTACAGTTCAGTGTTCCTGCTTCAGACATGCTGCTTGCTCAGCTGTGTTAAATATATCAGTTTTGACATGTTACAAAGCTAAAGTGAGAGATAAATAGTTTTTGTCTTGGGCATTAGGGTCATGAAAACTTCAGATAAACAGGAGAATATTCAGGAGCATTCCATTAAAGAATGTAAATATGGACAGCAATACTGAGTTCTGACATTATTAAAAAGTACTGAGAAATAACATTTTAACCTCAAGAAAAAGGTAAGTAAATCTATCTGGAAACTCTGGCTATCCTTATAATCAGAAAACCTCTACTTACTACAAAGGGCTCACTGCAATGGTCTGAGGTGTGAGTCACATTCACAGGGAGGAAAAAGCTAAACACACCTCATACAGCCAACTCAGAGGTTACTGAAGCAAGCAGGGGCCAGCACAGACTCTGAGGCATTGAAGAACATACCAAGAAAAAAATGGATGGATGGGTCAGAGGAACATCATTCTGTGGGCTGCAGGCACCTTACAATGGCAGGAATAAAAGGTGGATGGGAGAGAGGAAGGCGGGGTGGAAAGCAGGAACACTGACCAAGTTCACTGGACCTTAGAGGTTAAGTGTTACCAGTTCCCATGCACCCAGGTACATTCTTTCCCATCATGCACCACAGTTAGCAAAAGCAAGCAACAGAAGCCAAGGCCAGAGCATTCTCTGCTGAAATATACCATTAACCAAAGGAAGACCATGGTGCAGCTACGTTCATTTCATTTGTATTCTTTGTTATTGGTTTAAGTAACAGTTTTGTAAGGTGGGTAAAAAGAAAAAAACACACCAACCTTCTCGAAGCTCTGAGGGATGTAGGGGGGTTTGATGCAGAACACAATGAAATGAGGAAAGGAGAAAAACAAGGGAAACACAGAGAGAGTAAAAAGGCCATATCAAGGCTTTCAACTGCTACTTGAACATTGTTATTCACTCTAGTTCATCTTTTCTATCCCAGATGGAAAAGTTAGCAATACCTCTAGACTAATGCAGTATTAGAAACAATAGCTAGCATCATTTTGAAATTTTGTATTAAAGAAGGTATGCATGCCTCATGCAGCAAGAAGGGCATCATTGTGAGAAAAAAAGGATCAAGGGCTTTCAAAGAATTTAGGGAAGAAAGATTTTTTTCAATGCTCCCCCCCCACCCTGGCCCACCACAAACTCCTCAGAGAAAGGAAAAGAACATCCCCAGGGACACAAAATTATCTCTAGCAAAAATTTCAAAATCAAGCTAGGTATTTTTAAAAGGACCCCATTCCATGGTAACTTGAAGCCCTCACTGATTTTAACTATTCCCTCCTCCTCCCATGTCTCTAGTAGTTAGTTATTCAGGTATGTATTCCTAGACCAAAATATTTTACTAGATCAAAAAAACCCTACAAAGTACACCTTCACTATGCTCAAGATGTAATAATTTCTAACACACTACGAGAATACAAAATATCTTTTGAATTCATTCTTATTTAAAGGCAACTAATACTACTTTTTAAATATATTCATTATTCTTTGGCATATATGCACATATATAACACTGTGTTTTGATTAAGAGAGAATACAAGGAAGAAACACAATCGTGCTATTTCTATGCAGCAGCTGTTATTTTACATTAGCAACTTTATGGTCCCAGCTCCTCAGCAGAAGCCATGAAGACATAAACACCTTCATGCTTAGAGTTCCACACAGAGCTCATTAGTAGCACACTGAGAACTTATTTCAAGGTTTGCTAAGGAAAGAGAAGAGAAACAACAAAAAAGTAGAAGAAAAACCTCAAACAAATGCACAGTTCAATAAATATAGCCAAAATGGAAATCAGAAGTAAAAATGCAAATATACTTACAAACCTCAAGCCTTGGTATAGATTTAGAAACAATATATTTAAAATTTTTAATTCTCTACATAATAAACTGCTTCTTCTACGGTATTCATTACCAAATCCTCTTGTTAAGTATTTCCATGATCACACAGACCCTGTAGGCATCTCAACTCCCCCTGAGCCTGAATGAAGAATCCAGGGTTATGGAATTCCTACCTCTGACGTATAAATTGGCAGGGGCAGAGTAGCGAGTGCCCGCGCTGTTGGTGGCAACACACTCGTATTTTCCTTGGTCAGATTCTTCACTCTGTTCGATCTGCAGGGCTCCTGTATGGATATAAAATACATCACCAAGGTGATGGTCAGAGAAGGCTTTCATGGTCAGTCAGCTAAACCTCTTAACAATCTGAAATGCCCTGCAAAGCGAAGGTCCGCTCATCGTCGAGTCAATCTCTCGCTAAGTTGCACAGACAGAAAATGATGCGATGAGAAAAACATATAGAGATTATTTTTTTACATCATCAGTGCTAGCACAAGAAACAATAACTCTTTGCCCAAGCAAGATTCTAGTCATAATTAACACTCTTAATTCCTAGACTAATCAAATGAAGATGGGTGAGACTGCTTCAAGGAAGTATGGCTTTTAAATAAAACAAAGATTAATTTTGGGTTTTGTTTTGTTTCATTTTGGTATCAAAAGTGGCGCAAAAGATAGGTACGCTCAAAAAAAACCAGGCTGGGATTTTCAAGAAAGTCTTCTGTGGAAGAATGCCAAAAATAAGCAGCGAACAAAAAGGCTGCACAAAGCAAAAATGTTAAAATTAGTCAGTACCAGTTAGCAAAATGTTTCTTAAATCAACAAAACTCCCTTAAGACATGCAGATTTTTGTAAAGAAAAGAAAGACAGTTTGCCACGACTTACAATCACTTTATGACATTTGCTGAAAAACAAAGAGCATTTGCATTAGAGGATTTGTAAAAAGTTAAAAAGCACGGCCCAGGCCAGCCAGGAAGAGCCAACCAGTCACTGCTTGAGGACCTCTGGACTGATCCCCTAAGACACCCATCAAAATCCACTAGTGGGATTAGCAGTGTGGTGTCACAAAACCCCAAGAAAAATCCAAAACAAGAATTACAAAAGAAATGAACACTGCGTCAAAGTATGAAAAACCGGCAATACCTCATACCATCAAGAGCACCGAGAACCTGCTTCCATAGCCTGAAGGACAGAAGATCCAAAAATCCAGAGACGAGCATCCAAGAAAAAAAGAAGTGGAGAAAAAAGCACTGCTGTCAGAATGTAGGCGAGGGGTCAGGTGGAAAGGGAGTCATTCTTTGACTTTTAAGACAGTAAGAGAAAAAAGAATTGAAGAACAAAAGCAAAATCCTTTTGAAAGATAAAGACAAAAAGCAGACGTCCCGGCTGTCCTCTGCATGCCTGCCACTGTTCTCCAGACAGCCTTGGCTTTGGTCCAGAACAAGAACAGCTAAGGAAGAAAAAAATGATCTTTTTTTTTTCTCCATTTGGACAAAAAAAAAGGTAAAAGAAGAAGAAAAAAAAGAGAAAAAGGAAAAAGGAAAAAGGAAGAAGAAAAAAAAAAAAAAAAAAAAAAAAAAAGAGGGACAGATGGTACGCTGTGACTGGTCTGTGGTCCATAGACCTGGATATGCTTTCTTTGAAGCATATCACAACTTAAATAATCATTTCGATAAAGAAAGAAATGAACAAAACAAAGAGAAAAAGAAAAAGGAAAGTCCACAACATGAGAGTCACGAATCATAACCAAAAGAAGGAAAAGAAATCAAGTTGATGGACATTACTGGAATGAGTTTGAAAACAGGACAAAGATGAGAGGGATGAAAGGACAGAAAGAATGAGCAAGATCATTCTGTGAACGTTAGGTCAGCACTCTTACCTCTTATTGGTGTACCACCTGGGTGGATAATATGAATGCAAATAAGATTAGAAAGAAGAAGCATTAGTACGAGAAGAGAGAGGCTAGGGCTGGGGAGAAGAATTTAATTAGATTTACAGAATTAAATAGGTCTTAAAAGAAACTTGAATTACTATACTGGCAAACCAGGAATATATTAGGTAGTATTATTAGATAATAAAAGCAAGGTGCATTAAACCACAGAGGGCAAAGGTCACAGAAGGCAGAACTGCCTTTCTCAGAAAAGCCACTGAGTTCTTAGGTCTGGGGACACATGGGGTTAGGATGACAGCATATATGCTTCATATCCTTACAAAGAGTATACAGTATTCTAATGACATAGTTTAGGAAAATACTGGCTAAGCTATTTAAGTATATATGTATATATATAAATATATTTATATATATGCACACTATTTGAGGAAATACTAAAGATAGCTAAAAGCAAACAGTGCTGATTGGCTATCTAATGCTACTCACTATGGCATAATCGTGTGATAGAACTTGTATCTATTGTACTATTTTATTTATTTCTACAGTGTCCTTAGGATAACAGTTCTGTGGAGGTGTGCATATGTGTGCCACTATGGAGATCTGTGCCTACACTGACAGTTAGTAAAATGCATGCCATGCATTTTATTAATAATAATAATATTCTGGATATGGAAATTAGTGGGGGTGAAGTGCGCTTCAGAACTAAGCACTTACCAATAGATTCTGGAGATTTAAATACGGAGAGAAGAAAGACAGCATAAAAATATTATTATATTCCTTGTAATTTGGTACAAATTTTCAGAGTTAAAGCTTTATAGTAAATCAAGTATGTTACATGTGAATAATTAATTCTTTATTTACAATAACAGAATGCTAATCTACACAATTCTCCTCACAACAAGCAAAAGAGTCAGTTAACAAGACGATTTAACATCACAGGACAGGTCAAAAGCTGAGAATTCTGGGAAGACAGGCAGTTAAATAACTTAGAATTTTATATCAATATTACTACCAACATCATATTACATGGATTATTTGTATACGTTCCTGTGAAATTACCTAGGGATAGGTTCTAAACTTTAAGAAATTCAGGTTTATCTCAACTTTCATCTACAGAGAGCAAAGGCATAAACTGGGATGAGAATCAGAGAGGGCAGAATAAAGAGAAAGAAAACAGTAAAAGCTGGAGTCTACACCAAAAGCAGACTTCTGTAGATCCAGTCACAGGAGGGTTCAAAGCCCGTGAGCATGAGCGTGCACTGCTGTGGCTAGTGTGGGGACTGACTACCACAACACTGTGAAAATCCCCGTGTGTACTTGGGAGTTTGAGAAGGACTTTAAAAAATACATCAGGTCACTCAAGAGTTAATGTTTCTCTATATTATATATCAGTGGAAGGAAAGCAGATGTGCCCAAACTTAGTAGACTTTGCCATGTGGATGAGTTTAAACGTAGAAAAGACAGCAGAAAACATACTTGGATAAAATTATTTTCATGTTTTATATGAAAATTTTAAAATGAAAACAGTCATTGGAACTCCTTACATGTTCTGATGAAGTCCAATGTGGAAATAAATTTGTTTCAAAAGAAAACAGAGAAAGAAGAAAGAAGAGAAAATGGATCCATTAAATACTGCTGAAAAGCAGTAAATAAAAAAATATATCGAGAATACAGTCACAGCAGTGAATAATGTGGATTAAACAGAAGCCGCAAAACACACAGAGGAGACAGACTCTGAATCAGGCCATGACCTCACAAACATGGAAAAACATTAAATAACAGAGAAAGAGGGAGAGAGATAGAGGGGGAGAAAAATCAATACCTAAAATTTAAAAATAAATAAAATAAAAAATAAAAAAATAAAAGAAGGTCATTAGAAAAATTGTCTAGGAGTTCTTAGAAACAGTAACAAGACCCTACCTGATCGTAACTGCTTAATACGACCATTGTTGTTGCTTGTGTCGACAGGTAAGAAATCTTTAAACCAAGTGATTTCTGGATCTGGATTACCACTGGCTGCACAGAGCATGGTGGCAGTGCGTGTCCGCTCCACCACCTTCAGCTGGGGCCCCATGTCAATGGTAGGAAAACCTCTGGGAATTTGGTCCTCTGTAAGACAAAGGGTGATACCATTATTTCAACAACTAAAATGTCCCAAATTCATTATTTCCCATTCTGTTCCTTTACCTTATTCATAACTTACCTGCTGAGATATTAATATAAACTACACATGGTTGTACTACTGGATTAGGACACCATCACAATCTATCCCTAACCAGAATAATAAACAATCTGTGTGGAAGAGCAATGGACTACAAAGAGCTCACTGCGTGATTACAAATTATGATGTGTGGATACATTGAGTTCTCTAAGACCACAGAGGAACAGCAGTGTTTCCTCCAGTGCCAGCTGTGATTAATCAGTGCCAAGGGGCACCTCCTCCAAAGGTCCATTAGGAAGAATAAGCTGCTGGTTGGCCCAAAGGAAGAAGAGATTTTTAGAAACACGGGATCATCATTAGTCTGGATGATGGCACAGGAACCTCTGCATTGAAGAAAAACCATGGTATTTGGCAGAATGAAAATAATTAAGTGACTGAGAAGCAAACAAGCAGATTAGCAGGGTGCTGGATCAAGTATCTGTACTCTCTGGTGATGGGAACGAGTTACTCTTGTAACTCTTGAATAAGGCTAAACATAGATGACCCTCTCTTCCTGCTGTCTCAGTACCCATACATTAATGTTAAACCAGCTGTGGACTGAAAATATTGAAAAGCTAAATCTACTTTTGTTTTGTTATTATTCTTTAAACTGCAGTAGAATAAGAATACATAACATTTACTTTGAATTAAATGTAATGTCATCTAGAGACCCATTAAAATTTAGGGAAAGTATACTATTGTGTCCATATTAGACTACTCTATATAAGGAACTTGAACAGCTACAGACTTTGTGTGTGAGTATGTGTAAGTGTATGTATGTGCAAGTTTGCATGTGAATACATTCGAGTGTGCATATGTACATATATGTGTATCTCCTGGAATTAATCCTTCTCAGATATTTATGTGATATATAAGGTTCAACCAGAATGAATTCCTTCACAGGGAATTTCAAATAATCAGAAAACTGTCTGTGAGTGCTTTACTAAAGAACAACAGCAAGTCCATAATAATAGCATGACACATACATTCTTTAAAATTAGATAATATTTTCCTAAGTGTCAGTAATTTAAAAGATGAGATGCTTAAATTTTGATTCCCTATTTACTAAGAATTAACCTCTCTTTTCCCACACTGAAATTGCTCCAGATGTCAGATTTTGAGAAGCTAGTGTCTTTAGTTCCCACCAAACAACCTATATTCCCAGTGCTTCCAGCCAGGGTTAGAAAGGTAGACATCACATGGATTTAGTTTGATGGATGATAATTAGACAAATGAGGACCTGGCCTTTGTTATTTCGATCACAATTATCAAATATTTGCCCTCCAATTGGGCTTGGTGTTTATTTGATTAATAGTCTCTCATGACTGACAGTATCTATTTCGAAAATGATTCAAAAATACAAACACCAGGCTTAAAAAGATTGTGAACTCATGGGATGAAGCATTTGGCCTCTCTTAGGTTTCCCCTATAAACTATGTGACCTGTGAGTCCAGTTTATCTGAATTTCTTCTCAGGTGAAATCACAATTCCCAGCATAGTATCTCAATTTTGATGTCTTCACTGCATGGCGAATTTCACCTATATAGTTTTTGTCTTCTCTGTACAGCCTATAGGGTAAATTCAGTCAGTCTCTTATACAAGGCTAGGCTAATCTGTTCAGTCAGGTCCTGGTTTGGTTTCCACAGATTTTTAGGGTTAACTTTCTCCACAGCAGACATTTCTTTATTCACAGTGAAATTCTCACCATTTCTCAGCAAAATCATGATTATTGAGTATCCTTGTATCTATAAAGGGGGCCATTGAGTTTAAATTAACTTCTTTCAAATGCTTTTCCAAACTCTTTCAAGTCTACTTACTCTTTTCCTCACCAGAGCTACCAATGCAGTGGGCAGATAAATCTATCAATTTTCCCTGAACAATTATTAAGTTTTGTGCTTTATTTGCATTCAGATCCCTTGATAGCACAGTAATCTGGATTTTAAATGCTAGTGCCTCTTAAGCCTAAGAATTTCTGGACAAGAGATAACCAGAATAAGCAAGGACCATATGAATTCAGAGCATGAACATTGAAAGAATGCCGAGATGCTACCAATGAATGGGAAACTTGCAGTGAACAACAGGCCTAGCTGACTACGAGAGAAAACTGATGGGCTAATATCTCAAAATATACACCCTGGATATGTAAACTGTGGGAATTTGAATTTAACATCTACATTTGGAAGAGATTATTTTCTGTGAGACCAGATATTTAGAGCATAGAATGGATAAACGAACAGTACATTTTATTTGAGTTTGAAACATGTGGTTCTTTAAAGAAAGTTGTAAGACACTCTGTTTCCTTAACTATTCAAATCCTCATCCATTCTCAGTCAAGCAGAGGTCTACAGTGGAAAAATGTCAGACACAGTAGGTAAGAATAGAATTTCAAGATGATTTCTCAAATCTCAAAGGAAAAATTAAAAATTAAAGGTGGAATGAGGACTGCCCCATGAATTAGGCTGTGCTTATTTCCAATCTATTCCAATTGAATTTTATCAGGCTATGCTTTATGTCTTTAAAGGTTTTGCCAATATAATTACATGTACAGTTCAGTTCTAATATTGTTTGAGGAAACAAAAGCAGAAAGATCAATAACTTCTAAACCACGCATATTATATTATTAAACATCTCACTTGGCAGCTATTGACACAGAATCCTTCAAAGGATAAAAAGAATTGACCTCTAGTGTTCCAAACTCAATTACATTGCTATCATCATCTAGAAATGAGTTTCCCAGTGAAAAAAAACAAAACAAACAACAACAACAACAACAACAACCTCTTAGGTTAGTAACAGTTTGAAAATAATCATCTTGGAATTCTGAGTGGTTTCTGCATTCCACAGGCCACTGTGTGACCCCTGTGGTTTTTACCTGCCGGTTACCTTCATATGTGAAAATATTGCTTTACAGCTCATTATTTCATTCTGTAAGTTCATCTCTCTAAAAAACTAGGTTCACCAGTGGAAGGTGTCAAGGCTTAAGACTTTTGAACAACTTACTAAAGGCTCTATCCTAAGAAATTTTGATTTAACAACCATTTATAAGAAATAACTTCTCATCTTGGGTGGTGGAAACATTGACCTGTGCTTTGCTAAAGCAGTCTAGTCCATTTGCATTGCCTTTCTTTTCCTTCTTGGTTCCTGAAGAACACTCTAGAGCCTCCTTTTCACATATCCAAGTACATGACAAAGATAAACTCTCTTGCATACTAATTGAACAGAGAATGTAAAGAGCATTCCTTTCTTAGTTTTAATAAGGGTAATTAAATTCCATCCACCCCTCTCCCCTGGTGCAGACCCCCCATTTGAATGCACTTTCTTCATTAAATTTTCATGAGAAACATCACAGTGTAACAGATTCTAATAGCCAGAGTTGTTACATGTTGACAGATTTGGCTTGTTTTCAACTTGATTGTCAGGTATTTGGCAATAAAGTTCAGTATTCAACATAAAATAGACAGTAGAAATAATGAAATTTCTAATTGGAATGGTTATCTCAGTGATTGTAGTTTAGAGGCTGTTAATTGCCTTTTTGCATCTCTATATTTATTAGTAATTTATATAAACCTGTCTTGGCCATTTGATAGCATCGGTTTGACAGTTTATCAAATTGAGTGAGAAGTGGGGTATTCGATCAATACAATTAACAACCAAATAAATATTCTCAGGGAAAAAAGCAGGTATCAAAATTAAAAACCTATCAATGTTAGTAGTTTTCAACTTTTACATGAGGTGAAAAGAAAAACATTTTGTCCTATTCATTAAAGTGCTCATTAAGGTTTAAAGTGCCTCACTTATCACGGCTCCATATTAATATTCAATCATGCAGAATTAGCTCCTAATTCATCAACAATTTAAATCAGACTTGACCTTCAGGAAGCCATTTGGTCTGTCATTTTGAGAGGCCATTAAAGGGCAGATTACTACATACTTGTGCTCAGTGAATCGTGTATTCATACATTGTTTGGAATGGCAGCTATAGTAGACTTGGAAATACCAGACAGTCTTTGAATCTGTTTATGTCTTAATGAAATATGCTGATAGGAAATTTTCAGTTCCATTAAAGAAAGAGAAATGTGGCTGTCAGCATTTTTCAGACTTAGCTTCCCATTGCTGTTGAACTTAACAACCCCTGACATTAGAGGCATCTATTAGAATAACAAGCTCAATGTTTTGTAGGGAGTTGTGCCTGGGATATCTGTCAATGATCAAAGAAGGGCTTTTGCATAATATTTTGGGATAAACTGCTTTCATAGTTAATACATTAACAATTTTATTGGGATCTTAACTTTCATTCCAATTCTACAAATATTAGAACTTTCATATTTGAAAGGAAACTATGGAACTCTAACTTGTGAGCTATGGCCACAGATTCCTCTGAGGTGGCCCAAAGGAATTCTTACTGCTTAATCTGGTAGAGCTTTTGCAGGGTAAATTCTTCCTGACTGGGTCTTTTACTTGGATCTTAAATAATTTAAAGAAGTTTTCAATGAAGGAGTGTTTTCCATGGTCCTGGAAACAATCTCCATTTACCAGATATACCAGCAATATTTTCCTGTCAATCAATGCTATGCTTTCTCAAATGTATCACTGAAAAATTTGTCAAGTTTCTTGAACACTCCAATTTCACTGACAATGGTTCTGCCAAGAGTGGTAGCACAATAAAGCAAAACAAGAATCTGGGGGAAGAAATAAGTGGTTTTTTTTCTTAGACTATGTGACCCCTGAAATAAATTTTCTGAGTGCCAAACTACTTCGAAGAGTCTCCGCATTAAGAGTCTCCAACCAGCATTACCAAGAAATGACTTGTTGCAGGCACTAGATATATGAGGTCCTATAGACCAGGCGGGCAGTAATCTTGCCTTTGTAAACATCCCAGGTGTCAACAAATATATTCAGGCATATTTAGGATACTATAACAATCATCCCACAGTCATTCAGCAAGCATCTCTGAATTCCTAACAGGCTAGCTAATTCAATGGCTCTTATTTTTAGTAGCTAAATAACTTTAGTAGTTTATGATATATTTGACCTCTATTTGAGTATCAGTCAATCATGAGGCAAAAGTAATTGATAGCCCTTTCTGTATTTTTAATAGTGTATTAAATAGTGTAGACTTACAGGCTCACAGAAATGGCTGTTCATGACTGTTTCCTATAAAGGCTTTAATTTTAGTTAGCAGACAGTTTAGATCAGTTGAGATATACACTATACATATGTTTCTTTATTTTATTACATTCATTGCAGAGAAGTATCAATTAAGTGCCTGTGTTCTTTATTAGATAGGTGGCTTCCCTGCCTGTACTGTTTGTGAACTGCTACAGATCAGAATGGGAGACACATGGGAAACTTGTGAACTCAATGCTGCTGAAGAGCAGACAATACTATAGGCATCTATATTTTGTTGTTATCCTGTCTAGAGAATAATGAAATTCATGGTGTTCAAACTAATGACAAAGTAAAAACAAGTGAATAACCAGGTACGTGCTGAGGTAAAACTGTCTCCTGTCCCACTAAGGGGAGCAAAGATTTCCACGTGACTGGGCATTATTATCCTTTAGGAATACATGAAAATCTTATAGAGAACAAAAGTGTTTTTTTCCCCTTTTTGAAGGTGAAATGACTAAACTGAGGAAGTTTTCATTAAGTTAGGAAAACAAGTGGTCAGATATGGTGGACCATGGCCATAATTACAACACTCTGGAGGCTTGGGCAGGAAGGACACAAGTTTGAGCCCCCCATAGGCTATATAGTGAGACCTGATGGAATGGAAGGGAGGGAGGAAGGGAGGGAGGGAGGGAGGAAGGGAGGGAGGAAGGGAGGAAGGAAGGAAGGGAGGGAGGGAGGGAGGGAGGGAGGGAGGAAGAGAGAGAGAGAAGCTTATCTAATAGATAAACATTTATTATTCTATGTAGCATATAGTTAGTGGATTGTTATACAAACTAGCAAATTCTCTTATCTATGTTAAGTTAAATACATGCCGGTCTTAAGCTCAAATAAGGTGATACTCTTAATAAAATATTAACAAAAGTTGTGTTACATACTGAAGAAAAAAGAACATTCAAACTATCAGTTCTACCCACCTCCCAGATAGTCAAAAGAAGGAATCATTCATTGTATAGATATTTACTGATAGCCTCCCTTGTGCCACTGAGCCATGCCCTGGGAATAGAGCAACACAAAGAATTTCTTTTTTTTTAATTTTTAAATTTATTTTGTATGTGTATGAATGTACTGTCTGCTTGTAGGTTTGTGCACCTGTGTTGCGCAATGCTGTAGAGGACAGAAAAGGGTGTTGGATTCCCCTGGGACTGGAGTCAAAGACGGCTCTCAACCGCCATGTGGGTGCTGGAGATCGAACCCGGGTCCTCTGCAAGAGCAGTCGGAGCTCTTAACCGCTAGGCTATCTCTCCAGCCCCCAAAGAATGTCTATAATGTGCGGTTTACTTGTGTCCCCAAGATAATTAGATTCTCAGGGCATAATACTACTCCCCATTTCATCAGCAGGAAGACTGAATGAGATAATATATGAAGGGTATCTATCATGTCTGGCATCAGTGTCTTGCCTCTCCTAACACACTAATGTAGTTGTCAATGCCCATTCACAGCATTATGTGGAAGAGAAGCATGTGACTCAAAATGTTGGTCTAATAAGAGCTGTAGCCATAAGCTGAAAAAGACCATCCCACAGAAACCAGGAACACAAGGGTGATATGGCCATCAAGTGTTTGAGCAGTACCTCCCTAAACACCCTTAAAGTTCACCAAGCTCCTCTTTATTTCCCTCTAAACAATATGATTAGGCAATACAAGTGATGAGAACCTACAGTGCTAGATGATCATTCCCCAAATAAATTTTAAACCTAGCTCTAAATATCTCAGATACTATGCTACCAATGACTGAAAATAGCAAAATGAAATGTTTTTCCTTATAACATAGGGATATTCCTCTCTCTATTATTCAGGTAAGTGGAATTATGTATTATTTATCTTAAGGAAGAGCCACATTAAGAACCTTATATGGCTGTTTTATTTATTTATTCACTCATTATCGCTATTTTTTGTAGTACTGGGAATTCAATCATGCACGGCAGGAACTCAATCACTAAGCAACACACTCAGCAATGGCTTTTTAAATAAAAGGATCTATTTTTCACATTTACTTATTTATTTTGGGGTAGTGGTTCTGGCCTGATGTGGATGTCATAGGGCAAGCATGTAAGTCAGAGGCCAATTTGTAAGGATCAGTTTTCTCCTTCCACCAATTCGAATTTAAGTCAACAGGCTTGAATGCAAGTATCTTTTCCTAATTAAGTCATCCCACTGGCCAAATAAAAGCTACAAAGTCAGAGGTACTATTGGTTTTCTTTTTCAAAACCTTTTATTTATTTTTTTTCCTGATTCAGAAAACAACTGTTTGGTTAAAGAATATAAATCAAGAACAACCTCTGCACTACATCCCACAAACTAACGCAATTCTCTTAGGAACTATTTAGTTCTAAAGAACCAATTCACCTCGTGGAAATCAGCACGGATGGCATAGCAGACACAAGAAAACTTTTCCACACTACCACGGGCTGTGACACCCAGTAACACCTCTCCCCCCCCCAAAAAAAAATAAATACTGGAGCCTTTGAAACATGAATGTGGCAATGCTGGTGTCGTCTTTTCATGGGGGAGGGACTAAATCAGAATTTTCAAAATTAAGTTATTTGTTTCATATTATACAAATAGCATTCATAATAAGTTCTAGATTTGCATGCTTTTAACTAACTTTAATTTTATCATGGTTCCTCTATGCAAAGGGCTGCTCCTGAAATAAATTTCCATCATGAAGTGTGGTGATTTCTTTCTCCAAGTCAACACAATATGGGAAGCATGATTATAAAAATGGAATACTGGGTCATCTTTATTTTTTCAAGCAGAAAAAGTTAGATGTCACCATCACAACCACCATGTCATGTAACAGCGATTTTTAGAAGTTTTACATTTCAACCATTCTTTATATATTTTTCACTTTTTGAGAGACACTAGAAGGTAGATGAGAAATGGGAGAGAAACAGACAATAAACATCATGCAGACTCCCTAGCGAGCTCAAAATCAGAACTGTGTTCATAGATTTGACCTTTATGTAATTTCTACTTAATTATGGAGGAGGGACAATAAATGGCAGGATGCCTGTTGTGACCAGAAAACAAAATGGTAGACTTCTGCTGTAAAGAGTTCACAGATGAGAATACCACATGAATAGGCCCAATGTATTTACCCTGTGACCTTAGACCACCCAAGGATCTCTGTGGTTCAGTAAAGCTGCTGCTGACTAGACGAAACAATCACAAGGTGGAAGGCAGAGACATATTTACTGCTTTGTTGAACAGCATGGCCACAATATCGGGCTACAAGTTTGAACTATTTATTTTCTTTCCAGAGTACTCTTTCCGAAGATGTGGACAGATCATTTATAATTCTTTTTTTAAAACAAAACCATTGAAAACAAGACTTTTTTTTAATTGATGCTTTGTGCATTTCATACATCATTTTCCAATTGAGTTAAGGCATATTTCCCTTTCCCTTCCCCCCTACCCCCACCCCATCCCAGATCATGCATTTTGCCATAATTGTCCTGCATCTTTCTCTCAGTTTTTTTTTCATTTTTTAGCTATAAGTGATGATCCATGAGTACAAGCATCCTTCATATGAAACCAATTTGCAAGACTTTTTTCTTTATCATTCAACATGACTACAGATTTAAAAAATTAGTAAATCTGCAAGTGAACAGAATATGGTACTCAAACAGAAAGAATAAGAGAAACAACACACATGCAAAAATCAAAGTTTTCTAATAAACTTTAGATTCTGAGCCATTAACAAAATTATACCTAAATGAATGAAGTTTAAAAGAAAATCATATAAAGTAGGTTCTAATTGTAAGTTAAAGGCTAATTTAACTCAGAAAGAAATTATGAAAAGCAGAAGAAAATTTACAGGTAATAACAATATTTCAGATGGAATATTTAATAAATGTAGAAAATACCTGGGCTTCCAAAGAAATTATATTAAGATGCAATGAACTGCCATTTCAAAGTCAACTCTGCTAATTGTTATGTACATATCATATACTTGTCTTCATATGTGATAAATCAAAGATTTTATTTCAGATTGGAATTAGGACCTCGTAAGAACATTTACTAAGTGAAATAGTCCTAAATAATTTGTTCTGCACCTATGCCAGGTAAGATTAGAGAATCTGGGCTTTTGAGACAGCACAGCAGACTAAGGTGTTTATCACATAGCTAGAAAATATGAGTCCAATCCCTGGGATGCAAATGGTAAAACTGGAGCACTGATTCTTGAAAACTGCCCTCTGTTTTCCACACACACCATGGCATGCCTGCACTTGCATTTACACCTGCATGAATACACATGCATACTAAATAAAGAAATATAAGAAGAAATAGATAAGTGGAAACTCATAAGCTACCAGGATTTTCAGCAGTAGTGGCTACAAACACACAGATACCAACGCACAGAGTATTTGAGAGCAAAGTTCCATTTTATGAAATATTTTACATGTTGAGTTTGCAAAGCAATTTGTCACACAATAAAACAAGCTTGGTTAGAAACGAGGCATGCAATTATCTTATAAATCGCAAAATACTATCTGTATTTCAGAATACCAATCCCAGTTAGATGGAATTATTATTTGCCTGAATGTGGTGGCTGCAGTTTTACATTAAAATAAGTTGGTTAACTCATATCAATATTGGTTTTTAGTTATAGCTAATGATCATATTTCTTTGATTAGTCAGATTGAGATGAAATAGGAAAATTAAAAGAAAAATAATTTTGCCGACAACTCCTACCTAATAATAGAATAAATAGTTAGATATTTGGTATTTTAATAAATATGAATTAGAGTGATGCTTTATTTACTTCTAGAGGAGGTAAATCTTATGAAGATAACAATGTCTCATCATTTCTCATTCAGTAACAGCACGTGGTCTAATGACCTGTGCACCTCTCAATGTGCATGCTTCTCTTTGAGTACTGAAATGAAAACCACTTTGTAGAAATTTAAATTAAGTCATAGAGATTTTATTATTTTTGGAGAAAATAGAGCTAAAATTCCAAATTTTCATTCTTTTTTGTTTTTGTTCTTTTGTTTTAGAATGAGACATAAAAGAACAGAAATTATACACATAAACATATAATTGAGTTTGCTTTCTGCTTCCATCATTCATTTTTTTGCCAAAGTTAAGAATTATAAAAAGCTCAAAACAATGCTCAGAAAACCATTTATTATAATGGCTGTTAACTACATTTTGAATATAAACAAACACACAGAACACTAAGTTATTTCAAGAAAAAAGAAAACCAGAACACAATACATGGCTTTAGATGCAACTGAAAGTATTATGCTACAAATACTGCTTAAATAGATACGAATAGAAAAAGAAATGAATATAACCATGAGAGTGTGAATTTACATACACAAACACCTTGTATGTAAAAAAAAAAATAGAATCTATTTCCCTAGTTTTGTGAACCAAAAGAGGCTAGGAAAAGCAATTTCTAATAGCAGTAGATAGGCTTACTCTTCTCAAGTAAAAGAAAATAGAGTATCTTGAGGAAATGAGAAGAATCAGCCATTGCTGCACAAGGAAAGAAAAAGCCAGACCTAGAATGAGCCTGTCGAACATGGATGTGCGCAATACCCCATAAAGCCATGTTAAAACAACATAGATGCCAGCTTGCAGAGGCTAGATGTGAGACAATGTGATTATTAACAAAGAGTTTGACCTGACAAATTATAACACATTGAATACAATGATTGTATATTAGTATAAATAAATGAATACATTGAAAAACTTCAGAATACTATAGGTGTAGCTCCATAGTGTCAAAATAATCTCCCAAATGAACATAATAAGCATAAAGCAAAAGTAAATAGCATGACAATGGAAAGGCTCCTAGAAACAAAATTGAAGAGGAAATAAAACTTTGCAATATCAGTAATGGGATAAATTAAACACTGTGCTAAGAAAACACAATGGCTCTTCCCTTATTGGGCAGCAAGATTCATAGGATCTGGAGTAAATATCACCAAAACTCTAAATGAGCCCATCTGATCTCGTCAAACTATCCAGAGCAGAAATATCAAAGTAAAAAAAATCTGACAATTCTGAACTAGAGACTCAGAGGACAATTAAAGAAAGATGAGTTGAGACAACTGAATTGCTTCAATTTTAAACCATATATTAACATATTATAATCAGTATTATTGTGAATGCAACTTGACAAAATGATGGGATTTTACTAAAATCTCAATTACGTGTCAAACCTGGGTAGCATGACACACTTGTAATTTTGTTCTAACTGGAAAATATCCCTGAGCAAATGTTTCATCCATGCTCTTCTTGAATAACACAGCTATTTATATGATAGTTTACCTGGAACCAATTTTACAGCAATGACAGAAAAATCATATTAGGTCTGGAAAAATAAGTTCCTTTAAAATTAAGACTTATAAATATTTAACTTTCAACCTCTAGTGATGATGAGAAGAGTGATCATTTATACCTAAAAAAGCAAGTCTAAACAAAAAGAAAATGTAGAAAATCTACTATTCTTATAAAATAATGCTGTATTTATGATTATTTAAATGATAAAAGGCAACTATATAAACCTCTTTAATAATTTTCTATCTTTGTGTTTGTTAAAAGTGTAAAATAAATTACCTGTGTGATGAGCTTCTTTCCAATGAAAACAGTGTGAATTAAACTCAGACAACTATCAGAAAGTTAAAAATTATTTCTTCAGCTTTTGAAAAATTTGAGAAAAATCTACATTTTCTCAAACCTTCCAATCATTAAAGATCTTCACATTTTCCCTCTGTAAATACATAAAGCACATTAAAGTGCTTGGGATCCCAGTTCTCTCAATATTTACATGAGTGATGTCAAGAAAAATTATGGTCTAATTCATTCATCAGAGAGCTAAAGCTTTTGAAAGAGAATGTTTCCTCAATTTCTTTCATTGTGCCAATGTTTTTCACAGCTCTAAGGGGAAACTCTGGTAGGTATCCACTGCTTCTGAAAAGAAAGGCAGTTACTGTGCTCAGAGGCAATATGCCCATGTTCTTTATGAGATGTCAAAAAAATTAAAAATCAAATGATGAAACACATAGTAACATTTATAAAAACACATCCTTAAAAGCTGAAGGGAGATATAAAAATCAAATATGATATCTTTAGATACAAACATTACAGTGAAAATCATTTTGTTGCATGCTAACCAAAAATTAATTGAAAAACATGAAAAACAAAACACAGCCAGCCATGGTGGTGTTCTCAGGAGACAGGCAGGCAGATCAATGTGTGCTTGAAGTCAGTCTGGAATACATAGAGAGTTTCAGAGTTTTCAGAACGGTAGAGATCACAGAAGAAAGGAAAGGGAAGAAAAGGAGAGGAAGGGAGGGAGGGGAGGGGAGGGGAAGGGAGAGGAGAGGAAAGAAAAGAGAAAAAGAAAGTTCAAGAGCATATAAACAAATACTTGGTGGCAACTTAAAAATCAAAATAATGTACATAAAATTAAGAAGGGAATTTTCTCATGAATAAAATTCTAAGCCTAAAATCTATCACACAAAAAATCAATGTTCCATATTTTGAGTGGGTCATTTAATTTCTTGCTCCTTTGTTTTTTTGAGTAGTTTATATGTTCTGGATATTAATGCTCTGTCAGATGTATCACTGGTGAAGGTTTCCTCCCACACTGTCGTTTTTCTCTTTACTTCTTTGTTTCTTTCACTGTACAGAAGCTTTTGAGTTTAGTAAGGACCCACTTGTCAACTGTTGACCTTATTTCCTACACAGCTGCTGTCTGATTTAGAAAGTCTTTTTCTATGCCTATATCTTGCAGGTTACTGCCAACTTTCTTCTATCATTTTCAGAGTTTTGGGTTTCATGTTGCGGTCTTTGATCAATTTGGAGTTGCTATTTTGTACAGGGTGAGAGGTAGGGGTTTAGTTTTATTCTTCTACAATTGGTGATCCAGTTTTGCCAACACAATTTGCTGAAGATGCTGTCTTTCCCTCCACTGAGTCTTATTGGCCCTTTGTCTGAGTCTTCTTGGCCTCTTTGATCCTTTGGCTGAAATTGCATGTGCTCAAGTTTGGATCTTCATCTTTTCCCATTGATCTAAATGTCTGTTTTTGTACCAATATCTGGCTGTTTTTATGACTATGGCCCTGTAATATAGTTTGAAGTCTGGTATAATAATCCCTCCTGCATTGCTCTTTGTGCTCAGGGTTGATTTAGCTATTCAGGGTGTTTTGTTTTTCCATATGCACTTTAGGAGTAAAGAGCTGAAAAGAGACTTCACAAATGAAGAAGTAAATATGGCTGAGAAACATCTTAAAAAGTGTTCATCATCGCTAATAATTAAGGAAATGCAAATTAAAACCACTTCAAGTTACTCCAGTAAGAAGACTACCTATGATCAAGAAAACAAAGGATACCAAATGTTGGAGAGGTTGGAAGGAAAGGGGAACACTCATCCACTGCTGGTAGGAATGCAAACTCCTGCAACCCCTATGGAAAGGAATGTGAAGAAATCTTCAAAACTCAAAATGAGCCTACCACCTGACCCAGTCATACCACTCTTGGCATATACCCATAAGACTCATCCTACTCCAGAGATAGATGCACATCTACATTTATTGTGGCTATTTTCACAATAGCGAAGAGCTGGAATCAACCCAAGTGTCCCTCAACCAAGGAGTGGATAAAGAAATTGTGGTGCATCTATGCAATGGAATTCTATGCAATAGTAGAACCATAGAGAGGAGCTGAGTGTGTGTGGATAGAAGGACAGCCAGTGGCACACACACTTGTCACCCAGGTGGGTGTCTGGCACACAGGCTTGCTGCTGCCCACTGCTAGAACCACAGAGAGGAACTGTGCGCATGGATAGAAGGAGAGCCAGCGGCATACACACTCTTCACCCAGTCATGTGTCTGGCACACAGCCTTGCTGCTGCCTACTCCAGGCAGGCATCTGCCTCTCACCACTAGAACCACAGAGAGGAACTGTGTGCATGGATAGGACAGCCAGTGGCACACACACTCATCGCCCAGGCTGGTGTCTGGTGCAAAGGCTTGTTGCTGCACACACTGGGGAGGCATCTGGTGCCCACCACTAGAATCACAGAGAAGAACTGTGTGCATGGATAGAAGGACAGCCAGCCACACACACACTCATCACCCAGGTAGTGTCAGGAATGCAGGCCAAAAGAGTACCCCGACACACATGGGACAGGTACTGTGGTGGAAAGTATAAGCTGCTGATGCTATGGTTTACTGTGGTTGGGACATACTGCAGTGGCAGTGATTCTAGGCTGCACAGCCAGAGCTGAGGAAGAAAGCAGCAGGAAGCAAACTGAGTGACCAAACAGTCCTCCATATGAACAGTTGAGACTGGCAACAGAAGGCAAACAAACAAACAAAATGGGTGGGGGGTGATACACATGCCAAAGACACAATAGGAAAACAATAATATGGGAAAAGCTCATAATAAATCCCTACCAAACGCAACCAGTCCTGTAGAAGATCCCAACAAGGAGATCTCCCTGGAAGGAAACCAAGACATTGACCTTAGAAGAACAATTGTAGACATATTCAAAGACTATAAAGAACAAATCAGAGAACTAAAGGGAGAGAATGAAAAACTCATGAAGGAACTAGAAAGAAAGAATGATAAACTTTGGAAAGAACTAAAAGGAGAGATTGACAAACTCCAAAAAGAACTAGAGAAAGAGAAATACAAACTACAAAAAAGAAATAGAGGGATAGAATGGCAAACTCTGGAAGGAAGTGGAAACACTGAAAAGATCTCAGGCTGGAAGGAAAAAAGAAACTGACCAGCAAAGCAAGGAGCTACAAGAGAATGAAAAGCTCCAAAAGGAAGTGGAAATACTGAAGAAATCATAGGATGAAATGAAAAAGGAAATCGAACATTCATCCAATCAGCAGGAAAGAATGGAAAAAAGCCTCAGAAGCAGAATGGATAAAGCAGAAAAAAGAATATCAGACCTACAGGATAACGCAGCACAGCTAGAAACCTCAAGTAAGATTTAAAAAATTAAAAAAAAAAAACACAAGAGTGGAACAGCCAGGAAATATGGGACACCATGAAAAGACCAAACCTCCACATCATAGGGATAGAGGAAGGAGAAGAATCCCAGAAGAACAGTATTGATCAGGTCTTCAGCAGAATAACAGAAGAAAATTTCCCCAAACTGAAAAAAGGCAAACACATACAAATGCAAGAAGCACACAGAACACCAAATAAACAAGAGCAGAAAAGAAATTCCCCATGCCATATCATAGTTAAAACACCAGATGCTCAAAACAAGGACAAAATACTGAAAACCACAAGAGAAAAACAAGTTACATATAAGAGGAAACCCATCAGAATCACAGCTGACTTCTCAGTGCAAATTATGACTACCAGAAGAACATGGACTAAAGTATTCCTAGTGCTAAATGACTTTAGATGCCAACCCAGATTACTATACCCAGCAAAAAGTGTCAATCATAGTTGAAGGAGAAAGAAAAATCTTTTGTGACATAAACAAAATGAAAGAACACATGTCAAAAAAAACCCCAACACTTCAGAAAATACTTGAAGCAATTCAAAGAACAGAGGAAAGGAGCAAGAGAGAAATTAACAAAATTTTAACCCAAGATTTATTATTTATTATTAACAAAATAATTAACCCAAGAGAGAAATTAACAAAATCATAACAGTAAATAAATACCTATACCAAGAATACAACCAATAAAAAGTTGAAAGAAAACAACACACATCTCTCCATAATAACCTTAAATATTAGTGGTCTAAACTCCCCATTCAAAAGACATAGACTGAGAGATTGGATTAGGAAACAGAATCCATCTGTATGCTATCTACAAGAAACCCATCTCACTCTCAAGGACAGACACCACCTGAGAGTGAAAGGTTGGCATAAAATATTCTAAGCTAATGGTACCAAAATCAAGCAAGCAGGAGTTGCTATAATAATATCAGACAAAATAGACCTCAGAGTAAAAGTAATCAGAAAAGAGAAAGAGGGCCATTATATCTTTATCAAAGGAACAATTAACCAGGAAGATTTCACAATCTTAAATGTTTAATTATGCTCCAAACTCTGGTGCACTGAACTTTATAAACACAATCCTTCCTTCGGACCTCAAGAAACTGATTAACCTCAGGACACTGATAGTGGGGGACTTCACTATCCCAATCAGTCCCTTGGATAGGTCAACTGGAGAAAAAATAAACAGAGAGACATCAGAACTGAACAATACAATACACCAAATGGACCTCACAGATATCTACAGAATATTCCACCCAAACACCAGAGAAAATACTTTCTACTCAGCCCCAGGGAACATTATCCAAAGTTGACCACATACTGGGGCACAAAAAAATGTCAACAAATACAAAAGGATTGAAATTATTCCATGCATTCTATCAGACCACAGTGAAATAAAGCTCAATATTAACACCAGGGTAAGCCCTACTAACTATAAATACACATGGGAGACTAAACAACACAATCCTGAATAATGAGTGGGTCAGGGAAGAAATAAAGAATGAAATAAAAGCATTCCTGGACGTAAATGAAAATGACAATACAACACAACAAAACCTGTGGGATACATTAAAGTCAGTCCCTAAGAGGGAAATTTATAACCCTAAGTGCCTACATTAAAAAACAAAAACAAACAAACAAACAAAAAAACAGAAAGAGAATAAATAAATGATCTAACACTGCAGCGAAAACCACTTGACAGACAACAACAAATGAACCCTAAACCCAACAGACAGGAATAAATAACACAAATCAGAGCAGAAATCAATGAAACAGAAACAAAGAAAACAATACAAAAAAAATCAATGATTTCAAAAGCTGGATCTTCGAAAAGATAAACAAAATAGACAGACCTCTAGCCCAGTTAACAAAAAGAAAGAAAGAGCAACTCCAAATTAATAGTATTCATAATGAAAGGGGAAACATCCCAACAGATAAAGAAAAGGTACAATCATATGACAATATTTCAAAAACCTATACTCTACTAAATTTGATAACCTAAGATAAATGGATAAATACCTGAAATCCTGGGATTTACCAAAGCTTAACCAAGAAGAGACTGAAAGCTTAAACAGACACAAAATAATTGAGGAAATTGAAGATGTAATAAAAAGCTTCCCAACTAAAAAAAGCCCAGGCCCAGATGGTTTCACAGCAGAAGTCTATAAAACATTTAAAGAGGTCTTACAACCATTACTACTCAAACTTTTCAGAAGGATACAAACAGAGGGAAATATCCCAAATTCCTTCTATGAAGCCAGCATCACTCTAATACCAAAACCAGGCAAAGACACAAACAAGAAAGAAAACTACAGACCCATCTCATTAATGAACACAGATGCAAAAATTCTCAACAAAATATTTGCAAACCACATACAGACACACATATAAAAGATCATCCATCATGATCAAGTTGGATTCATGCCAGAGATGCAGGGATGGTTCAACATACATAAATCAATAAATATCATAATACACATAAATGGACTGAAAGACATAAACCTCACAATCATCACAATAGATACATAAATAGCTTTTGACAAAATCCAGCAACCCTTCATGCTTAAAGTCCTAGAGGGGATTGGATTGGAGGGGTCATTCCTCAATGTAATCAAAGCAATATACAAGAAACTCATAGCCAACAGCATCCTAAATGGAGAAAAGTTGGAAGCATTCGCCTTAAAGGCAGGAACACAGTAAGGCTGTCTACTATTGCCACTCCTCTTCTATATAGTACTTGAAATGCTTGCTAGGGCAATAAGGCGAGAAAGGGAAATTAAAGGAGTACTAATTGGAAAAGAGGAAGTAAAACTATCCCTTTTTGCAGATGATATGATAGTTTACTTAGGGATGTTAAAAACTCCATCAGAAAACTCTTAGAAATAATTAAAGTTTCAGTAAAGTGTCAGGATACAAAATAAACCTAGAAAAATCAGTGGCCTTTCTTTACACCAACAATAAGCAGCTGGAGAAGGAAAATAAGGAGACCTTCCCAATCACAATAGCCTCAAAAATAAAATAAAATAAATAAAATAAAATAAAATACCTAGGAATAAACCTAAGCAAAAACACCAAAGACCACCAAAACAAAAATTTTAAAACCGTGAAGGAGATTGAAAATAACATCAAAGGATGGAAAGACCTCCCATGCTCATGGATTAGAAAAATCAATACATGGGGGCTGGAGAGATGGCCTAGCAGTTAAGAGTGCCGACCGCTCTTGCAGAGGACCCAGGTTCGATCTCCAGCACCCACATGGCGGCTGAGAACCGTCTGAAACTCCAACTCCAGGAGAACTCCAGCTCCAGGGGAATCCGACGCCCACTTCTGACCTCCGCGGCATTGCACGACACGGGTGCACAGACTTGCATGCAGACAATACATTCGTACACATACAGAAATAAATAAAATTAATAAAAAAAAATTAAAAAAAAGAAAAAGAAAAATCAATACAGTAAAAATGTCCATTCTGCCCAAACTAATATACAGATTCAATGCAAGCCCAATCAAATTCCCCATGAGCTTTTTCACAGACTTCAAAAAAAATCCTTAAATTCATATGGAAAAACAAAAGACCCTGAATACCTAAAGCAACTCTTAGCAAAAAGTGCAATACAGGGGAGATTACTTTACCAGACTTCAAGCTATATTGCAGAGCTATGGTCATAAAGACAGCTTGGTTCTGTCAAAAAAACAGAATCATTGACTAATGAAACAAAATTGAGGATCCAAACTTGGGCTCATATAACTTCAGCCACCTCATATTTGATAAAGGGGCCAAAAAAGCTCAACGGAGGAAAGATAGCATCTTCAGCACATGGTGTTGGCAAAACTGGATCACCATTTTGTAGAAGAACAAAATTAAACCCCTACCTCTCGCCCTGTACAAAAATAAACTCCAAGTGGATGAAAAATCTCAACCTGAAACCTGAAACCTGAAACCATGAAGGTGATAGAAAAAAAAAGTCGACAGAACCTACAAGACATAGGCATAGGAAAAGACTTTCTAAATTAAACAGAAGCTGCACAGGAAATAAGGACAACAGCAGACAATTGGGACCTCATAAAACTCAAAAGCTTTTGTACAGCTAAAGAAACAATAAAAGAAGTGAAGTGAAAACCCACAGAGTGGGGGGAAACCTTCATCACTGATACATCTGACAAAGCATTAACATCCAGAATATATAAACTACTTAAAAAACAAAGAAGAAAACAAATGACCAAATGACCTACTCAGAAGATGGAGTAAAGAGATGAACAGAGACTTCACCAGTAAGGAAGTAAAGATAGTTGAGAAACATCTTAAAAAGTGTTCAACATCATTAATAATTATGGAAACCCAAATTAAAACCACACTAAGTTATCATCTCACTCTAATAAGACTAGCCAAGATCAAGAAAATAAAAGACACCAAATGCTGGAGAGGTTGCAGGGGAAAGGGAACATTCATCTACTGCTGGTGGGAATGTAAACTAGTACAACCACTGTGGAAAGCAGTGTGGAGAACCCTTAAAAGACTCAAAATGAGCCCACCACCTGACTCAGCCATACCACTCCTGGGTCTATACCCACAAGACTCAGCCTACCGCAAAGATACATGCACAGCTATGTTTATTGCTGCTCTCTTCACAATAGCCAAGAGCTGGAATCAACCCAAACGCCCCTCAACTGATAACTGGATAACAAAAATGTGGTACACCTTCACAATGGAGTTCTATGCAGTGGTAAAGAAAGATGACATCATGAACATTGTAGGTAAATGGATGGATCTTGCAGCCATTATGCTAAGTGAAGTAACACAGTCCCAGAAAAAAAAAAAAAAAAAAAAAGGCAAATGGTTTCCCTCATTTGTGGATGCTAACACCAATTCCCCAGTTGGCAGGTAAACTGAGCAACTTCATTATATTTCATTGTATCTGAAAGCAACTGCGCTATTATAATGTGAATCTCTTAATGGGCTCTAGAATTGACCTACCACTTGTATTCACACATTGTAATTACCATATATGGGTGGAAGATATGTATTCATATTCTAAAAAAAAAAAGAATGTTGTTATAGTTCTTTTTACCTGCATCCAACTTTACTGTTAAAATGTGAATCTCTAAATGTGTTTTGGAATTAACCTATAGCTTATTTTCAGAATTTGTAATTTTGATTTATGTGTGGAGTGTATATATGCATATTTTGGAATAATATAAAATCAAAGGGAACAAACCTATTCAAATAACTGACCAAAACAGTAAACTAGTGCATCAAAAAGGTTATAAAAGACTGAGAAAAAGATGCAAGACATGACTTAACATGTATGACAGAATCCATGAGCTCTGGCAGGGAGTGAGGGAGTGTGAGGGGTGGGCATGGATGGGGGAATGAGTCTAAACTTGATTAAGAAATGTTGTATGAAATGCGCTTAATAAAAATTAAAAAGGAAAAAAAGAAAAAAAAAACAACATAATGAACTTTGCAGGTAAATGGATGGAACTAAAAGCCATTATGCTAAGTGAAGTAACAAAACAAGGTCCCAGGAAAACAAACAACATATCATGTCCCTCATTTGTGGATCCTAGAAATGAATCCCTATTTGTAAGGCAATCTGAATAATAATTTTTTTGTAAATATAATACCTGATGTTACTCATCATCTTACTATGTAATATGGGAATATAAAGTAATGTTTTTTTTCTTTCTTTACCTGCATACAACTCTACTGTTAAAATGTGAATCCCTAAACATGTTTTGGAGTTTAAAAAAATATATCAAGTTACTGTGTACCTTAGGAATGTAAATCAATAACTATTTTTACCTGCATGCAACTCTGCTCTTAAAAGGTGAATTGCTAAACAAATTTTGGAATTAACCTATAGTTTATTTTCAGATGTCATAATTTTGGTATACGTGTGGTATTTATACATGCATTTTTTGGAGTAATATAAAATTAAAGGCAACAACAACAACAAAGACTTATTCAAAGAACTAACTGAAACAGTAAACTTTTCCCTGAAACAGTAAACTTCTGCACTGAAAAATTTAAAAAGACTGAGAATAAGATGTAAAACATATATGGCAGAATGCAGGAGCCCTAGAGCAGTGGGGGCTATGGAAGACGGAATGGGTCTAAATTTAGTTAAGAAATGTTGTACGAAATGTGTAAAATTTCAATAATAATAAAAAAATAGATCTTTACAAAAAATCATCAAGTTTACATTTGTTAGACATTGCATGTTTCTCTTCAAAATCTTTGG
The DNA here is from genome assembly GCA_009823505.1 of Rhizomys pruinosus. Taxonomy (NCBI): domain Eukaryota; kingdom Metazoa; phylum Chordata; class Mammalia; order Rodentia; family Spalacidae; genus Rhizomys; species Rhizomys pruinosus. Next base: position 1,707,684 of record VZQC01004060.1, on the reverse strand, counting down.
ACCCTCAGGCTGTTGATTAATACAATTACTCAAAGAAGTTCAAAACCATAATTCTGGCAATGAGTTTTGAACTTTATTCCCTGTTTATGTAAATCTAGCAATCAAACATATATCATATTTAAAGTAAATACCAGGTGAAAATGTGGTCATTGAGTTTTGAGATGTCAAAGTTTTCATGTTTTTCAAGGAGGGGTGGTCAGAATTTTAGAAAATGATCTATTAGAAGAATACAACAACAGCAATAAGCTGTGTGTGTGTGTGTGTGTGTGTGTGTGTGTGTGTGGTGTGTACATGAACATGTGTGCACAAAACTACTACCCAAAGTTTAATGAATGAAATAATATAATACTTGGTAAGAAACAGAAGGTGGGCCTAGAGAGATGGCCTAGTGGTTAAGAGCGCTGACTGCTCTTGCAGAGGACCCAGGTTCGAACCCCAGCACCCACATGGCGGCTGAGAACTGTCTTTAACTGCAGTTCCAGGAGAATCCAACGCCCTCTTCTGACCTCTGTGGCACTGCAAGACACCGGTGCACAAACCTGCATGCAGACAGTACATTCATACACATACAAAATAGATTAAAAAATTCTTTAAAAAAACTAAAAAAAGAAACAGAAGGTATATCAAATTTTCATATAAGTTCTATAAGCTTCAATTTTTTCTTCAATAGATTTAGCCTAGAAAATTACATAATGAACTTCACATGAAATCTGAGAATCATGGTCTCTTTTCTAAGGCAACCAGTAATAGAAATTTTAAAGGTAGCTGTGTGTCTGGAGGGGAGGCATTTATGTAATTTCAGGTATGTGTGTTAAGAGACCTATGTTTCATTCATCAAATTTATTTTGTGAAAAATCCTATTTAAAGTGACACTGAAAAACACATATACAAAAGAAAAAGCAAAGTGGTATGGCAATGTTACTTAGTAGACTATCGAGAAGATCCAGTGGCAAGAGTTAATTCATAAAAAATCGGAGTACACAGGAAAAGTGCAGAGTTGAAAAATTGTCAGTTTTGTGAGGTTTGTTGATATTTTGAGGATGACCAACAAAGGAAATCTAATCAGGAATGGTATTCTGAAAATACATGATAGGTTTGTTACTTTATTTTCAGTACTGTCTTCCTTTTGGGTACCATGGCATATATCTTTTTTTTTTATTTTTTTTATTAATTTTTATTTATTTCTGTATGTGTATGAATGTACTGTCTGCATGCAAGTCTGTGCACCAGTGTCGTGCAATGCCACGGAGGTCAGAAGAGAGTCTCGGATTCCCCTGGAACTGGAGTTCTCCTGGAATTGGAGTTTCAGACTGTTCTTGGCCGCCATGTGGGTGCTGGGGATCGAACCCGGGTCCTCTGCAAGAGCGGTCGGCGCTCTTAACCGCTAGGCCATCTCTCCAGCCCCCATGGCATATATCTTAGGCACTTACTTATAAGGACTGTATGTCTCCTTGAAGGCTGAACTCTCTCCATTATAGCCAGCTGCCTTTAGATAGAACACAGGCCCAGTACAAAGCAAATATTCAGTAAGAGAACATTGGCCCATCCTTACCTCCAAGAACTGGCACAAGGGGCTGGTGCATGTGTTTCCTTTCCTTAAGTCTTTTTCTTTTAAAGGCAGGAAGTGTCTCTCACCTACACATGCCTACTATGGGGGTGGCACTAGCTCTATGGGCACCTGTCTAAAATGGGCTTCAGATAGCCATGGATTTTCATCAAATTTTTTCTATCAGCAGTTCAATCCCTGTAATCTGAAAGCAGTTGAGCATATTAATGAAGTTTTTCTCCAGCCTGAGAAGAAATCCATTAAATATTAGAGTGTGACAGTAACGGCCCCTTGAATAAAAGAGAGAATAATTTGAGTTGGACTCCTATAAAGATGCAGCATCAAGGATTTCCTTATAAATTATTCGTGATTGTCACATTTTGCTATATGACATGGCAATTAAGTAGATACAAGTTTCCAATGATAAGATACTAAAGCAATGCATCAAACCTCTTTCTTATATATTAAAAACAACCCAGAGTTCTTCATATTCATTTAGTTGTAACAGACTGACATATTGTTTTAAATTTAGGAAACATACAATCTCTAATTCGCAACAAAATGACAAGAACTTGACAAGAGAGGAAGTTATCTCAGCCTTTAATTCACTAACATAGAAAGCTGACAGGTCTGGCTACTCTCCCCATAGCACAGCAGCATGGTTTTTACATTTACTGCAAGATTGATCGTCCTTTAATTGCTCAGTGAGGATGGCTATGAGGCTACTGAGTTAGTAATGCATGTTCAGTCACTAAAGAAAGAACATGTATTTCACCCAGAGTCAGAAAATAACCAATGTTACTGAAGTCCATTTGTTATAATATAAAGTAATATACTTTATAGCTTTGTAAGTAATACATAATTGGCTTCATGGGAAACTATAATCAATTCACAAATTTGATGGTTATTTTCAGGAATTAACTCAGAAGAACATAAAGTATAATAAAAAATGTTGATGCTGTAAAAAGAAGATGTATCCCATTTCATTCTCCTAGTGACTATCATAATCTCACACAGGCCTTGTGGCAAAAGCTTCCAATTTCCTAGATATGCACACAGGACACATTCTAGCATACTTCCTGTTTCCACCCTGGCCCAAGTGATCCTTTGGCGACAGCAGCTGGATCATATGATTCTGTATTTGTTTGTTTGTTTTTTTTCATTTGAAAGAATTCAGGAGCCACTACTATATGTATTAATGTATGGACTGGCCTCAAAGCTAGGTCTGCTTTCCAGGACAAGTGGACTCTAGGCATAGCATATGAAGGTGAGGCTACCTTGGTGCATTTTAATTGGATACAGAAAAAAAGAATAGCTTTTAAACATTGATTTCTTCTGTTGTCAGGAAAACTGCAGAGAGTAAAGGATCACACAAACACACACACACACACACACACACACACACACACACTGCATGGATTATAACTCATCTGTCTTTCATGTCCCAGGCACAACTTCTTCCTTCATTTTAAAATCCATTTCCTGCCAAGGTATAAAATGTTTATCATAATAATCATTTTCTATCCCTGTCATGGGGCATGCCCTAATGTACTCTTAGACCATTTACCTTCTTGCTGTTATATTTGCCTGTACTAAACATGTTTAAGCTGCCTGGACTCCAGGATTCCTCCCGAGTGCATTAGAAGAGCTGTTTATTCTGGATATTCACCAAAAGGGAGATATAATTGGAAACTTTCTAACTATAAACATTTATGAACTGTAGGAGAGCAGCAACTTGCTGCATATCAAGAGGATACATAGGACATAACAGGTTCTGAGCAAAATGACAGCATTCTGACAAAGGGTATGATGGGCACCTAGGAGACAACTTCCATTTCCATAAGATGGACAGGACTAATCAGCTGCCTGTGCTAAAGCCAAAGCCATTGTCTTGTAAGTATTGTGAAGTGCCTAGCATCTGTCAGTATGGCCTACATACACATCATCTCATGTAATCGCTAAGGTGCCCACACTGTACCTACTGATCACATAAATATGTTTACATGCCAATTTTCAGAACTTTACATGGACTGAAATGAGCACTTGCTTATAATTCATTAATTGCTTTGCAGATTTAAATTATTTTATTTATATTTTATGGTATACATTAGTAGTTCCCTTAATTTCTCAGTCTCCTTCTTCATTACATTTTTTTAAATTTATTTTTTATTGCCATTAAACTTTCTCCATAAATCATACATCATTTTCAATCAAATTTAGAGTCACTTCTCTTTCCATGCCCCACACCCCACCTGAGTCCCTGTACTCTACCATACATGTCTTGCATCTTTTTCTGAGTCTTTCCAGACTTTTTTTCTAGTTCATTTGTTGTTGTTCTTGCTAACTTGTATTGCTTCAATATATATACATATATATATACATAGTTATATATATATGTATATATATATACATACATACATACCCATATCACCTGAATTGGAGGATCTTTTTTACATTAAAAAAAATTTAGTGTACATGTGTGGAGTTCAGAGGACAACCTGTGGGAGTCAGTTCTTTCCTGTAATTAAAGATCCAAAGATAAACAAAAAAGCCACTGACACCTAATTTTTGACAAAGGGGTCAAAAAAACATCCACTCAGAAAAAAGAAATCTGCTTTAATAAATAGTGTTTTCAAAACTGGGCATCCAGCTGCTGAATGAAATTAGATAATTGTCTCTCACCTTTCCCACACATAAAAGCTAAGTCAATTCAATATGATCAAAGAACTTAGTTTAAAATACCAAACACTGAAGCTGTGAGAAGAAAATGCACAGAATACTATTCAGAATGCAGTCTTGGCAAGAACATTCTGAACAGAATCCTAATGTCACAGGAAATTCCCCCAAAAAAGTAACAAACACCATTAGGTGAAATTAGAAATGTTTGCACAGCAAAGAGGAACTATCCACAGACTGAGCAGACGGCCTAATGAATGGAAGAAACATGCTGCCAGGTGTACTTGAGACAAGAAGTGACTACCAAGAATATATAAAGAACTGAAAAAAGTACCCTCACCCACAAAAAGACATATGGGCCAATGAACCAAGCAAGCCCAGAGTTCTCAAAAAAGAAATACAAACGACTAATACATATTCAAAACTGTGTTCAACATCCTTAATCATGAGGAAAATGCAAATTAATACTAATCTGAGATTCCATCTTACCCCACTCAGGGTGGTTATGATTTTAAAAATAGTTAATAAACGCTGATAAAGATGTGGAGATAGAGGAAGTCCTCTAAGTCCTCTTCACTGTTGGAAGAATAGAAGCAGGTGAAGCTATGCCGAAAGTCACTGTGACGATTTCTCAGAAAATTAAACTCAGAACATAAGACATAGTGATTCTATTCCTAAACACATACCCAAAGGACTCTACATCTTAGGACAGACATTTGACTTGCACAATCATGTTTATTGTAACTCTTTTAATAATAATAAGAAAATACAGTCAGCCTGGATATCAGCAGATAAATGGATAATAAAAGTGGGGTACACTTATATCCAGATATTGTAAAATTTGTAGGAAAATGGATGGAACTGGAAAACATTATATTCAATAAGCCAAGGTCAGAGATAGCAATACTGTATATTCTTTCAGATGTGGATCTTAGGTTCTAACTTTTATATATGAATAGTTATGTGGGAGTGAGCATGAAAAGAGATCAAGCAACCAGAGAGGGGCCAATGAAAGGGAGGACAGTCCTTTCAAAATAAAGAGGCAGGGAGAGTCAAAGAACACACGTGATAGTAAAGTAGTAAGGCAAATACTATACGAAACTGCATTTCCTAAACAAGCTACTTTATAATTGTATTCTGATTTTATATTAATTAAATTTGTTCCTTGACATTTTTATACATGTGTTAAATATGTTCTGATTATTCTCAACCCTCACCCTTTCTTTTCTCCTTCCCAACCTATTCCTTTTGCTTGAGCCCTAGTGAGTTTAACCAGCATTTCTGTACAACCATTGGTTTGGAAATATCCATTGGCACCTGGTGGGCCAACCAGTGGACACACACCTGAAAGAAATTACTGCCCTTTCCTGGAATCTTTACACAGCCAGTAGTTCAGCAGAGATGATCAGATCCGGTGAGTGAGTCACTTTCATAACCGTGCCTGATTATTTGCAGGCCCATGATGTTGGCCTGGTGGTGCAGGCATCCACATATGCTGACATCTTGTTGTGATGGCTGTGTCTTACCCAGAAGGTGGCACTTTGCTGCCCATCTCCTAACTTCTGGCTACTAGGTTCTTTCTCTGTAGAGATGGTTTCTGAGCATTTGAGAATAACGTCCTTTAAGGACAGTGCCCAACCTTTACTTGCTCACAGTGCTCTGAATAGCCAAGAGTCTCTCCATTCTTTAAATTAGCATAAAAATAACGGGTTTCTTTAGAGCATTTTCATATATATGCATTTGGGTCTCCCCCATGCTCCTCTCCTGCATTTCCTTGTCTTATGGCTCTTCCCTTTGGTTAGAGGAGGGAGAGGGAGATGTGGAAGTGATGTAATATAGTACTCATGTGTGAAATGCTTTCAAGAAACAAAAAATAAATTAAAAATTTAAAGGTAAAATAAGCTAAAAACAGAAGTGTTAAGCCAAACATGGTGTTCAAATGTATAAACACTGTACTGAGAAGGATCTCAAGACCCAGCAACGTGGAGACCCTGACACACAAAGGAGAGAAATGTTAAAAAAAATGCATTTATGATATATTTTGACTCAGATTATTTGCTTTTCTCCCGATATATTTTTTATTAATTTCAAGTAAAATAGATTTCTTTCCTTTCCAAAAAAACCACAAGCCAAGTTTAATTTCATACAGTCATATCATTGTTCTTTTTTAAATAATAAAAACTGTAATAAGAGGAATTTTATGTTTTAAAGTTGTATATTTGAAGGACAAATTAAAACAGTATGAATATTAACTGTGTAAAGAGAGGCATAGGCAAAAAGCATATAAACTCCCAAGACAGATGAGTAAACCAGAGCTAAGATATTGAGCCAATATTTCATCTTTCACAAAAGAAAAGATAAACCAGTGTGGTGGTACATGCCTTTAATCCCAACCCTCAGAGCAGAGCCAGGAGGATATTTGTGAGATCAAGGCTAGCATGGTCTATAAAGGAAATTCCAGGGAGACCCTGTCTCAGAAAGACTATGATGATGATGATGGAGAAGAGGAAGTAAAAGACAAAGAGGAAGAGGAGGAGGAGGGAGAGGAGGAGGAAAAAAAGAGGAGAAAAAAAGAGGAAGAGGAGGAAGAGGAGGAAGACAAAGATAAAGACCACCACCACCACCAGCACCACCACCACCACCACAGGGATGCTGCTTTTCCACTTTTATTCAGAGTACATACACTCAGAACTTCATTTAGATACTAATCTGCTGTAAGTTACTGAAATGGAGATTAAAGTGTGGGCAGAAGTGTAATACCAACACAAATAGTACTGGTAAGCGTGAACTGAACCCTGACATATTATTCAACTAAGACCCAGAAATCAATTTCAAATGCTGTAATACAGATTTCTTCATAAATATTAGTATTAAACAAGAAGAAATAGAAAAACAAGAACTCCCTTTAAGTAGACAAAGAGTAAGCTATGTAGAGTTGCGCTAATTTTGTAGAACAGCTCAAGGATTGGTTCTGAGTCACCTGGTGGGGCACCAAGACAAGCAGCAATTTGCTTTACCTTATCTAGAGTTGGACTGAGGAAATGGAATTTATAAGATCTGTTTTAAATTAAGTAGTTCAAGTCTTCATTTGCCAAACCCCTGCTTCATGCAACCAATTGTATTGTTTACAAGGAGATAATGAGATAATGAAAAACTAGACATTAGATAATGACAGCTTAGAAAAGAAGTAGAAGAGGGAAACTAGAGTTTATCTTTTATAGGTACAGGGCTGTCCACTGTAAAATGGATGTTTCACCTGCATATGCTGTAAGAATTCTCATTCTTCTAGATGTATGAATATCCTCAGGAAAGCTGTAAGAATCTATTTGATATGGTAGGGCCCTAAAGGTCACCACTGAATTCTACCCTCATTGAATAAGATAGTGTATGCACATGATACAGTGAAGGGCTCAGGGCTCCTCACAAATACAGAAAAGACAACAGATTACAGTGAGGGAAGGAATGATTAAAAATAGTTTTATCAATAAGGAGTGCTTTAAGTTATATTTGAAAGAAGAGAAAAATTCACTACTGCTGAAAATGGGAAAAAAGTCATTATCACTAGATTTAATATCACAGAGATATGTAAAGATAGGACATTTTTGAACACAGAGAAACAGAAAATTTCCTACTAATCTTCTGAA